>JAFFSR010000050.1:0-497500 GCA_017163975.1 Anastatus disparis | reverse complement strand
CATCATCATCATCATCATCATCATCATCATCATCATCATCATCATCATCATCATCATCATCATCATCATCATCATCATCATCATCATCATCATCATCATCATCATCATCATCATCATCATCATCATCATCATCATCATCATCATCATCATCATCATCATCATCATCATCATCATCATCATCATCATCATCATCATCATCATCATCATCATCATCATCATCATCATCATCATCATCATCATCATCATCATCATCATCATCATCATCATCATCATCATCATCATCATCATCATCATCATCATCATCATCATCATCATCATCATCATCATCATCATCATCATCATCATCATCATCATCATCATCATCATCATCATCATCATCATCATCATCATCATCATCATCATCATCATCATCATCATCATCATCATCATCATCATCATCATCATCATCATCATCATCATCATCATCATCATCATCATCATCATCATCATCATCATCATCATCATCATCATCATCATCATCATCATCATCATCATCATCATCATCATCATCATCATCATCATCATCATCATCATCATCATCATCATCATCATCATCATCATCATCATCATCATCATCATCATCATCATCATCATCATCATCATCATCATCATCATCATCATCATCATCATCATCATCATCATCATCATCATCATCATCATCATCATCATCATCATCATCATCATCATCATCATCATCATCATCATCATCATCATCATCATCATCATCATCATCATCATCATCATCATCATCATCATCATCATCATCATCATCATCATCATCATCATCATCATCATCATCATCATCATCATCATCATCATCATCATCATCATCATCATCATCATCATCATCATCATCATCATCATCATCATCATCATCATCATCATCATCATCATCATCATCATCATCATCATCATCATCATCATCATCATCATCATCATCATCATCATCATCATCATCATCATCATCATCATCATCATCATCATCATCATCATCATCATCATCATCATCATCATCATCATCATCATCATCATCATCATCATCATCATCATCATCATCATCATCATCATCATCATCATCATCATCATCATCATCATCATCATCATCATCATCATCATCATCATCATCATCATCATCATCATCATCATCATCATCATCATCATCATCATCATCATCATCATCATCATCATCATCATCATCATCATCATCATCATCATCATCATCATCATCATCATCATCATCATCATCATCATCATCATCATCATCATCATCATCATCATCATCATCATCTGCTGACCTCTGTTTAGTAATAAGGGTAAAAGTTAGAGCCCTCTCCGGCGAAAGTCGCGACGGGCAAAGGTTCCGTGAAACCACAAGTCGGTTAGGAACTTCTACGTACTTCTACTAGCGTAACCAGAGCCCATGAAGGGGTTGAAATTGGTCCGTACAGGCACAGGTGCAAAGGATTACTTGGTCAGTATTTCCTTATACCGAGTCCGCGCAAGAGAACTGCGGAACGTCCAGCCTGAGGTTTAGGGTCTGGCGCGGCACGGATCAGACGTCGCCCACTCAATAAGGATGACGTAAAACCTTGATTATCAATATGGCGCGGGCCTAACCCGCAACATCTTTTCTAGAATCACTCGGTGTCGCTAGGGTTGACCACCCTTAAACTGCTTCTCGGCTGCGGCATTATTAACTAGGGCACCTCACAAGCGGGCATAGTGGCTCCACTGTGCCTAAAGCTCCCATGATGGGCGAACCGTCTTAAGCCAAGTATACGTTTTAATATGTTAAATTCCATAACAACACAAACCAAAAACCAAACAGAAGCGGCCAGCAATAGCCCAAAACATAACGAAGTCCAGTTTTTGCAGGCTGATCCCCCAAAGAAGTTAGGAATAGAGATCGCCTGCTTGACAATGGAAGAAAGATCTCAGAGGATGAATAAGATCTTTGCGCTCTTCAGAGAAGCTCTTAAGTCGATGCCTAACATCCATAAAGATGTTAAGAATAATCTACCAGAGCTCATCGATCACGTGGATGCCCTTAAAATGGAGCATCTTCTCTTGCTTCAGGCGAGAACGGTCACTGAACAGATGAAGTTGACCGAGACGCTCGAAGCAAGCTCCTCAGCTGAGCGGACTTTAGAGCATGCCTCGCTTGATTCTGGCAGCAATGCTGAATTGCAAGCATTAAAAAAGAACCGCCCTGAGAGTCTGGATGATCCGTTCAAAGTCGTCCAAAATAGGAAGAAAAAGATGGCTACAAAAAATCTAGTCCAGAATGCAACGCAGCAGCAACAACAACAACAGCAGCAGCAGCGTCAACAGCAGCAGAAACAACAACAGCAGCAGCAGCGTCAACAACAGCAGAAATGGCAGTAGCACCTGCAGCAGCCCAACAACAACAACAACAGTCCATCAGTAGCCAGAACATCAGCTAATGAGACACAGCAGCCTGCCCAGCAGCTGTTGAAAAAGAAAAAGAAAAGGAGGAGGAAGACGAAAAAGAGGTCTGCCGCCGTCCTTATAAAACCAGAAGAAGGTAAGACCTACAGTAAGATCCTGCAGAACATCCGTCAGGATTTGATTGCTGAGAGCCCAACGACCAACATCAGAGGGATAAGGAAGACCAGGGCCGGAGATGTCCTGATTGAGTTGGGCTCTACTGAGGGCGTAGAGACCTTTAGTGCTTTCCTTAAAAGGACGGTGGGCGAAACGGGCAACGTCAAGGAGATGTGCCTTAAAGAAACGGTCGAGATCAGGGACATCGACTGTCTAGCTTTAGTAGAAGAAGTAAAGACAGCTATCAAAGCTGTTTTTAATAAAGCTCAACAGGAAATAAGAGAGTTTAGCGTCTCACTGACCAACCCTAACGGCAGAGAGCTCCGCTTGGCCATTGTATTGATGGAACAAGACCAAGCGGCGTTCCTGCTCTCAAGAACCAGGATAAAGATCGGCTATACCAGCTGCCGCATCAGAAGTTGTCAAAGGGTTCAGCGCTGTTTTAGATGCCTGAACTACGGTCATCAGGCGCGCGACTGCCGAGGACCTGACCGTAGCAAGATGTGCTATAAGTGTGGCAAAGATGGCCACAAGGGATCGACCTGCAAGGCTGCTGATGCTTAGTTCATTCTATGTACCGAGCGGGAGAAAGACCCCGCGGAACGAAAACACATCCCTGGATCAGGTCAGTGCAGAGTCTTTCGCGAGACACTAAACCGATTTAAACAAAAACGTTAATGATGGGCCGCATAACGGTCCTTCAAGCCAACTTACATAGAAGTGACGTAGCTAACAGCCTTTTGACTCAAATCAAATTTGAAGCAAATGCCGATGTGCTACTGATAAGCGAGCAGTACACAAACTGGACCGTTAAGACCTGGTTTAAAGACAAGCTTGGCACTGCAGCGATCTACGTAGACCGAAATAACATCAAAGTAGACGCAGATGGAGCTGGAGGAGGCTTCGTATGGGTCAAAAGCAGAAACGTTACATTTGTGAGCTGTTATTTTACACCAAACACAACAGCAGACACGTTCAGGCGACGTCTGAATCTGCTAGAAGTCTCTGTCCTCAGAATGGAAAGCGACGTTGTCGTCGCAGGAGACTTTAACGCGAATGCGTTGGAGTGGGGAATGCCACTAAAGGACAGCAGAGGAGAATACATCATGGATATGGCAGACAGACTCGGTCTAACAGTGCTAAATATCGGAAGCACTACAACATTCAGACGAGGGTCTAGCGGTACGATTCCTGACGTATCTGTCGCATCAGAAAATCTTTCACGTAAGGTGTCAGATTGGAAAGTGCTGGAGACATACAATGGAAGTGACCACCAGTATATCACATTTCAAATCCATGATAGATCTCAATCATCGAGGCGAAATGTGGCTAGGCCAGTCAGATGGAACGTTGCCAAGCTGGACTCTGAGAAACTTGTCCAAGTACTGCAGCAAGGATTCGACAATTTACCGGATGCGACTATTGCCACTAAAAACGCCGACGCTGCGAAGGTTCTCGTGAAAGAGACAATGAGTCTCATTGACAGAGCCTGTGATGCATCTATGCCGCGCAAGGGATCGCAAAATCATAAGCGCCCAGTGTATTGGTGGAACGACGAAATTGCAAGAACCAGGTCAGAAGCTCTCAACCTCAGAAGATCATCACAGAGAGCAAGAAAGAACAACTCACCAGAAGCAGATCTTTTGTCTACACAATACAGAGACGTGCATAGACAGCTTCGTAAGAAGATCAATCGAAGCAAAGCACAATGCTGGAAGGACCTGAGCGAAGACGTCAACAAAGAGGTATGGGGAATGGCTTTTAAGATAGTGATAAAAAAGCTCTGCGCATCCCCTACGTTGCCATTCGAAGAAGAGACCATGACAAACATCGTTCACCACCTGTTTCCTACACATCCACCGCTCAAAGAACAGGAAAATACAGAAGAACCTGAAGAGATCCCGCTCTTTACAAGCGGAGATTTACAGATCGCTGGAAGAATGATGAAGAATAAAAAGGTACCTGGCCCTGACGGAATACTATCCGAGGTCCTTAAATGCATAGCGGTGAAAGCGCCATCTCTCTTTTTGAACATGTACAACGCGTGCTTTGAGCCGGGTGTGTTTAGCACCCCCTGAAAGGTTGCACGTTTTGTGCTGATCAACAAAGAAAAGGGAGGTGATCCCCGGCATCCATCGTCCTACAGGCCACTGTGCATGTTGGACGAAGCAGGAAAGCTATACGAGTGGCTGCTAAAACCGCGATTACAAGGAGCCGTGCAGGCGGCTGGCAACCTCGCTGACAACCAGTACGACTTTAGGAGAAAGCGGTCTACCGTTAATGCAGTAGAAGAGGTAGTGAATGTAGCAAGAAAAGCATGGACTGGAAACCATCATTTCCGTCTTATCGCGTTCCTCGTCATGTTGGATACGAAAAACGCTTTCAACTCGGCAGGATGGCCTGACATCCTTGCTGCGTTGGAAGAGTTTAATGTACCAGAATACCTTATGCGAGTGATACGTGACTACCTAACAAACCGTATCCTTCGGTATGAGACAGAAGAAGGCTGGCATAAAAAGGACCTCAGCGCAGGCGTGGCACAGAGGTCAATATTCGGCCCAGACTTTTGGAACATTCTGTTCGATGCATTCCTCAGACTTACAATGCCGGATGGGGTGAAAATGTTTGCGTACGCCGATGATGTCGCTTTAGTCATCACTGCGAAAAACGCGAACATTGCGCAGCACATCTGATGAGAAGAATCTCCGAATGGATGGTGAAACGTGGTCTCGAATTAGCGATGGCCAAGACAGAAATAGTGCCCTTAACCTGGAGACACATTAACATCGAGTTTCCCATGACAGTAGGCACAAACGTGGTGCAGACAAGGAAGGAGGTGACGTATCTTGGCATAAAGCTAGATGCAAAACTAACCTTTTTTTCGCACCTAAAATACGTCACCAACAAAGCGATTAAGAAAACGTTGCAGTTAAGTCGTCTTATGGCCAACACCGGCGGCCCGAAATCAAGCAAACGGCGACTTTTAATGACAGTCACGACGTCCATCTTATTTTACGGCTCTGAAATATGGGCTGACCAAATGAGCAAAGAGACGCACAGGAACGTACTATCTTTTGTTCAGAGGAGAGATGCTCTTAGAGTTACCAGCGCCTATCGCACTGTCTCGGGACCCACGGTGCTAATCGTTGCAGGAATCATCTCGATCGAATTACAGGTGATGGAACGCAAGCGAACCTACGAACGGAAGAAAATGGAAGAAGAAACTGCAATCGTTCAGAAAGAAGAAAGACAGGTTACCATGGAAACCTGGCAAAAAACATGGAATCAGATGAAAAAAGGCCGATGGACCCACGTACTCATTAGGGAGCTGGCTCCATGGGTCGAGAGATGATACCGGGAGATCAACTATTACCTCACCTAGTTCCTCAGTAACCACGGGTATTTCTGTGCTTATCTTAGTAAAATGGGAAAGACACAGAACCCGGGCTGCATCTTCTGTTTCACGGATCGCGACGATGCGTATCATACGTTTTTCGCTTGCCATTAGTGGAACGAAGAAAGACGCCAGGTCAAGGAAATAGTCGGACGACTAATGCCAGAAACAATTATAAGCGAAATGATCTCGGCTGAAGAAAAATGGGATGCTATGACACTTTTTGTCGAAAGCGTCCTTAGACAGAAGAAAACGTATTTAGATAGGGAAATCGATCGAAGTACGAATGATACCACGGGAGCCATGCTGACGTTTCTACATAACCAAAAAACATTAGCCGATCTCATAGATTTGGGATACCAGGGTGACGACGAGAATACCTTTTAAATAAGAAAACCAAATCGTGCACCATATAAATGTGTGAAAATGCGTAAAAGCAAGATTTTGCTGATGTGTGACTGTCGCGGGAGGTTAGTGTGCCAGCGGGTTCGCTCCCTTCACATACGTAAATATACCGGGCGCGTCCGAGAGTGAGTGTAAGTAAGACGCGATAGATAGGCTAGCCCCACGTAGGGCATAAGACCAATTCTAGTCCACGAGAAATAAGACTGATTTAGGAAGGACTGATTTTGCTCCCCTTTACAGAGCCAGTCCTCTAGGTAGATGTTGCCTCCCTGATTATGCATGCATGTGAGAATGAAACGCGTTAGATTTATTTTTTATACACCTTGTAGGTTAAGAAAACGAATCTAGTCAAATACCAAAGAAACTAGGAGAAAAGATCTGAAACGATCAAAAACCGGCGCCACCCTGAAGTAATGTGATAAACAGATCCCGGGGTGGGAAAACGCTTTAAGTAGTCAAGTTAGAGTATCCCTTCCTTAACAAATGACTTGTCATTCGTGGGTAAGGGGAATGCGATTTTTAGAGGGTCGCTAGACGTGAACTAGTAACCTCTCACGAACCGTGGTTTTTTTTCCGCCTGTATCTTTTTCCAGGCTCAAGAAACTCCCGGCAGTCTGTTTGCAGATTTTTATCGTCATACTAACTCAAATTAAAGGCAAAAAAAATTATTATTATTATTATTATTATTATTATTACTATCATCCTCCGCATGTTGCTGACCTTGTAAGTGTCCACCACATATCGCTAGCAATCCTTAGTGATGGCTAAGGATATCTGGATGATCGTGTAGGGATTTCCGCTTTACGGAACTCCCAATCCATTAAAATTTTGTGTTCGTATTTACGTGTACTAAGAAGCAACACAGTATGAATGGATGTATGAATGAGCTGCGGCTGCGGGCCAATGGATATTCCCGTCAGACTACGGGGATTGTGCGTTAGTGGTGACTTGCTGACCTCTGTTTAGTAATAAGGGTAAAAGTTAGTCCCCTCTCCGGCGAAAGTCGTGACGGGCAAAGGTCCCGTGAAACCACATGTCGGCTAGAAGCTTCTACGTACTTCTACTTACGTAACCAGAGCCCATGAAGGGGTTGAAGTTGGTCTGTACAGGCGCAGGTGCGAAGGATTACTTGGTCAGTATTACCTTATACCGAGTCCGCTTAGGAGAACTGCGGAACGTCAAGCCTGAAGTTTAGGGCCTGGCGCAGCACGGATCAGACGTCGCCCACTCAATAGGGATGACGTAAAACCTTTAGCGTCAACATGGCGCGGGCCAAACCTGTGACATCTTTCTTAGAATCACTAGGTGTCGCTAGGTTTGACCACCCGAAAACCCCTTATTAGCTGCGGCACCCATAAATAGGGCACCTAACAGGCGAGGATAGTAACTCCAATGTGGCTGGAGCTCCCATAATGGGCGAACCGTCTTAAGTCAAGTATACGTTATAATATGTCAAATTCAAACACAACAAAAACGCAAAACAAAACAGATGTGGCTAGTAATAGCCAAAACAACAGAAAAGACCAGAGCAAGCAGGCTGATCCATCAACGATGACAGAGGTAGAGACCGCCAACATGACCGTAGAGCAGAGGTCTGAGAGGATAAATAAAATCTTCTTGCTGATGAGACGGGCTGTCAAGTCGATGCCCGGTATCTCTCTGGATGTCAAAGACAATCTTCCAGAGCTCATCGAACACGTTGACGCTATGAAGAGGGACTATTCCCGCTTGCTTGCGGCAAGAACAGTCACTGAATAGATGGAAGTGATTGAAACGCCTCAGGCAAGCACTGCAGCTAAGCGGCCTAGAGAAGAGGACTCGCTTAAATCAGGAAGTAATTCCGATTCGCGAAATCTACTTGAGAAAGGCTGAGCTGTTGATAAGGATGAGCCCTTTCAGATTGTACAGAATCGAAAGGATGTAAGGGCTGCTAAAAAACAACATCAGCAGAAACAACAAGTGCCGCAACAACAACAGCAGCGACCAAAGAAGCCCAACATGAAACCACCAGCGGCCAGAACATCAGCCAAAATAACGGAGCAGCCTGCACAGCAGCTGCCAAAAAAGAAGAAGAAAAGGAGGAGGGAGACAAAGAAGCGGTCTGCCACCGTTCTTATAATACCAGAAGAAGGTAAGACCTACAGTGAGGTCCTGCAGAACATCCGGCAGGAGCTCATCAAGAACAGCATGTCGACTAACATCAAAGGGATCAGAAAAACCAGGGCCGGAGATGTCCTGATTGAGTTGGGCAACACCAAGGAACTCGAGACCTACAATGACTTTCTGAAAAGAACGGTCGGTGAGACAGGCAAAATCAAGGCGATAATCCCCAAAGAAGCAGTCGAAATCAGAGATATAGACTGCCTTGCAACGGTGGATGAAGTAAATACAGCAGTAAAAGCTGTCTTCACACAAGCAAATAAGAACTTAGGTGAGTTCAGCGTCTCGCTGACGAACCCCAACAGTAGAGAGCTTCGCTTGGCCATTATAGAGATGTAACAAGACCAGGCATCGTTCCTGCTATCCCAAACAAGAGTAAAAATCGGCTGCACAAACTGCCGTATCAGAAGTTGGCAACGGGTTCAGCGCTGCTTTAGGTGCCTCAACTACGGCAATCAGGCGCGTGACTGCCGAGGGCCTGACCGTAGCAAGATGTGCTACAAGTGTGGCAAAGATGGCCATAAGGGATCGGCCTGCAAAGCTACCGATACTCAGTGCATACTATGTACTGACCGCGAAGTAGACCCAGCAGAGCGGAAACACATCCCCGGGTCAGGTCAGTGCAAAGTCTTTCGCGAGACTCTAGACCGATTCAAAAAACAACGCTAATGATGGGCCGCATAACGGTCCTTTAAGCCAACTTACACATAAGTGACGTAGCCAACAGCCTTCTGACTCATATCAAATTTGAGACAAATGCCGATGTGCTACTGATAAGCAAGCAGTACACAAACTGGACCGTTAAGACCTGGTTTAAAGACAAGCTTGGCACTGCAGCGATCTACGTAGACCTAAATAACATCAGAGTAGACGCAGATGGAGCTGGAGAAGGCTTCGTATGGGTCAAAAGCAGAAACGTTACATTTGTGAGCTGTTATTTTACACCAAACACAACAGCAGACACGTTCTGGCGACGTCTGGATCTGCTAGAAGACTCTGTCCTCAGAATGGAAGCCGACGTCGTCGTCGCAGGAGACTTTAACGCGAAAGCGTTGGAGTGGGGAATGCCACTGAAGGACAGCAGAGGAGAATACATCATGGAGATGGCAGACAGACTCGGCCTAACAGTGCTAAACATCGGAAGCACTACAACATTCAGACGAGGGGCTAGCGGTACGATTCCTGACGTATCTTTCGCATCAGAAAATCTTTCACGTAAGGTGTCAGATTGGAAAGTGCTGGAGACATACAATGGAAGTGACCACCAGTATATCACATTTCAAATCCATGATAGATCTCAATCATCGAGGCGAAACGTGGCTAGGCCAGTCAGATGGAACGTTGCCAAGCTGGACTCTGAGAAACTTGTCCAAGTACTGCAGCAAGGATTCGACAATTTACCGGATGCGACAATTGCCACTAAAAACGCCGACGCTGCGGAGGTTCTCGTGAAAGAGACGATGAGTCTCATTGACAGAGCCTGCGATGCATCTATGCCGCGCAAGGGATCGCAAAATCATAAGCGTCCAGCGTATTGGTGGAACGACGAAATCGCAAGAACCAGGTCAGAAGCTCTCAGCCTCAGAAGATCATCACAGAGAGCAAGAAAGAAGAACTCACCAGAAGCAGATCTTTTGTTTGCACAATACAGAGACGTGCATAGACAGCTTCGTTAGAAGATCAATGGAAGCAAAGCACAATGCTGGAAGGACCTGAGCGAAGACGTCAACAAAGAGGTGTGGGGAATGGCCTATAAGATTGTGACCAAGAAGCTTAGCGCCGCCCTTACGTTGCCATTTGAAGAAGAGACCATGGCGAACATCGTAAACCACCTATTTCCTACGCATCGACCACTCGAAGAACAGGAGAATGCAGGAGAACCAGAAGATATCCCGCTCTTTACAAGCGGAGAGCCACAGATAGCTGCAAGAATGATGAAAAACAAAAAGGCACCTGGCCCTGACGGAATACCATCCGAGGTCCTTAAATGCATAGCGGTGAAAGCGCCATCTCTCTTGTTGAAGATGTACAACGCGTGCCTCCAGACGGGTGTGTTTAGCACTCCCTGAAAGATTGCACGTCTTGTGCTGATGAACAAAGGAAAGGGAGGTGATCCCTGGCATCCATCGTCCCACAGGCCACTGTGCATGTTGGACGAGGCAGGGAAGCTATACGAGAGGTGGCTTAAACTGCGATTACAAGGAGCTGTACAGGCGGCTGGTGCCCAGTAAACATCGCCCAGCACATACTAAACACGGCGATGGGAAGAATCTCCGAGTGGATGGTGAAATGTGGTCTCGAAATAGCGATGGCTAAAACAGAAATAGTGCCCTTAACCTGGAGACACATTAACATCGAATTTCCCATGACAGTAGGCACAAACGTGGTGCAGACAAGGAAGGAGGTGACGTATCTTGGCATGAAGCTAGATGCAAAACTAACTTTTCTGTCGCACTTAAAACACGTCGCCAATAAAGCGATTAAGAAAACTTTGCAGTTAAGTCGTCTTATGGCCAATACCAGCGGCCTGAAATCAAGCAAACGGCGACTTTTAATGACAGTCACGACGTCCATCTTATTTTACGGCTCTGAAATATGGGCTGACCAAATGAGCAAAGAGACGCACAGGAACGTACTATCTTTTGTTCAAAGGAGAGGGGCTCTTAGAGTCACCAGCGCCTATCGCACTGTCTCGGGACCCGCGGTGCTAATCATTGCAGGAATCATCTCGATCGAATTACAGGCGATAGAACGCAAGCGAACCTACGAACGGAAGAAAATGGAAGGAGAAACTGCAATCGTTCAGAAAGAAGAAAGACAGGTTACCATGGAAACCTGGCAAAAAACATGGAATCAGAAGAAAAAAAGCCGATGAACCCACGTACTCATTAGGGAGCTGGCTCCATGGGTCGAGAGACGATACCGGGAGATCAACTATTACCTCACCTAGATCCTCAGTAACCACGGGTATTTCTGTGCTTATCTCAGTAAAATGGGAAAGATACAGAACCCGGGCTGCATCTTCTGTTTCACGGATCGCGACGATGCGTATCATACGTTTTTCGTCTGCCATCAGTGGAACGAAGAAAGACGCCAGGTTAAGAGACTATTTGAAGCATTTACGCCGGATACTATCATTAGTGAAATGATCTCGGCCAAAGAAAAGTGGGACGCTATGGCACTATTTGTCGAAAGCGTACTAAGAAAGAAGAAACCGTTCTTAGATAGGGCAATCGAACTAAGTACAAATGAAGCGCGGGAAGTCAGGCTTATACCTCACCATTACCTAGAGGCAGTAGCCGGTCCCAGAGATTCGGGTAAGGAGGGTGACGACAAGGATTCGTCTTAACGGCGAAAACAAATCGTGCACCCAGAAAATGTTTGAGATAGCAGCAAAAGCGCCAGCTTTGGCTGTGGTATGAATGAAGGTCGTTGTACATGAGCGCGAGATTGAGTGTGAGTATGAGTCAGACGCGTTAGAGAAGTTAGCCTAACAAGAGGCATAAGATCGATTTTAGAACAGGAAAAACAAGACTGAAGTGAAAAAACTATGGACTGATTTTGCTCCTTTACAGAGCCAGTCCATACTGTATTATAGACAGGTGATTGATTTATGCTCCCCTTCACAGAGCTGATCACCAGGCAGAAGATAGCCTTTTAAATCATGTTGCTTAAGAAGCATAGATCTATTTTTTACAATCTGTATATTTACAGATAAAGTCAGAAGGAAAAGGTCCAAAAGACTTAGAACGCGGTGCCAAACGATAAACGGTATGTGATAAACGGTCCCGGGGTGGAACAACGCCGTGAGTGGAGATTGGAGAATCTCCTGCACGTCCAATAACTGCATTTTTTTGCTATCATTAAACAGGCAAGAGAATCGCGTAATTTTAGAGGTTAACTAGTACTCCTAGAACCCCTCTCAACCGTCTTTACCATGTGCTTGGATACCCATCCAGGTCCAGCGAACTGACGGCAGTCTGGTAGCAGATTATTTTCGTTCAACCAATCTATAGAAAAAAAAAAAAATTATTATTATTATTATTGTTATTATTATTATTATTATTATTATTATTATTATTACACAATAATAGGGTTTTTTTAATAATACTAGAAAAAACTCGAATTTTTTTCTAAGTCAAGTGTCCTAGCTTTACATGTATTTCTGCACTTATTAAGATATCAGTATATTGAATTTTATATTTTATAATTATAATCTACTTATCATCACATTTATTAAAAATATGGAAATTTTTTTGTTTAAAAAAGAATTTTAATAATAAATTAAAATATTTATTTCTATATTCAAAGTTATCAATTCTTTTAATTATTTTATAATTCTTTGAATTCATTTTTTATTATTTTTTTATAAAAATAAGAATATTATATTTCAGAATTATTTTATAAAATAAATAAAGTAACAATAAATACTATATTTATAATTCTACACTTTCAATAATCATTAAAATGTATTTTACATATCCTAAATCATAAAGTATAAAAAATTTAAAGTATTAATCTAATAACTTCGTACTTTTTTTATATTTTTTATAATTTTGTATGTACTTTTATTTATGTAAGCAATAATTTTTTTATAAATTATTAACAGGAATTAAAAAAATTATTATATATGCAGAATGTTTAAAAAAACGTAAGCTCTATTTTTCACCATAAAAATAGTTATTATACATTGTCTTGAAGTGATATTAAATTAGTATGTGAAAATGTTCCTTTTATCACGGAATTTCACGCAAAATTTGTGTATTATATTTTGTTACGCTTTTACGTATATGTATATTTAATTATAAGATGGCGGGTAACTTTTGTATCACGACTAATCTTGGTAAACCCAAGCAGTCAGTTTGCGTGAAGAATTAAATAAATACTCAGTAGTTATAATATGAATATAAGTTTATTAACACTTTCGTCGAGAGAGATATGTCCTATTATTAATTCGTCACCTAATACGTTCCTTGCTGCTTGCTCCAAACGGGCGTGCTCCCGTCGTTCGTGGCTAAAGGTTGGTTGCTTACTCTCTCTACATCTCTCTATTGATGGTCTACTGACTGACTCCTCGTGGGATGTCCGGCTGTATTTATACTCGCCAAATTCGTTGTTTCCACGTGCCTATCCTTCTAGAATATTTGTTATTGATTGGAATTTGCTGATCAGTCCGTCAGTGACTTTTCGTTCTGGTCTTAACCTGTTGCTGGGTGGTCAGCTCTTTTTCTATGGTGCTCAACGCTTTTCGTTGTTTCCAGGCAGGTTATGACTTGTTAGTATGACGGTCAGCGTTTTCTGTCTTTACTTGTTGGAACGTGTATTCGTCGCATTCTTTGTATATTGCTAATATTAATTCTTATTCATTTTATAGGATATAGAATCCGTAACACGTCTGAGGCCGTGGTATCGGCGCCCTCGACGATTAATACTTTAAAAAATTTATTTTTTGTTTTACCTAAGGCTCTATATAATTCAATGAAATTTATTTAAGCTTGCCTAATTGTATGTGTTACATTGGTTTATGTAGAGCAGTGTTGGGTACCTATCAAATACATTTCTATTCTGACTATATATCTCTCTCTTTGTGTACATTAAAATTTACATAAGATTATGTTTTCAAAAGAAAATGTTTTGTTCATGTTTTCCTTGCATTCATCGTTGGCTTAATTGCTTTTGAATATGTTTATTATTGACTTCTCTGGATACGATTTTCATCCTTTTTGATTATATATATTCCTCAGAAACTGTACTGGTACCTGAAAATATTCTTTAACAATTAATTAAAAAGGGGCCCCCCAATAGCTGGAAGCTTCCAATTTATAATGCAAATTTTAAGTCAGTTATTATTGTTATAATCTTAATTTTTCTTGGCTTATTAATCCCTGCATGCCTGCAACATGTTAGGCAGGAATCTTATCTACTTTTTACCTTGTTATAAGGTGACTCTATGTTTCATGCTTATTTATGATCAATAAGTTCAGTTTATTATATGCACTTTATTCAAAAATCTTTTTCTATTTAAACATGTTTATTTTATTAGTTTTATGGTTTTTTCCATAAATGTCCTGTTATTATAATATAATATTCAAATTTTATTATATCGTATTTTTTTTCTTACATATAACTTGTTTATTAATAATTAGAGGTTATAATTACTCTTTACATTATTTAATTATATCTATCAAGGTTAATAATGATTTTCTCATGTGTCTCGATATTACAATATAGTTTGTATATCTGTCCCGAAACTGTAACATGGTGTGTCCCGAAATAGGGTCATGCGTTAATTCTCAATTTTATTGTATATATAATCATTATTTATTGTTTAATTATTTATATTTAATAATATTAAGTGACTATATGATTATTATAACGTTTATGTATGTTTATTAATGATTATATAATAATTTTATAACTATTATTAATGACTATCCTATTCTTGTCATGATATAGGTATATGAGTTTATTCTTATTTATTGTTCAATCAATGATGTTTAACAATATTAAGTGATATTATAGTGTTTATTTATGTATATTATATAATAAATAATTTATCATCTTTGTTTATTATTATTTATTGTTCAATTAATTATAATTCTCTCTTTTTTTGTGAGTGGCCCGTCTATGTACTCTTATGTTCGTGCCTATACTACACGTGCTTTATTCCTCTTTGTGCTGCAATTCGTTGCGCACACTGTTATACAGTTCGTATACCTATTACGTCTGTATGCGTCTGAGTGCTTGATCGCTAGCGGTGGGGGCTCTTACTGCTTGAAGTCTTTAGGCTGTGTAGGTGCATACGTGATTACGTAGGTGTGAATTTGACTGCAAAGTGTTTGTATTCTTTTCACTGTGAATCGTATATGATTACGTACGTGTGAATTTGACTGCAAAGTGTTGGTATTCTTTTCATTGTGAATCGTATATGATCACGTGCGTGTGAATTTGACTGCAAAGTGTTGGTGCTATAGAAGCGTGGCGCGCGTATTAGTATGTGCATGAGTATCGTGGCACGTGTATTAGTGTATATGTGAGCCATCTAATAGTTTGATACTTATTTTCGTTTTTATATATTTTTATCCTTTCTATATTTTTATTTTATAAGTTTAAACATTTCTGTTTTGCTGTTGTTAGTTATTTATTTGATTAATTACTGTATATTTTTATTAAGCTTCGGATATAATTATTTTGTAGACTCTAGATAATTTATTTAAATTATTACCGTTGAATATTGGTTATAATGTATAGATATATTTTTGATAATTTCGAGCATATCTATATTTATATGCCTTTAATCAGCATTTCTAGATAATTTTGTATTTTAATATTTTTTTTGTTAATATTTAATGCGCGTATTTTAAGACTTCTTTACGTTTATGCAAGTTTCCACTTAACTCCCTTTCTTCTATAATTATATAGTTATTTATTCCTTCTTCTTGCATTGTGTGTTGTTTTTATCTCTATATATATTTATTTCTTCATCTTTTTCTTGTTTTATTTGTCTATATTTCTTTCCTTTTACTTTTATTTCTTGGACGCATGCATATACATATATACTTTGTTTTCGATCGTATTATATGTCTAGTTTTTACATTACTATAAATATTATTACTTTTGTCAATTTTACTATTAATATTATTCCCGTAACCAATTTTGATAAGGTTTTTATTATAATTTTGTTTATAATTTATAATAATCCGTCCCTTGACTAATTAAAATTTTATTCTCGTTCTTTTTGTTTGGTACCAGGTAATTTTTTCTTTTTGACGCATATATTTTTTTTTGCGTTCCTGGTCCGATAATTTCTAAACTTTTTATTGTGAATAATGGCGGACATATCATACATTCTTAGTGCATGGCGCCATTTCTTAGAGAAATTTTGGGATTCCACTTGTGGATCCTCTTTGCCATAGGCATTCATCAGATAGCACGTATGCAACCTGAGAATTATTTCTCGAATACTTGTATCAGGAATTTTCCTGACAATAGTTAAGCATTAGTGTGCTTATAATTTTCTTTTTTTTTCTTTTTTGATTTATTTTAATGCTTTCGAGGAAGGGATTATTTTATATTTGCTATTTTAATAATTTAAGCCTTAGTTCTTTATTTACTTATGTAATAATCCATACCTTATTCAATTAATCGCGGGAATATTCTTTATTTAATATAATTATTAAATCAATTTTCTTTACTTTTTCTCGACATATATATGTATATTTTGCGAATATTGTTGAATCTATATAAAACTGTTTTGTTTAGGTTTGTTTTATTTTAAGATTTGATTCTGTTTCTTTTTTCTAATTTCTGCTCCATCGATTATTGTGAGATTTGCGCTTTGGAATTTAGTTTTCTTCTTAATTATATGTGTGAACTCTTTATTCCTTTTGTTCTCTTTCTCTTTTATTCTTTATTCTTCTCTTTTATTATCTCTTGATGATTTTATTATTTTTCTTATTTTCTTCTGCTACTGTCTTCTGTAAGTTGATCAGGAATATTTCTGTTTCCCTGATGTATGGTTTATCTTATACTATTCCGTGTATTACTTTTCTTTTTTTTTTTTTTTTTTTTTTTTTTTTTTAATGCAAGGAGAAGGATATTTAATAGTTAAGTATAGCGATATTAGATGTCTTTACATAATCATAATTTATATGTTATATTTACTTTGATATAAGTGAATTCCTGAATAAACGAAATAATTTTATATCTCATTTCTTTTATTCTCTTTATTTCTTCTAGAATTGCTGATTGTAATAATATCTATTATCTTACTATTTATTTAATTAAATTCTCTTATAATACATTTTAAGGTTTTTTTTTCAAAGTAACTTGTCTATTAATTTATTTGTTTGTTATTATTATAAGTATGTTTGTTGTTTTATTTAATATTTTTTGATTACTAAATTTTTGATATATATATATATGATTCTATTAATAATTATATGTATAGTTACTTTGTAGTTACTAATTTATATTTGAGACTATCGTTGGCGTCTGAGGGCCGTGGAAAAATTTTATTTTACTAAATTAATTTATTATTTATAGAATTTTAAAGTTATCATCCATATTCTTTATTCATTTCCTGGTGTTTTGGTTTCTTCATTAAGTAAACCATTTCTCCTTCTCGGAGGTGTTTAATATTTTGCTTTTGATCATAATAACACTTTGATTTATAATTGGATGGTGTTAGATTAACTTTTGGTGGTTTTGTCACTATCCACATAAACGAGGAATACGGGTTCTCCGATGGCTTAGTACCTCCCGATTCCAAATGTTCTTCTATACGTTGGTGTCTAAATCTAGTGGTTTTTATTGGTACTTCTGTAATTAACTCATTTTTATGCTTTACTAAATGTGTTTTTCTTAGTTTTTCTCCAGGTGACTTAATTATAATTGGTTTTTCTTTGATTAGTTTGTTAATATTTTCTATTTCTTCTATATTTAAATACCTTGATATTTTAGATTCAGTTTGGTTAAGTATCTTTGCTGCTTTATTCTCTTTTTCCTCGCTTGATATGTTTAATTTTTGTGTACGTAACGTCCTCTTATTTGCTTCATTATTATTTATTCTTTTATTATTATTTATTTCGATCATTTTTTCTTCTTTATTTATAATATTCATGACCTTGCATACATCTGACTTAACTTCTGGCGGTTTTACTTCTACCGCGCTGTCATTAGTATTAATGCACATGGCATATGCTTTGCCTTCATTATAATTGGCTACGAAATCGCCAACTAAGATGCCCGATCCTATATCTTGGAGCGGTACGAATTCTATATCTTCACTGATATAGAATTCGTACCGCTATCTTTGACACGTGCATAATTAATTTGTCTTGTGCGAGGAGTGGTAATAAAACATTCTTCTTCAATAAATGGTAATATATTGCTATTTAATTCTAGGCATTTACGAGCGGCATTAACTTGTCCTTTATATTTATTGATCATATCCCAACCTATTAATCCATCTGTATCTATTGGGAAATCATCTGGGACTACTTGTACTTCAAATAATGTTTTATTCAGAAATAGATTCACCTGTCCTAATGACATACATTCACCTGGAATGACACCGTTTATTGAAACAATCTTATGTGGATTTATATACATATTATTTGATATTGTGCTTTTCTTTATAATAGTTACGTTAGCACCTGTATCAATGTAAAAACGACCTTTTGTGGACTTTAAAAATGGCCCACTTAATTCAACTATTGGGGGCTTTCTTCCAGCTTGTATAAATTCTATAGTACATTCCCGTAAGCTGGATCGTTCGTATTTCTTGGCCTGATTGCTTAGCTGCTCGACTCCACAGGGCCCTAGCGTCGAGCATCCTGGGAGTTTAAAGGTTCCATGTTGCTTTGACTCTCGCATAGTTGATTTTGGCTAGAATCATTGTCTAGTCTATTACTATTATTTTCACACTCGTTATTATCATTATAATTATTATTTCTATCGTTATTGTACCGAGGATACGTATTGCCTTGATTACGGCCTTGATTTCTGTTAATATTATAATTATTACGGTTATTATTATAATTACTACTGGAATTACCATTATACTGTGAGATATTTCTATTATTTGCGTTTTGGTAATTGTTATTAAAATATTCTCTGTTATCTTGATTATAAATATTGCCTGATTTTAATGCATTTTCTAGCACATAGCATTCTACGTAATTATGACCTCTTTTCTTGCAATAATCGCACTTTTTATTATCGTATTCCTTTTTTCTGCATTGTGCTTCTAAGTGACCTGTTTTTCGACAGTATGAGCATATTTCTATTGCTGATGCTAGTCTGATGTTTGCATTATTTTGCTGTGTTAGATTTATTGCAGATAGTTGGTCAGCAATTTTTTGTAATAATATATCAGTTAGTTGACCTGAGTTTTCTGCTGAGTTAGTTGAAAGTTGCATTAGTCGCCTCGCGCTTGTACGTTGTTCGAATGAAATGACCTCATGTATGGCGTCTCTTAACGTTATTGGGTTCTTTGATCGAACTTGGTGTTGTAGATCCCCGTCTAATCCAAATAAAAATTGTTCTAGGGCTTCTTTATCTGCCTGATTCTTGTAGGTTTTCACCTCGAAAGGTCGTAGAATTCTGCATGAGTCATAAAAGTTCAAGAGACGATTGTGTAATATTTGCATTCTTAGGCCATAGTCTCCTGCGCTCTCGCCGGGCATCTGTTTGATTATTTTAATTTCTGCCAAAATCGTGTCTGCTCCTCCAGCATAGCTATAATGTTTGGTTAGATCGGCCAGCAACCCTTCTACTGTATGGTATTGAGTTAACCGCGTTGTGTAACCTTCTGCTGCTCTCCCTTTGAATTTAGTAGCTAGTGTGTTTAAAACCCATCTTTCTGACTGCGGTCCATACGTTCTTACAATGTCTCGAACTGCTCTGCAGAATAGAGGCAGTACATCAGAGTTGCCATCAAAGGTAGGAATGGTATTCAATGCTTGATACAATGGAAGGCTATTAAGTATTTCTCTTGGTGTTCCTGTGGCCATTTGCTGTGGTGTTGAGCTAGCGAAGTGTATATTCGCTGGTGATTCATACATGTTAAATCCTGCAAGAGGATCATCGTCTTTAAAATTGTTAGCTAAGGCGTTTATATCTCTTGTACCTATGGCCTGATTTTCCCTGTGATTGTAATAAGTTCCATAATTGATCCGTTCTTGTATCATGTTACTTGTATCCATGTTTGGTGTAGCTCCTTGGTCCTTTGGAGGCGATTTTATTAGCACTCGGTGGGCTAATCCGTGTTTTCTTTCAAATTCGTGCAACTGTTGTGCTATTTTCATTGCTGCAGTTTGGGGATCTGCGTCTGTGTCAGGAACGTTTGCTGGTTGATCCACTGCGTCGCTGGTTGTTGCGGGTATTTTAGATCTGGCTCCTTGGCCTATTTCTTTGTTCAATTTTTCTTCCGCCTTGCTTATTTCAGTAAGCGTGCGAGTTATGTATATTCGGGCCTGTTTTACGAAATGTTCCTCTGCATCGTTCATTTTACATTTATCATTGACCACTATGTCATTTAATCTTCTTAGCGCAGATTCCATTAATCCCTTATTGTCACTTTCTTGGAGTGCACAGTCTGCTAATGATAATGCGTTGCGGAGTGCTATAAGTGCTTCATCTTCCGGGGTTTGAGGATATGCGATTGGTATTGGCTTTGTTTTGTCAGAAGAGTTATGTGTGTCGTTGTCTTGCGTCATTTTGTTATATGTATATTTTATATCGTATATATTTTTATATTATATATATTTTATATTGATAGACACTTGTAATTATATTTATGATTTATAGCACTTGCTGTTACTTTAATTATGTATAATTTTCATTAAATAATTTAATTTGAATTTTATAGAAATTATAATTTATTGAATTTTAACTGTTGGAAGGCTCGCAGCGGGCGCGTATTCCCCTCGGAAGGACGTATAATATGGTAATGAAAGTTTTACTTACCCAATGATGGTGATTAAGGCGATGTACGCGTAGAACATCCTCTCGATTGATTTCAATGTAGATAAAATAGTTTCTTCACAAGTGATACCCCACACTTAGCACCAGTTTTATGTTACGTTTTTACGTATATGTATATTTAATTATAAGATGGCGGGTAACTTTTGTATCACGACTAATCTTGGTAAACCCAAGCAGTCAGTTTGCGTGAAGAATTAAATAAATACTCAGTAGTTATAATATGAATATAAGTTTATTAATACTTTCGTCGAGAGAGATATGTCCTATTATTAATTCGTCGCCTAATACGTTCCTTGCTGCTTGCTCCAAACGGGCGTACTCCCGTCGTTCGTGGCTAAAGGTTGGTTGCTTACTCTCTCTACATCTCTCTATTGATGGTCTACTGACTGACTCCTCGTGGGATGTCCGGCTGTATTTATACTCGCCAAATTCGTTGTTTCCACGTGCCTATCCTTCTAGAATATTCGTTATTGATTGGAATTTGCTGATCAGTCCGTCAGTGACTTTTCGTTCTGGTCTTAACCTGTTGCTGGGTGGTCAGCTCTTTTTCTATGGTGCTCAACGCTTTTCGTTGTTTCCAGGCAGGTTATAACTTGTTAGTATGACGGTCAGCGTTTTCTGTCTTTACTTGTTGGAACGTGTATTCGTCGCATTCTTTGTATATTGCTGATATTAATTCTTATTCATTTTATAGGATATAGAATCCGTAACAATTTGAAAAAAAAAAATTATTCGAATTTAGAAAAGTATCTTATTAACTTTAAGAAATTAGTTACTCCCAAAATAGTGTTGAAAGTCAGTGAAACTTTCTAAAAAACAATGCTATATTTTTTTATTGGAAAAATGTAATATTTATTTAAAATAATTTTTATATAAAGATGAAAAAAATATCTTACGTCAAATAATTTTTCAATCCAAAGACATAATTTTTAAATTGAACAAATTAGTTCATGACTTCGATAAACTTATCTCTTTTCAACAACAGAATGTTTGTTGTTGCAAAAAAGCAGTGTAATTTATTACTTTTCTTTACATTGAAAAAAGGATTTTAAATTGAAAAAAAAATAATTGTCAGAATGAAAAAAATATAACTGAAAAACTTAAAAAATTTTCTCATTTAAATAAAGTAATTATTATTTTGATTGAAAACGTATATTTCAGTAAAAAGAAAAATTTCACAACAATTATTTATAAACATAATTACAAAAAATTAATTAAAATTAAAATTAACATTTAACTGTTTTAAAGAAATATTTCTTTGAATAAAAAAATAATTCTTTGAATCAAAAGAGTTTCAGTAATTAGTAAAAATTGAAATTTATATTGCAGAAAAAGAACTTGAATTTGTTGAAACATTTATTTGAACTAATATTTTAAATTTACTTGTAACGAATTATTTCTATGCTTAAAAGTGATGTTTCATGTTTTCAAAATAATATATTCTTCTACAAAAAATTATTTTTAAGGCTTGAAAAATTCAGATATATTTTTAAAGAAAGATAATATTTATTCAATGAATAGTTACTTTTATTTGGTACCCAGAAATTAATACGCAATATTTTTTATATGCATAAAAATATTTTATTGAAGAAAAGAAATTTTATTTTAATTATTTAATTTGGTTTTTATTTTGACATTACGAGATATAAATTCAAAATAAAATAAATAATTTCCAGTATCAGATATTTTTAAGTTTAAGAAATATCTTATGTATGTTGAGAAATATTTTATTGATATTTCAAAATTTTATTTTCAGTGATGGAATAAATGATATTGATAAAAAAAATATTTCACTGATTGCCCGAAAAAATATATTTGAAACAATAAAATTTTTTTCGTAACTAATAAATTTTTTTTTCAGTGTAGCTATTAGATGTAGTAACGATTGTATCATCTGTATTTTATTCTTATCATGGAAAGAAAAAGACAGAAGTAGGTTCAAGTAACAACCGGTACTTGAGTTAGGTCTATGAATAGGAGCCTAAGATCGTCAATGATAATAAAAATTTTGTGGTTGGAATATATATTCAGAACAGGTCAAATTACAAATATTATTTTCCTTATTAAGAAATAATCAGTTGATAAAAAAAAATTTTCTCTTATTTATCTTTTATACTATTTTCAATTATAAAAAATTTTATTAAAAACGGAGCAATTTATTTTAACATATTTTAACTATGAAGATAATACTTTTAATTTATTCAGAAATAATACTTTTAATCATATTTAAATAATGAAAATAATTTCAATTCATAACGCGCTTTTTGAAGTTGCGCACCAGTAATGCTTAGTATATTGCTGTATCCGAAAATCTACTGCACATACTGGGGGTTTCTTGATAGATAAGCTGTATCAACCTATCAGAAAGCTTCTTTAGAGCTATTTAACGCGTGATTAATTTTGTGAATACGGCGTGTGCAGCCCTAAGAAGCATTGAGAGCAAAGCCGATGTTTAAGAAGAGTACGAAAAAAAGATACTCTTGTGTCTTTTGTGTCAGACGATTGTGAGGACTTGGATGATAACGGATTTCCCTTCGTTAAAAATAACCACTGTTAACTTAACTGTAATCCTTCGAGTCACAAAGGCGAATATTTGAGAGCCAATATTTTATTTCTTGCAGGTAAGATAAACATATTTAATCCTTTACTATGAATTTTATAAATAGAAATTATTTTCATTATTTAAATGAGAATGAAAGTATTATTTCTAAATAAATTAAGAGTATTATTTTCATTGTTAAAATATGTTAAAATAAATAGCTCCGTTTTCAATAAAATTTATTATAATTGAAAATAGACTAAAAAATAAATAAGAGAAAATTTTTTTTTATCAACTTATTATTTCTTAATGAGGAAAATAGTATTTGTTATTTAATCTATTTTGAATATATATTCCAACCATATGGATTTTCATTATCATAGACGATCTAAGACTCCTATTCATAGACCTAACTCAAGCACCGGTTGTTACTTGATCCTAATTCTGTCTTTGTCGCTCATGATAAAAATAAATGATAGATGATAAAACCGTTACTTGATCTAATAGCTATACTGGAAAAAAAATTTCTTTGTAACCAAAAAAATTTTATTGCATTGAATAGATTCTCTTTATCAGTCGGGGAAATATTTTTTGCATCAATATCATTTATTTCGTCAGTGAAAATAACATTTTTAAATATCGATGAAATATTGCTCAACATACATAAGATATTTCTTCAACTTAAAAATATCTCATACTGGAAATTATTAATTTTATTTTAAAAATATTTTTAAATTGGTCAGGGAGAATTTTTATTGGTTTTTTCTGGTCTCCTGGTTCTATTTTACAGAGAAAAATTCAGAAAATTTTTCAAAAATTTTCTCGGGGATTAAACTTTGGTCTCCTACAGCATGAACCAAGAGCCTCAGCCTCTGCGCTACCACCGATTCTACATATGGGTTTAAACTTATTTAAAATAAATGAGAATCGGAAGAGTGTAAATATATATGAATTTCAAGAACAAGCCAAGAAAAATCATTTCTACTGAAAATTTTGTATGAGCTCTCATGTGAGGTCTCATATGAAATCGCCTATGAAATCTCATATATATTCATTAAAATTTGAAAATAAAATAAATATATGTGAGATCTCATGTCAGATCGCACATATATTTATTTTATTTTCAAAATTTAACGAATATACATTCGATTTCATATGCGATCTCATAGGCGATTTCATGTGATATCTCATATGCAATCTCGTGTGCGATCTCATATGTGATCTCACATGGGATCTCTTATATATTTTATTCAATTTAAAAAGTTTGAAAAAGATATTTTTTAATTTTAATTTTTTCTGTCTTATTCTTTAAATTTTGACAAATTTTGACATTAGCTATATTAGTACAATCGTTTTAGTTAAAATAAAAAATCCTCTGGAGCTGTTATTTTTTTATGAACTTACACAGTAAAATATTTTGTGTAATTCGTCAAATTTTTGTAATTTAAGAATTTCTGTGTACTTTTAAAATCAACACAAAAATTTTTGTAGAATTAATACACGGAGTTTGTTATTTTTACAAACATGTGTGTACTAAGTTATTCAAATTATCTTATACTGTTAATAATTAAATATTAGCATTATTATTATTATATACAATAAAAATGCCATAAATGCAGGGTAAAATTTAGTTTGCAAATATTAATTTCTGCTAAGTTCAAAAATTTGTATACTTTTTTTTCCTTCTTGAACGTCGCTATATTCATGCTCTTTATGATGCTAATCAGCGACGGAGCTTGTAAGTGTGTTTGTAAACAAAGCTTATATAGCTTACAGTGGTGCTTCTATTAATCGGTTGCTGAAAGCGGGATTCCAACTCAGAACTCCGAGATTACGAATCCAACGCTCTACCGACTGAGCCACTAACCGGATCTATTTCTATACTTATAAATGATATATTCATATTGAAAAATGATCGGCTTTTTTCGTAATCATTCGTTTACGTTCGCCTTTAAAGACAATGTTATATTGTCAAATGAGTTTAGTTTAGTATGATATTATTGATCCACTCCAACATCGATTATTCTATCCTTTTTCTTATATTTCATTATCTGTCTTTTTTTAAATATATTAACAGAAAGAATAACGAAAAAGTCATTATTTATTATTTAATCATTTCAAACATTAAATTTTAACAAAAATAAATTTGTAAAATTTACAAATTTTATTATTCAAAATTTTGTATTATTCATGATTTTTTATGTTTAAATTTAAACTTCAAAAATTACACATAAAAAAATTGTAAATTTTGACACAAAAAAATTTGTGTTTCATTTGTTACGCTTATGTGTGTTGAAATTACAAATTTTTTTTACTGTGTTGATCGCAAATTGGATAACAGAGTTGAAAAACCTAACCTCAAAATATTATTAATTGAAAACTTGTGTATAACTTGTCAAGTATAAGATTTTGGTAGATTTCTTTAGTTGTTCGCACTAAAGTTGAATCCTACAACTTTTTTTCTTAAAGTGAAAAAACCCGATTAAATTCTCTATTTACTCATAAAGAAATATTATCAAAAAGGGAAGCTACATCATGCCCTTAATGTATTTAATTACACTAATATTATAAATACGTATTCGAACAATAGAACATCATCATTATCGATAAATTTAGTGGAGGCATAAGACCCCATGCATCTTGCCCGGGGTCAGTAGTTCTTATTACAGCTACTTTATTTAATTTGCATTGTATTTTATGGCGTCACTTTCCAATTGAGAATCAGCTTTTGACTAAGTTTACCGTTCGAAAATAGCTAAAAAAGATATTTAGTTTTTATTTTTTTTTGCTTGTTCCTTGAATTTTAACAAATTTACTTGCTTCCGTTTCTCATTTGTTAAAATGGATAGATATTTACAAGTGAACGGAATTCTGATGTATATTTTTATTAAAAATAAACGAAATTTCTTCTTTCACTACTTCCGATCAGTAAAAAATGTCTAAAACCTCGTCTAAAACGGACCTTTAACATGCTGAATAGTATAATAATAAAATATGTGTATTACCTTACTTTTAACATTTAGACTTACATTGTGTACAAATATAATTTTTATTATAAGAACTATGTGAATAGTCCGTATGAATATAATTATATAGCATAGTTTGAAATTGTATTCTAGCACGATTTCAAATTTTTTCAAATAACGTAAGATTTACGACTGAATTAGGAAAACAAGCAATAATATTGGGATAATACTCTAAAATAGAAGTAAAATTAATAATTCTTGAGTTATAAAAACCTATATTATTTAAATATACATGATGCAATTGTAAATGAAATGTGAAAATAATTTATCTGTATGACGAAAAAAAAATTTTAAGTACTAAGTAACTGTCAGTTCATTGAAGGTAGTTGGTCATAATGTTCCAAGACATAAATAAAGATGCAACTGTTTTTACGGCAAAATGAAAATTGTGTAACAATTGCTAGGACGTGTTATGCCGTAAATCTAAACCAGATGCAGCGTTCGTCATAGAACGACACTACCTATTGATTGGAAAAACTGCCATTAATCAGTGGACTGACACCGAGCCTCGTATACATGATTTCGTCTGTGATATAAAATAGGTAACTCAATTTGTAAATACACAAATTCTGTATAAACCATTGCATACGGACGGCATTGCTCCAGACCTCATTGAAAAGTGATGGCCTTCTCAAGTGTAAAATGCTATATGCTTAATTGTAGTGACTAGTTTCTTAACTATTACTTGTAAATATCGTCTGAATCTTTGTAAAAAATTTGTTTGTTTTTATCATTATTTAATCGCCAAGTATAATTATGCTCGAATATAGTCGCAAACCATAATCCATAATAACATGCTTTAGATAACGATTGTTGTGTAGAAGTAGAGTAGAATCATTTAATCGTAATGTTAGAATATATAAAAATTAATTGGATTATAGACCAAATTTCATATTTGATGTCGTTGACATTGATTACAGCTATAAGTATAGATCTCACGTAAGATCTCATGTGAGATGGGGTATCGTAAAAAATTAATTTTTTTGCACACAAAATCTTACGTGAGATTTCACGTGAGATCGGGTATCAAAAAAAATCGAATCCTGCGGTACATGAGAACTAACGTGAGATCTCTTGTGAGTTCCCATTTGAGATCTCGTTTCATTTTAAATCGTGAAAATTCATGTAAGATCTTGTGTGAGATCTCATGTCATTTTTCCCAGGAGAGATGTGAACTAATAAAAACCTATAGGTATAATCGGATTGATTATAAGGTTTAAAATTTTACTATGGTAACATATTAATTATTTCAAGATTGTTTTGTTATAGTTTTAAAAAGTACTCTTGGTAAAAAAAACATCCATATATAAAGCTAAGAATATAGGTGAAGAAAATACAGCTATGTTAATGTGTATTATAGCTATATTCATGTGTTTTTTAGCTGTATATCTATGAGAAATATAGCTAGATTTTTGGCTATATTTCCAGCTAAAAAAATCTAATGTATTACACGTACATTAACATACAAACACGTAAATACACGTACAAACACGTACATTAACGTAAAAACACGGACAAACATGTACATACACGTACAAATACCTACACACACGTACAAACACAACTAAACACGTGCACTCACATACAAACACATACATTAACGTAAAAACACGTACAAACACATATATACATGTACAAATACCTATACACACGTACAAACACGTATAAACACGTGCACACATATACGTACACGTACAAACACGTACATTTACGTACAAACACGGACAAACACGTACAAACTCGTACAAACAGATACAAACACGTACACACACGTGTAAACACCTACAAACACGTACAAGCACAAACAAACACGTACACACACGTACAAACGCGTAAATACACGTACAAACACTTACATACACGTACAAGCACTTACATACACGTACAAACACTTACATACACGTACAAAAACTTACATACACGTACAAACACGTACATTAACGTAAAAATACATACAAACACGTACAAATACGTATAAACACGTACAAACACGTACAAACACGTACATACACGTACAACGACGTAAAAACACGTACATATACGTACAAATACGTATATACACATACAAACACATACATTAACGTAAGATCACGTGAAAACACGTATATACACGTACAAATACCCACACACACGTACAGACACGTACAAACACGTGCACACATATACGTACTAGTACAAAGACGTACATTAACGTACATCAACGTACAAACACGTACAAACACGTACACTCACATGCATGAACGCACAAACACGTACATTAACGTACAAACACGTACACACACGTACATACACATACACAAGTAAAAACACGTTTAAACAGGTACAGACACGTACATACACGTACAAATATATACAAAGTAGTATAAATACGTACATACACGTACAAAGACGTACAAAGACGTACAAAGATCTACGAACACGTAAAAACACGTACATAAACGTACATTCACGTACAAACACACACGAACACGTACACGCACGCATAAACACGTATAAACACGTACAAACACGCACAAACACGTACAAACTCGTACACACACATACAAACACGTAGACGCAAGTATAAACACGTATAAACACGTACAAGCACGCATAAACACGTACATACACGTGCGAAGACGTACAAAGACTTACAAACATTTATACACACGTACAAACACGTGCATACACGTACAAACACGTACATTAACGTAATAACACATACAAACATGTACAAATACGTACAAACACGTAGATACACGTACAAAGACATAAAACACGTACATACACGTACAAACACGTACATAAATATACAAACACATACATTAACGTAGAAACACGAATTAAGATGTTTATACACGTACAAATACCTACACACTTGAATAAACACGTACAAACACGTGCACACATATACGTACACGTACAAAGACGTACATTGACTTACGTCAACGTACAAACACGTACGAACACGTGCACTCAAAAGCATAAGCGCACAAACACGTAAATTAACCTACATACACACAAGTAAAAACACATTTAAACAGGTAGAAACACGTACATACACGTACATACACGTACAAAGACGTACAAAGACGTACAAAGATGTACGAACACGTACAAACACGTACATAAACGTACATTCACATACAAACACGTACAAACACGTACACACACGTATAAACACGTACACACACGTACAAAAACGTTCAAACACGTACAAACATGTACACATACATGCGCACACGGCCTCTGCAAAACGTCATATATATTTGTGTGTATATATATATATATATATATATATATATATATCTTCTCTTATTCATATAAAATAATGTTATATATTACGAGCAGAGTTGTAAATAGGGAAACGGTTTTTCATTTGAAATGGTCAAGTAATTGAAAATACTCGCACCATTTACCATTTATAGAGCAAGTAAATGATAAATGGTTTAACCAGTTCCCAGTTACTGAGCAATTAACTGGTAAATGGTCAGACCATTTACTAGTTACTATTAAAGAACTGGTGAATGGTCAGACCATTTGCCAGTTTCTGGGTAAGGAATTGGAAATGGTTGGACTAGTAAGCAGTTACTGGGTGGGTAACTAGCTGAATCGATTATTTGGCTGTTACAGGGTGGAAAACTGGTAAATGGTCGAATCGATCAGTTAGCCGTTACCGGGTGGGTAACTGGTGAATGGTTGGACCATTTACGAGTTACTGGGTAAGTAAATGGTTAGTGGTCAGACCAGTTAGTAGTAACTAGGTGAGTAACTGGAAATGGTCAGACCATTTACCAGTTACTGGGCGAGTAAGTTGTAAATGATCGAATCATTTACCAGTTACTAGGTGAGTAAACGGTAAATGGTCGGACCATTTACCAGTTACTGGGTGTGTAAATGGTAAATGGTCGGGTTAGTTAGTAAATACTAGATGCGTAAATGGAAATGGTCGGACCATTTACCAATTACTGGGTAAGTAAATGGTAAATGGTTGGACCATTTACCAGTTACTGGGTGAGTAAATGGTAAATAGTCGGACCAGTTAGTAGTTACTAGGTGAGTAAATGGAAATGGTCGGACCATTTATCAATCACTGTGTAGTAGTTACTACCTGTGCTAATGTAAATGGTCGGACCATTTACCATTTACAGAGCAAGTAAATGGTAAATGGTCCGACCATTTACCAGTTACTGGGTGAGTAAATGGTAAATAGTCAGACCATTAATCCAATACTGGGTAAGTAACTGGTAAATGGTCGGACTATTTTCCAGTCACTGTGTGAGTAACTGGTAATGGTTGAATCATTAACCATTCACCTAATCAGTAACTGTTAAATGGTCCGACTGTTTACCATTCGCTTACCCAGTAACTGGTAAATGGTCCGACCATTTACCATTTACTCACCCAGTGACTGGTAAATGGTCGGACCATTTACCATTTACTTGCTCTGTAAATGGTAAATGGTGCGAGCATTTTCAATCACTTGACCATTTCAAATGGAAAACCATTTCCTCATTTACAACTCTGCTTAGCGTACCAACTGCTATCTATACATGTTCTATTTTTTGGCTTGATAAATATTCTTTTAATTCGTTTGACGTAAAAGCAGGCTGTATCGTTCATTTTGGACGACCATAGGAACGAAAATATTTGCTTAACCATTTTATTACTTTATCCGTTCTAGTCGATTTTCATGAGTAGAATCTTAAAAATTTAGTAAAGGCGTCGACAATCCCAAAGATGTGTTTGTTACCCTCAGTACTACAATGTAGTGGGCCATAATGGTCTATATAAAGTGTTTGAAATGGTTAATTTCCTTTTGGAATACTATGTAATTTTCCCTCCTTCATGCCATTGCATGATGAATATTTAATACATATCCAACAATTACTAATATAATTTTTAATTTCTTCCCTCATAATAGGAAACTAATACATATCTATGAGACTACCCATCACTTTATCCACTCCTACGTAACACAGATCGTCATGACAACTACGTATTACATTATTAATTATTGCACTTGGCACGTAAAACAATGACTTATTTTTAATTATTTTCCGGTAAACAAGACCATCGCGCATTTCGAAGAATTTACTTTCTTTCTTTTTTAGCTTATCTCTTATTTCTCTTACATAATTATCTCAATTTTGTTTTAGGTTTAACATTTGCTTGAAAGTTATCGATTCTAATATATAAACAGTGTTGAAAAACCTGCTCAAGGCATCGATATGCTTTATTTTCTCTTCTGACCTATGCTCTATATTATACTGATAATCCTCCAAAAACAGAGCCTAACTGTAAATACAAGGCTTTACATATTGTTCAAATAATTTTAGTTTGAAACTCTTATAATCGGTTAATATTTTAAATGGAATGCTAGATAAATAGATATGAAAACGTTTAGTCGCGTATACGACTGCTAAACATTATAATTCAAAGCTATGATATTTTGATTCGGCCACGCTTGTTCTTTTGCTAAAATAAGCGACAGGTTGAAATTTTCCATTTTCCTGCTTTTGTAAAAGAATTGACCCGAAACCGCTCAAGCTAGCATCGCAATGCAATTCAGTTTCTAATGCGGGTGAAAACACAGCCAATATCGGATGCGATACTAAAAGTTTTTTTAACTTATTAAAAGTTTCGATTTGAATTTCGCTAGATTTAAACTCTAACTTATTCTCTATAACTTCGTGCAGAGGCTTAGCAATTGCAGAGGATCGCGGAATAAATGCCAATGCCTCTATGGTCGATCAGATATCCGAGATATGTGATCTCTGTATATAAAAATAAGCATTAATCTAAACGAAGCTGTAATCCGTGCTGCTTTGATATTATAGAAATATTAAATAATATTTTTAAATGCTCTCTTATATCATCCGTAGCTATAAAAAGATTATCGTGAAATGCTAGCATCTTATTCTTATGGATCAAGTCTTTAAAAACAAAATAAATGGAACGCAAAAAAACTTGTCCAGCATTAAAAAGACCAAAAAGACATTTTACATATTCGTAATGACCAAAAGGACTAAAAAATAACGTATATTTAACAGATTATTTGGACATTTTAACATGGTGTTAACCATTTTTAAGATCTAATTTAGAAAAATATTTTTTATTTCTTAACCTATCTAAGTGATCGTCGATCAAAGGTGCCGGAAAATTCTCTTTGATAGTTAATTTACTAACCTCTCTGTAATCAGAGCAAAGTCTTAAATCGCTGGATTTCTTTTTTATTGAAACAATGGGGCTTGCGTAAGGTGAATTATTAGGTCATATAATTTGATTTTCATATGAATTGTCTGATATCTTTTTAAGTTTTTCTCAATCTAAAAATGACAAAAGTCTAGATCTAGAACTTACTGATCTTTCGTGTTTTAAATTAATCTGCATCTCAAAATTATGATAAATTAATTTTATATCGCTATTTTGAATATTATTATAAACATCATTTAATTTTTAAATTATTTCAGAAGACATTTAAGGATTAATATCCAAATATATATTTGTATCGAGATTAAAAATATCTATTTGTAATATCTGTTTACAAGCGTCAACTAACTCGATGTCATTTCTTATTGTATTCGCACTCTCTATGTTTCGCGTCGGCAATTTTAAAACAGGATGACCCGCACAATCACGACCTAGTATAGCCACATGTCCCATAGTACTCTCCGATACGACGAGAAAAGAAACATTCAATTTTTCATGAACTGTTAATCCCATAAAAGGCACGACTAATACGTTTAATTGGCAACATTACCTCCGGAGGAACATATCGCTCTTCAATCAAACTCACCGGAGATTCCAAATCAAGCAAAGCTAAAACTTTAAAATGATTTATTTCGCCGCGCTCACACAAAGTATACCTTACAGTCTGCAAACATGGTGCTTCAGGCTCTACAATATTCGTCGTATTGTCGTTCATTCTTCTGTTTGGAGATTCGTTGATTTGATGATTGACGCTGTCGCATGAAAAAAAATATCACTTCATTCTATTCTGTTTTTAGCATTAAGACGCAAAACGGCCTCTCTCGTTGCAATTAAAACATAGAATAGCAGTCGTCCTCATGCAAGTTTGTTCACCTTCAGCTTTAGTGCTTCAGTCCTTATGTTTCTTTACTTGCGTTCTTTCTATACGCCCGCTTTTTACTAACGAAATATTTTTAAAAGCCTCCATAAGGATACTTTTTCTTTGAAACCGCTGCAAACAAGCAAGATTTTGCATTTGACTGTCTGGTATGCCATCTATAATGTAGTCGATTATCTTAGCTTTGTTTATAGGGACTCTTTCTGCCAATGTAACTTTATCATGATAATAATCGCCAAAAGACACATTATGTTGCCAAGTGCGAAGTTCAAATTCTTTTCTCAAATTCAGTTGACTGGCTCTGTGATTAAACATGGATCCCATTTTCGCCAACAATTTATCCATTGTCAGTCTTAAATGATCCAAATTTAAATGGAACCACCTAAGGGCTCTTCCCTTCAACTTTAGGCATATTAAAATTCTTGTGGCATCGTCATCTATCTTATAGGCTTGTTTTAATAACTCAACTTGGGTTTTCCATTTATCGAAAGCATCGTCATCACCTTGAAATTCTTTTAATAAGCCACTAAGATTGTTTATATTGAAAACCACATTTGTTCTCGTAACAGTATTTGTCGAGTCTAATAAATTCGAACGTTCTCTATTGTTTACCATTGCTGGAATTTAACTTTCGTAGCTATCTGAATTACCTCTCAAGGTTCGGACCTCGCGTTGAAGAATATTTTTTTCAAGTCTTAACAATTCGATTCCTTTTCTTGATTATTCCAGGAAGTTTCCAATAGAATTACCTTCGTTACTGTCGCTGGGTATCACATCCCTTGCTTCATGCTCCCCATCCTTACCATGCTCACTATGCTCGACGTTAAAATTCAATTATTTCTGGTGCATTTTGTTTCAGGTGTCAGGATCTGAACGTGAAAGCCTTGTAATTAGCTCTGCCTTTGTACCTGCTGTTTCTAATCCTAACGCTTGCAGCTTAGCCTTCGAATGAGCGACTGTATATTCATTTGGTTTTCTTGCTAATATTTTAGCGACCTATTGCCTTTAACACCTGTCTGTACGATACAAAGTTTCGGTGCACAAAGCGATCACGGCCCAATCGCAAGTAGAACTCAACTTAAACACAGAAAAAATTTTTCTTAATTTTTTTTAGGCACTTATTAATATCACACTGCACTATGCGTTGGTTAATCTCAGGAGAAAGGATAAAGTCCAAAAAAATAATGAAAAAAAATATACTTCATTAAAATGTGAGTAAAGTTTATTTTCAATCTTTAATACTTAGCGTCTAGCGACTTTATCATAATTTTCGCTTATCGTGCGTACTTTAAAAAATTAAATGGGAAGGGAAAAACGCGAAGGAAACTCTGAGAGCCTGGCCCACGATCATTTACGTCCCCCCCATATTTCCGATCTACAATTTAATAGTTTCTAATCGGTATCAGTTACAAACTAATGACAACAAAAATTAATAAAATAATTTCAAACGCCAAATCGATTATGTACAGGCTATGATAATACCGGCGGTCAGTGTGGTCGGAAACTACTTTATTGGCGGTGGGCACAACGCGACCTATTTACGGACGGTACGATAGGTACAATGATGCGGGTGGTAGTAGGAGTGTATCGTGGTTAACTCACACCTGCAAAGAATAGGTAATTTTCTTGCTCCAGGTAGACGCGCTGGACCAAAGAGAGGGGATGACCAGTCTTGGTTGACTCACAATAACTGGTGGAGAACCTACCTCCAACCGAGAAGGTGGAGGCAAGAGGATAAGGAGATCGTGTATATATTCTAGTACACGGTCAGGTGGGCGGTAAATCACCATTGATTCTTAGCTTATTCCATATAGAGTCAAGACGAGGACGGGAACACTGTGAGATATGCATCCCCGTAGTACATGCTCACAGCGGTGGGGTTGGATAGGGCCCGCTTGAACGTGCCAGCAACGGCTCTTATAAGCCCAGGGCCTTGCTACTCTCTTTGCGGGAGAAACGCCACCTAGCGGTTAAGTGCGGAACCCAGTTTAAGCGAGATGCTTGAAATAGCATCATCACCCTATTTATATTAAATTTATTAAATCATAATCTAATTATGATTCTTTTTATTTTAAATATACTAAAAAATTAAATTTTTACATGATCGATCTGAGCCGTTGAAAATAACTATATTACTAAATATATTCAATATTAAGGTATACCAAAAAAAGTTTATAAATGCGATCACGAAAAATTCGCACAGTCCCTCTCCTTTTCTTACTTTATAAATACAATAATTCTTTACTTGATGAATATTCGAAAGATTTGTAAACTCACTTTCTCTTTCTTACTTTAGTCAAATATTTTATTGAACAAACTTTTCTTTCTCTATACAAGAAGCCGCTCTCTAAATAAAGACAAATTTTCTTTTTGCCTTCACTTCATGACAGTCGCCCGTACACTTATAACTGTACCTACCTTATTTAGCTTTTTATTCATTTTCTCTGACACGCAGTACAAGCGTTATCTGGACTTATAATTTATTAGATTCTACTATTTAGAGGAAGAGAAAATCACAAAATACTTAATTCAAGTAAAAAATTTTAATCTTATAAGGAACACTTAATTTACTTAAATATATACACTTTGAAAGCACTTTATCAATTATAAAATAAAAACAGAATCATCCCCTGCTGGAAAAATCCATTTGTTATCCCGCAAAGGTTCACATGCAGGCTCATATCATATAGCAAAAAAAAATTTAAATACGTGGACCGTATATGGGCTTTCATATGGACTTTTTCAGTAGAGTTTTTATTAAGACAATGCGATGTGCTGTTTCTTAACATGAAATAAAAAATGAAGCAACAAGAAAGAAAGTTGAGAGCGCGCTTGCCCATAGCAATCAATATAAAATCAGAACAAACGATGCGTGATATTTTAAAGATTTTACCAATATGCTTTGGGTACGAAATTTCACAACAATTTACAATATTTCCAGACTTTGAGTTGTTTTCATTTTTCTCCTAGTTTCATGTTTTATTCTGTAATTTGAAATCAATAACACAGGCTCACAAAAAAAGTTGTCGGTTCTGGAATGGAGACTACACTTTTCTCTTGTATTTTTTCCCGCTAAATCCGAATCCAGCGTCAAAAATAGAAGGTTGGCCGCATATTTTGAACATAGAAAAACATGAGAAGAAAAAATGAAAATTGTTTCCAGCACATCAAAAACACTTTCTTTTCATGCATTTTTGCCTGCTAAAACCAAATTTGTTATATCTATAAAAAGAGATTCAACCGACTAATTTTGAAGATAACCTCGAAAAACTATTAAAAAGTCAATTTGCACAAGAGCTAAATTAAGTTACGCTTGCGTATACGCTTGTCTTCGAACGACCTATGCAAAGGATTCCTACGCTTCTTTTTCTTACTAGGTTGTACTTCTCTTTTTAGCATTCAGCAATTGTTCGCCATCATATTTACGCTATATTTTCCTTGCCATCTACGTTCAAATTCCTTCATATCCTGATGAAATCTTTCACTATGCTCTTTACTGTAGTCACCTAGGACTGGTGGAAATTTATCAATGTGCGAATCAAGAAAGTAGAGTTTCAAATTCATTGTGCAACCTACTTTTTTTAAATTTTGTACCACAATTTCTACGATGCTCTTGTAGTCTTCGTCTTTATTGTTACCCATAAATTTTGTTGCAACATCATTGAAACTCAACCAGGCTGCCTTCTCGGTATCATTCATACTTTTGACGAATTCTTCGTCCCAGAACATTTTGCGAATTCGAGGTCCATCAAAGATACTATATTAATGTAAATGCTACAAAATGTTTATAAATTCGATAAAACTGGAGATAAAAGTAAAATAAAGTTTCTAAAACCAGCTAATTGAAAAAAACCATAAAGTGCGACCAAATAAAATATTGTATGCGACAGTTTCTAGTGTCGTTCGGTTGCAGAAGCAAATAGTCGAAAGTTTAATAGGCGAGGCTTCACGAGACAGCTTCATACAAGAAATTGATAGTATGTTAGTTGATTGTGGTACAGAAGAAGACGTAGAAAATCTTAACGACTATGAAAACGACCATACTGACGAAAATGAATCGTTGGCGAAAGCAGAAAGTGAATTCGTCGAAAGTGGAGAAGAACTGTCTTCGGACAGTGATGAGGAATATGTTCCCATTGGTAAAAAGAAAAGCCAAAAAAAGATCTTTCAAGCTCAACTTAATGACATGTTTAGGAATGTTGGATTAGCAAAAGATGCAGTTGCATTAATGGCTTCTTGATTAAAGTCTTTCAATTCATTAGAAAAGGACGTAAACGTTACATTTTATCGAAACCGAGAAGAAGCGATTCGATCATACTTCACTAGCGAATCTGCTCTAGTGTATTGCACCGATGTACGAGGACTTATTAATGAGTTTAAACCAAATTTATACAAGCCAAAGGACTGAGGGTTATTCATCGATTTATCTAAGCAAAACTTGAAGGCAGTTCTTCTTCACAATACGTATGAGTATGCTCCGTTACCATTGACTCATTCAACTGTACTCAAAGAAGAATACTGTAACATCGAAAAGGTTTCGAATGAAATAAAGTATAGTGAGCATGAATAGTTAATTTGCGAAGACCTGAGAATATTGTCCATGATACTAGGTCAACAATCAGGTTTTACCAAGCACCCATGCTATTTATGCATGTTTGACAGTCGAGATGGAGCGAAACACTACAATACAAAAGTGTAGCCAACGAGACCATCACTTATTCCAGGTTATAATAAAGGCAGATGAAAAAGGCCAATGCTTCAAATACTTAGAAACCATCTTTACGAATATAACTCTGGTTAAATTAAAGGAAGGTATCTTTGATGGACCTCAAATTCGCAAAATGTTCAGGGACGAAGAATTCGTGAAAAGTATGAATGATACCGAGAAAGCAGCCTGGTTGAGTTATTATGATGTTGCAACAATAAAGATGAAAACTGCAAGATCATCGTGGAAACTATGATACAAAATTAAAAAAAATTAGGTTCCTTAATGAATTTGAAACTCTCCTTTCTTGATTCGCACATTGATGAATCTTCTACCAGTCCTAGGTGACTACAGTAAAGAGCATGGTGAAAGATTTCATCAGGATATGAAGAAATTTGAACGTAGATGGCAAGGAGAATGCAGCGTAAACATGATGGCGGACGATTGCTGAATGCTAAAAAGAGAAGTACAACCTAATAAGAAAAAGAGGCGTAGGAATCCTTTGCATAGGTCGTTCGAAAACAAGCGTATACGCAAGCGTAAGTTAATTTAGCTCTCGTGCAAATTGACTTTTGAGTAGTTTTTTGAGGTTATCTTCAAACTTAGTTGGTCAAATCTCTTTTTCCATAACAAATTTAGATTTAACAGGCCAACATAAAAATAAAGCGTTTTTGATGCACTGGAAACAATTTTTATTTTTTTTTCTCATGTTTTTCCACAGAAACACGGTTTTTTGACAGTTTTTTGAGGTTATGTTCAAAATATGCGGCCAACCCCCTACTTTTGACGCTGGATTCGGATTTAGCGGGAAAAATTACAAAAGAAAAGTATAGTCTTCATCCCGGAACCGACAACTTTTTTTGTGGGCCTGTGTAATTAATAATAAAATTAATAGATAGACTTTAAAAAAAAAAATTCGCTTTTATTCATGAAATTGATTTCTTATACCTACACACACTTAAACACGCGCACATGCACATGCATATATACTTATACATAAATAGTCAATCTATTGCTTCTACTCTAATCATGATTAATAAAATTGACATAAATCATAAGTTAAAATTTATCAAACATAAATTATTTATATAAATTTTTAAAAATTATATCAGGTGGATTCATGGAAAGTCTGGATAATTATTGGATTTTACAAGGCAATCTACAACAATGCGAACAATTCGAAAAAACACCAAATACCTTAGGATTAAAAAATATGGCAGGTGTATTTATACTTGTGGGAGCTGGAATTATTGGTGGTATAATGCTTATCATCATTGAAATGGCATACAAAAAACATCAAATTCGTAAGCAGAAAAAATTAGAATTAGTAAGACATGCAGCTGATAAATGGAGAGGAACAGTCGAGGTAATAAAACTTTAAATTGTTTTAATTTTCATCTTATCACGGAACATTATTAAATTAATTTGATTTTCAAGAGAACATTTGGATCAAGCCAATGTAGGCAAAGCATAGAACATGGTGAGCTTAAACTACTTTGAAATGAATTGGAAAGTAACTCCAAATTCTCTTGCAGGTGATGTTTTATCAAAGAATTAGAAGAAATTCAAGAAAAAAAATCAAAATCGCGTACTGGGCCATTTATATTTTATTAAAACTACTGTTTTTTATTTTCTAAATTTTTCAATCATTCAAATTTTTTTCGATTTTTTTGTTGTCTTGTATGACACTTAAAAGTAATTTAGAAAACGTTGAATAATACCTTTGAGTTTTAAAATTTTTCGATGAATAAAATTACGTAATTGAGAGCCTAAATATTAAGAAGAAGTTGGAAAATATAAGGAACCAGGTTTTTATTGAAAAATTAAACGTGCAGAGATGTATGTGATTTATAGAACAAAACTGCGAGAAAGTTTAATCTGAAGCTTGATTGCTATGGATATTGTGAAATTCTTTTTTTACACATGTCTTTAATATTTTCTCCATAAATATTTTAAAAACTACATGAAAAATATATTTCAAAACCAGAAATTGAATAACAAGACGAATAACTGTTTTTTTTATTACTATTTTATTCTTCAAATATCTACAGTATAAATCGCTCATGGGAATATGAAGCGTCTCACAACATACGTGGCTAAGTCACAACTAATGCATTTTGAGAAAAATGATATGAAGCGTCTCACAACATACGTGGCTAAGTCACAACTAATGCATTTTGAGAAAAATGCAAAAAACCTCTATCTTTTGAATGGTTCTAAATCGCTTGTTAACTAATATACTATTAAATTGACCAAAAAAAATAAGATTCTTGCACATGTTTCAAAAAATCTAAATTGATCTTACAAAGAGAAAAATAATTTTTTAACATGGACTCACAAGGAGAGTGCATTGCATTTGGGTCTCGGATTTTCTTCTAGCTTTGGGATCTTTTTTCTTACATAAAATCATGAAAATAGCCGCGTCTGTTCGGTCCAACGCTCGATTTTTTCCGAGTTATGAGCAGTTTTGTCTGTTTTGTTGTAAAATTTGCATCTGGTTTATAATTTTACAGTTTTTGAACTACTTATTCTATAAGGTTTTTACTGATTGCATATTAAAGTTGAGATTAAAATCTTTCGATTGAAAAAAAAAACGTGTCCAAAAAACTCAAGTTGTTAAAAAGTTATGAGGAAATAAAAATAGCGCAAATGTTTAGCTTAAAATATGCATAGAAAATAAATGCAACATTTTAGTCAGAAATTCATTTCAATTTTCATCTCTTCATAAGTTTTTAACAACTTGAGTTTTTTGGACACGTTTTTTTTTTCAATCGAAAGGTTTTAATCTCAACTTTAATATGCAATCAGTAAAAACCTTATAGAATAAGTAGTTCAAAAACTGTAAAATTATAAACCAGATGCAAATTTTACAACAAAACAGACAAAACTGCTCATGACTCGGAAAAAATCGAGCGTTGGACCGAACAGACGCGGCTTTTTTCATGATTTCATGTAAGAAAAAAGATCCCAAAGCTAGAAGAAAATCCGAGACCCAAATGCAATGCACTCTCCTTATCAGCTAACTTTGATGTGACCATAGACTTGGCTAGTTTTGAAAAAAAAATTTGAAGGACTTGACTAATTTTCATGCGAAATCGGGTCTCAGTTATTTTTGATTCAAAAATGTTATCCGGACTTAGCATTAGATTTTAGATTTGCAATTTATACATTTTTCAAATAATATAACATAATGTCGAAGCGTCTCACGACAAAAATGGCTAAAAAGGAGAGCACCCTACCTCCGAGAAACGGATTTATCTCAAACTTCGGGATATGATTTTTTAATTGAACAAAAATGAAACCGTGTTTTTTCTTTTCGTCGAATAGACTCCCTATACACGGATATAGACATTTTTTCGAAAGTATGGTGAATAAGAGCTTTTATAAAAACTTGAATAACCAAAGAACTAAGATTCTTACAAATGAAGCACGAACTAAATGCTTTAATATAAGCTTCATTGTATTGAAAGAGCTTTTGTGGTTCAAAAGTTACGGGTGATTAAAATATGATAATGAAATAACAAAAAATTGATCATATTCCGTATGCTAAATACATTAAGTATATATGTGGTAATATTTATTTAAGAATAACTCTTAAAGAACAGAAATGTTTTTAATGCAATAAAGCTTAAACTGAAGCTTTTAATTCGTGCTTCATTTTATCTTCTATGCATTTTTTTGTAAGAGTCTTAGTTCTTTGATTATTAAAGTTCTTATAAAGGCTCTTATTTACTATATTTTTATAAAATATCTATATTCTTGCCTAGGAAGACTGTTCGACGAAAAGAAAAAACACGCATTCATTATTTTTCATCAAGAAATCATATCTCAAAGTTGAAGCTAAATTCATTCCCCGGAGGTGAAGTGCTCTCCTTGTGAGTCCATTTTTTTCGAAAATTGAGTTATTAAGTCGTTTATATTTTATATCCTATTTTCTACTATGTTTAATCATAAAATTAAAAAAAAAGTCTTTACCATTCAGTAAAAAATTATTTTTTTAAATTTTGTATCAATGTTTTTTTATACAAGGAAAGTAATTAAACAATTTATAAACATAATATTGACATAATAATTATAAAAATATAAAAATTTCATAAATTTTCATCAAAATAATAATAATAATTATTATCATTGCATATGCTTACGAGTGTGTATTTGTGAGCGTATTATGTGTATATGTAAGTATAAACGTATGTATATTCATAAAAATATACATATACTCTATTCTTAAAATTAAAATTGGACTTGACCATTTTTTATAAGCAAGTTCAATGGACTTAGCACTTTTTTGATTTGCAGCAGTTTTTTAACATACAAAAAAAAATTAGAGGATCAAATTTTTCAAAATTTTATAATTAAATATAGTAGAAAATAGATAAATTAAAAAATATGAATTACTTAATAACTCAATTTTTGAAAAAAATGGACTTAGCCATTTTTGTTGTAAGACGCTTCATATAAAGAAAATTTATACAGGAATCGAGAGTGTACATAAAGTAGCCGACTCAGAGGGTCCAAATTTTCCTCTTGGCAATTGAGAAATAATACCCTATTATTCTACAACAAAAAGTACCCTCACACAAATTTTTCAGCACTTTTTATTGAACCAAAACTTCAAAAAATATTAAAACGTATTTTTTCGTTTTTTAACGATATTCTGAGTTTAAGTGAACATAGGATGTTTTTTTTATTTTATAGGTTTTTGAAAATGCTCATGCACCAATATACCAAGAAGATGAGATCTAGGAGATATAATTTAATCTCTAGAAATACAAGACAAAACTCGTCTTTATTACAAATCTTTCTTTTTTGATTATTTGAGAATTCTGATAAGAGAAAAGTAAATTCTCAACTGGCTTAAAGTCAAAAACTCTCTGATGCTTGCTTTCTCTTCATGAAAATGCTTAGCCATGCTTACATCATCGCTGGTCTAGCGCCAGGTTGCGCGTGGAGTCTCATACATAATCCTATGTAAGTATGTGTGTGTACCCACGATACTCCCTCCTAAATAACCAGTACGGTTATTTAACTCAAAATAATACTGTTTTTCATTATTATTTTTTTATCATTACTACATACATGAAATACATTTACACTTGTGATTATTTACAGTATAATCGTTATTTTTCTTAGACACTAGTTAATAATTCATGATTGAATAATCAAGGTAATAGTATTTACTAAAGATGGATTGAATGAGTGGTAGGCCGATCCAACAACACACGACAGTTACAGAATCAAATCGATTTATTATAATAATACAAATAATACATTGGATAATTGTTATGAATGCTACATTAACAAACAAAATAATAATGAAGAACTTACGTCACGCTTCACTGATCGAAATTCGGCGCATCCATCGAGGCGCAGGTATTCACTGATACGGCTGCAACAAACAAAGGTCCTCAGGTGGTTCACGTCGACTAGTCAGCCATTACACCACACACACGAGGCGCATTACTGTGCTTCTCACAGTTATACTTATGTGGGCCTCGTCGACCTATCGGCCGGGATGCCACAGGCAAAGAAACATTAATGAGTGTGCAGGTAAATCACGTCGACTTATCGGCCGCGATACCTGACCTACACAACCACACATACAAGGAAACACTAATGAGTGTGCAGGTAAGTCACGTCGACTTATCGGCCGCGACACCAGACCTACACACACACATACACAGAGAAAACAAGAATCACAAAGAATCCCCCACCGCAGTACCACTATATCACACTAAGGATCCGCGTTGACACACACTGGGGAACCGATTTCCACGTCCGTTACAGGCGGCTGCTGGATAAGAACTGACTCTCCCGCTCACATGCGACTCCGAGCGCCAGATGCCGGCATCCCCGACCCCCGCATGTCCTCATCATTCGCGTCCCAATACTGCGTGCCACTGTCACCCCCCTCCAATGGTCCCCAAAGCTGTCTAATCCCAAACACCGACCGCCTTCGTCCATCGGACAAATATCATCGATAATGCTCAAATGGTGGGACTTGTTTGAGCGTCAGTAGTTAGACTATAAGTGTCTCAAACTTAGATAAATTTAAATTGTGTCGAACTTAAGTTTTTAATTTAGAGAGGGTTTATCCCACACGCACTGATATATCTATATTTAAAGTTTTTAATACATATATTTTAATTTATTCCTAAAATATTTTATCCGATTTGCCCCTCTTATAAAGAATCAGACCAAGAGAAAAGGTCTTTCAATATTCTATTGAGAAGAGAAAAGAATATAATTTTTTGATTTGAGAGAAATATTTTTTAGTCAAGAAAATTATTTTCCTTCATGCCCGTGCCGGAACTTCGCCTAAAAGTGCTTCTCATGCGGCAGGGAACGGGTAAATTACATTCGCGTTTTTCTTTAAAGTCACATGCTCAGAAGCTACTGCGCACCTCCATACTACAACAGTTTCGGTCGCTTCACTGTCTGCTGTATGTTTAGTGTATATCTATATATACTCAGTATGTCTAACCTCTGTTATACATCTAACATTGTTAGACTAATGAGTATTAAAAATATCAAATACACACACATCATAATTGCACATTTTCTTTTCTATGAATTATCATTCAAATATTTACTGTATATCCTATGTTAGCAGCTATAGGATACACATGTTCGGTTTTCTCACAAATCTTTCATATACACACAATTTTTTTTTAACGCACAATATTTTTTTCACGACACTCACTTTTAGACACTTCAGAAATAAAAATACAAATAAAATACTAAAATATTCATGTTCATACACATATTTTTTTTTTTTTTTTTTTACATGTTTTATTTGTTTGAAATATTAAATAAAACGAATTATTTATTTTCGATTCTTTTTTTCTTTCTGTCTTTCTCTCTCCTTTTCACGCTCTCAACATATGCTATAGTTGCTTGCGCATGCGCACTACAACAAACTAAAGCATCAAATGACTTTTCACTCGAAGTCGTTTTCGATGTATTTTTTTACTTAAAAATGAATTTTTAACTTTTTGGGATGGCGAAGTTCCGGCCGCGCATGAAGGAAAATCGTATACGCTCCTCCGCACGAAAAAGGCTCATAATATGCGCGTGTTTTGCTTTGCTAGGCTGACGCCTCGCAAAGCAAACTTACACGCGCATGTAATGAGCCTGTTCCGTTCCTCGGAAAATTAATTTATCGGGAGTTAAGAAAGGAGTCAAGAGTTGAAAAAATAATTTACTTTTATTATTTATACCAAATGAAAATAAATATCATTGAGAATTGAAAGAGAAAGTATTAAGAAAAGAGAAGAGATTATTTTTTCGAGATCAGAGGGGTAGGTTAATAAAGCAGAATCAGAGAAGAGAAAATTATTCAATTTTTATTTATTGAGAATAAATTTACTGAGAAATTTTTATCTATTGAAAAGAGATAAATTGTCACATACTCAAGATTATTTTATTTACTCAAGAAGAGCGTAAAAGAAAAGAAAATTTAAGTCTCATTTTATGAGCAAGATATTTTATTTTCCCTTCTAGATAAAAATAAAATACAAAGGTAATCACCAGAGTATAAATTAGTATAATTTGACATATTTTAAATATTTATTCTATAAATATATTAATATATATATATATATATATATATATATATATATATATATATATATATATATATATATATACACACACATATATATATATAGTGTATATTATTTCTTTTATACTGTGTGTGAAGATAGGTTAGAGACAAGTGTATATATTAAAAGCGATTTTTGTGTGTAAATGTCTATTAACCTATAACCTCAAAATATTTAAGTACATTCAATTCTCGCTATTAGGAGCAGCTCGTGAATAATTTCTCCCGCTATAACGAGCGTGAGAGGGGCCCCACCACTCAAAAAATGCTATGCTTAGAATAATAAGCGGAACAGTACTGAACGAATATAAACAATAACTATATCAATTGTACGTGTGTAACCGTTTAATTTTCATTGAAATAAGATCGTTCATTTGATTTATTTGTTCGTTAATTTTTTTTTTCGTAGTTAGTCTTTTATTGTAATTATGTTTTGTTTTTTTCATGTTGACACGGTCAATTTACTAATAATCATCTAAAAATAATTTTTTTTTTTTAAAGCACATTAATTTGATGTTATGTAATTAAAATGTACATGAAAAAATAATATAAATAAAAATAAATAATTATCAACATACATATATTATAATACAAATATAGATATAGTAAAAGATTATATATTATTTAAATAGTACATTACACGAAACTAGATATTATTTAAATAGTACATTAATGCGCGTTGATGGGGAGGGAACATCGACTCTCGTTGCGCATATGTAAGGAAGGAGGTCGAATTTTCGAGCAGGACATAAAGAAAAATCGATTGAGTAGTGGGGGAAGAAGGGGAAGCATTTTGCTCGCTTTAGCGAGACAAAAATGCTCGTTATAGCGGAGCTCGTTATAGCGAGAATTGAGTGTACCTTTTGAATACCCAAAAGAGAATAGATTTTACTTAGTTTCGAGATTTGAGTTCCCTTAATTGCCTGCTACTAGAAAATTTTTTTTTATCATTATTATAAGAAAAGAATGTATTGAGCCATCCTTTTGCCCTGCGGAACGTACACTTTCGCTAATTACACCTCTATTCGAAGTTTCTAGAGGTTGTTAGTTTATTTTACTTTAAATTCATTTAGTTTCTGCTCATTCTTGTTTACCTTTTCAAGAAATTTCTAGCAAATAAAAAAATAGATATTCAAGAAAAATCAAGATTATCGAGATTTGAGTAGAGAAACAGACAACATTAACAGACTGTATAGAAGATTATTCAAAGCAGTTAAGGCGACTGATTAGTAGTTCTGAGATCTTGAGGAATTTATACGAGGATATCAGAGATTAGCCTATTGAAAGAATAAATGAGAAGTCGAATGAGTTTGGCCTTAATACTCAAGGATCAGAGAAAACTCTTCGAGAGAGATTATATAGAGCAGAGTTACGAAAAGCTGGAGTGGATCGAGTTCCGTGGTTTCCTGAGGTTGACGAACGTGGCTCATTATTGAAGTCGTTGTTTCCAGATATGAGTGATTCAGGCATACACACGCAGATGGAGCCTCAAATAGAAACAGCTTCAGGACAAGTCTAGAACATATACAATTCTAGGTAAAGAGTATACGAGGTTATATCCGATGCACAACGTTACGACGACCCCATTCTCGTCACAGGCATCAGTGGTGACCACCATAGCAGTAACGACTACACTGAGAAAAAAAAATAAGCAAATTCAACTCGGTTCCCATGCTAAAACATGGCTCCATATGCAAGTAGATTTCAGTAATATCATCAGAGGAACCGTGCAATGTTATTTTAGCAACCATGCTAAAACAGCATGGTGCGCCAACCAAGTCGTTTTTATTAAAAGTAACATTTATGATTCATCGTAAATAAATCATGTTTAACAAAATTTTATTAAATAACCATACATTTCTATTTAAACATTTGTTGTATATACACGTATCTTTACTAAAATACGTTTCGCAAAAAAGTTTTAAAAAAATTTTGAGGTTATGTACAAAAATATACTAGAAAATTTTGACACAAATTCAGAAACATTTCGTTAAATAGGATGTTGTTTCACGAAATTATCTATCATAATTTCAACATTTTTGTGAAATAGTTTTTATTATTTATTATTTTTATGAAGATTCGTTGATTACCATACTTAATGCAACAATAACGTATCTCCGTAGATTCAAAATAGTTATTATATTAAAATGACATAACAGGCACTATGCTGTTTTAGCATGGCTCAACGATGTCATGTTTACTTATTTGTTTTTTTCAGTGTACGACTATAACGAGTACGCTTGCTATAAGTGTCACTCATTTGCATTCAACCTTTTACTCAAGATGACGTCTATTAAATAGGGAAATAATACTTAAACAGGATTGACCCCTAAATCTACTCTGGGTGAAAAAAGGCATCTAATCCATTATCCATAAGTGACTATACCATCTTGGGCTGGATTAATAAATATAATGATCCAACAAGGTTGTCGTATAATGCAGATGTGACGAGAAGGAGATGTAATAAAATTGATAATACTCAACATATTGGAGATGAGTCGCGAAACGATTTGAGTGAAAAAGTTAAAGAGCCGAGTCAAGACCAAAAACGAGCAAACCAGATGACCAACCAAGAAAGAAACAACTGATCGAGAGAAAAGTAAGATGAACTCCAACAGAGTCATCAAACAAGTTGTTGTCATAAATGTCAGAAATCTAACAGAGATGATCCTCGATCCTCAGATAAGAGTGAGGGAAGTCAGATACCTACAGACAAGTGGTTAATGTTAAGATCGAACCATGGTGGTATTCAAGAGGTATCGAGTGGTAATAGATATATGAGTCATACCAGTAGACATCATGAACATTCTAAAAATAAGTCAAGAGATCTGAGCAGTAGTAGTAGCAGCTTCAACTAAGCTATCACCAGCATTTCTGAATCATGGTCATAATCCTGAATCAGTAAAGATTTTACGAAGAGAAATCGAGACCAAAGGACTCAAGTTGAAATAAGATCTAGAAATCTGGAAAAATCGATTAAAGAGATTAGATGCTTTGAGAAATTTGGTAGCTAGATATATTGATGAAGATCAAAATAAGCAAGCTAAGAGATATGACCAGAATAAAAGAGACGTAAGGTTTAATGTAGGAGATTAAGTGATGAGAAGAGCACAGGTGTTATCAAAAGGAGCACAAGGCTTCTCTGCAAAGTTAGCTCCAAAATATAAAGGTTCTTTTGTATTATTAAGATGAAGCCACCTGTAGTATATGTTTTAGAGATGATAGATAGTCGTAGAAACGCGAAGGTGCACGTATCCAAGTTAAAACGATATATACCTTCCAGAGTAAGTCGAGATTAGTGAGATTCGAGAGAAGAGAATAATCGAGAGAAGAGTAATATTGAGAGATTAAAATCGAGTCAAGAGATTTCATAGATATCCAGTAAGTTGCTTGAAATTTTCTTTTAATTTTTTTTATTATTTATTAAATCCTTATTCATCACTCATTTAAACACTTAACTGTGTGTGTATGAGAGAATGAATAGAGCGAGATAAAAATGAGATAATAAAGAGTATTAGGAGTCATTAAGGTAAGGTTTATTATAAATAGAATATAAAAGATATCAATGGTTTATGTGAGTGCAATTCGGCGACGTGACTTTTCTTTCTTTAATTATTTTAAAGGCAAATAGCCTATTTCATAAAGTAGAGTCTTAATTTTTTTCGTGTTTTAATGAGATAGACGGCCCACTTGTAAGGTGTTCTGGTCATGGAGGGGGAATTTGAGATGCATTTATTGCATCTGGATAACAAATCTATTTGAGAAAATAAAAGAGAAAGACTTAAGCCGAAATGCACTCGCGGATCCGATTATTAATTTAAATACTTATAACTAATGATTTCAATTTTTTTTATTGTTTTGAGGAACACGCAAGTTGAGAAAGCAGACGACTTACTGGGAGAAAGAGACAAAGGTAGAGGACAATTTAACCTACAAAATGAAACACGTGGTAATGAAAAAAGCCACACTCATCATCAGTTTTCCATGGGGCACTAGGAGTTAAGCCACGAAGAAGGCTGCAACTCTTGAGCACTAGTGCACAGAAAATATTTAAAGAATAAACACTTTATTGAGGAGTATAAGCTGTCAGTGCTTGTGGATGTTGCCATTTTCAATGACATACACACCGTGGCACTGACTGGCTAGACACTTACACACACACACACACACACCTGGAGTATATGCACACACCACACACTTATACTCGAGGTAAATGATGACGACCGAAACCGGGAGACGACGCAGAACGTGAGAAACACGCGCTTGAGAGTAAAGAGAAAGCGCCGGTCAAGATGAAAGTGACCAATTTGCAACGGAAATTCACGATCAATGACAGAATCGATAGAAAGAGGCAACGGTAGAAAGAGGCAATGGTAGAAAGAAAGAGGAAGGAAATCGAGTCACCAGTAAGACGAGTTAAGGATCACAGAAAAAGCAGAGCTAGCTTGAGTTAATGCATTAGGCTCATATATACGTTATCATATGGACATATATAGGGACCTATGTAGAAATCAAGAACACTATGAGTATTATACATGGAAGTACGTAGAATCGAGAGCGAGAGTGATGGAAGATAAAAGAATCGAGTGCTAAAGAGAGATAGTAATGGAATTATAATGGATAATAATAAAAAAGAAGTATATAGAGTATTCTAAATATGAATTTAAATAAAGCGCGTGAAGAATAGAGGGCGCTACCATCAAAGAAGCCGCCAAAATGGAAGATGTGGATGGGTTATAAGTCAACATCCTCAGTGATTGACAAACACCAATTACGGAAAGAATTAATAATTAATCAACAGTCATTATAATCCTGACGTAATTGATTAGGAAGGGATGAGAAAGAAGGAGCTCAAGAAAAGACGCTTCATCGACACACTTCTCTATTGGATCTGGATGGCTTAGCTTGGTCGATTTTTCTATAAATAATGCTGGTTATACTTGTTGAGTTTATTTTAAGTTCATACTCTATTTTGTTGGGATTCTATTTCGATTGAGAAGAGATACTACGCTGCCACATTTTGTCAACTAAATACGAGAGAGATTATTTTTTTTTTTGAGAGAACAGAAAAGATTTCTTGTTGAAGATTTTTGGTATTTAGAGAGTAACACTTATTGCTATTAAGGTGAGTCCTCCATCTTACTTCTTTATCAAATGCCAATTCAGAGTCAGTGCGCGTCACCGATTTGCTCGTCATAATTAGCGTCGGTTTCGCTGCTATTGTTAATCTTAATATCGAAGTCACGCATTTAATTTGATGTTCAATAATTATAATTCATATAAATGTTTTATTGAATCGAGCCAGAGTTTTTACCCATACTTTTTTTTACACTCCACATAATTCCGAGAAAATTGTTGGGTGAATAAATTGTTAAATTTACATTAATAAATTGAGAGTGAAAATGACTTATCTTTTAGCTTACTTAACAGTGTTACTCAAGTGTTGTATTAACATAGTGTTATTCTTAATACATAGATTAATTATTGCTAGTTTTCATCGGTGGTTTCGTCATTGCTTCCTGCGAAGACCCGATTAGAATCCACCGGAGTAAGTTAATTGCTAAGATATTTAAAGTTTATATTCAGAGTGAAATATAAACAAAATAATAATTAAATTGATGGTGATTCAGAGATTTTATTATAGGGTTAAGAATTTAGTAACTAAGGAAGAGGGAACAAATTCCCACATGACACCTTATTACTATAATGTTTTTAAAAAAAATCTTAATTTTAGCGTTATACTTAAATTGTTACATAACTTCAGATTTTCCTAAATATATTTGCAATAATATTCGCTTAAAATATGTTAAAAATTCTATTCAAAGACAGCATTATAGAGCTCATAAATTAAAAATAAAAAATTTTTTTTTTTCATGGAAAACATTGACTGATTCTATTCAGATTAATGCAGGCTGTCACTGATCGAATTTTTTTTTCTTTTTTAACTAGGAGAGTAACCCTTATTCGGGTCACAGATCTTGTTGAAACTGTGAGATATGACTTGTCTTATCTAGAAAACATGTTCTGTAAAGCCATTTTGTCTAACTATTAGAAAATCCAGAGATATTCTATTTACTTTATTCTGAATTTTGTCGTTTTTCTTAAAAAAACTCCATTTTTTCATTTGTCGACAAACTGATTTAATATTTACCTTGCTGCAAATCAAAGATGTTGCAAAACTAAATAATTTCTTAAATTATAAACATATTTTAACATCAAACATATAATTAATCAACTTACCTAGAATGTACAGCTATTTGTATCAACATAACTTGAAATAATTAATCTAAATAACGCTACTGAATATCTGGAAATAAATACAAAGAATAAACATTCTTATGATTAGAATCATGATATCTCATTTTAATTTATAATAAATTATATACTTATCTAATATTCTCATCTGATAGCCTTTTGGTTCAAGGAAAAGTAGGATTTAATAACTTTATTTAACCTTGCTTTTTCTCTTCTGCATCACATTTTCATTTCCTTTTTTCTAGAATTAAAAAACTATAAATAGTTTAAAAAAACAATCAATACAATACATGAATGCTGCTTCAGATCTGAAAAGACATAAAGAATTAAAACTTTCGTCATTAAAAGCATAACCAAAACTGATTTTTAGCTTTCTTGTTTGTATATGAAATTGTAGCAGACAACGACCACTTGCTGAAAAAAAATCAATAATGTTGGGACCACATATTGGTTTGCACCTGCGCATTGATGGTTACATAGATGTAGTTTTTATATGTAACTGAAATTGCGCCATCTGGCGACTAAAGGGAGGGAGATTTGGATGTACCAATTTTAAATTTTTTAACTGTCAAGAAATAGAACATTATCAAAAGCTCGTGCATCAAAAGATAAAAGCATTTCATATCTGTTTAATATTTAATATTATTATTAGAATTTTTAATTCTTCTATTGTATTCATTATTTTTTCTTATATTTGTTTATTTAATTATTATTTTTCTCTAGTATTATTAGTTTTATAAGTAGAATTAGTTCTTTTTATTATTTGCTTCCTTTGATCATTATTTGAATCTTTTACACTTCTATTTATTTCTAATCATTTATTTATATAGATTTTTACATTTTTGCATTTATTATTTGCAACATTCCATAAAATGTTTTTTTATTTGATCAATCAACTAAAAATTGTATTTCATTAGATTTTTCATATAAAGATTATTTAATATTATAACATAAATATTGATATTATCTATATTAAATTTTTATGATGGCTTCATCGGAAAAGATAGAGTTTGGTACAGAAGATGATGTAACAAATGAGATAATCACTCCGAGTGCCTAATAATGTTTCAAGATTTAAAAGAAGAAAATATTATTGGCAGTAAAGCAATTGAATCTTGTTCAAAAATAGTTGCAAAATTAAGTAGAGAAATGGGTGACTGGATGATACGATTTATTGAACGCATTAAAGTTGTTCAAGCGGAGGAACTCTTTACTTTTGATGATATAAATTTAACAGAAGAAATGATTATTGATGTAAGCGAGCAAGTTGGAAATCCAGAATCAGATAGTACATCAGGTAAGTACTTTAATTATTCACTTCTTATGATTTAAATTTAAATTTATTTATAATACATTTAATTTACAAATAATAAATATTTTAAGAATCATAATTGAGTTTTTAATAGAAAATAAAATATGAGTTGATGTTATTAATAGTTCATGTTTGTTGAATTTTTCAATATATATATATGAAAAATTTTATTATTCACTGGTATAACAAAGAGAATGAAAGTGAGTATTAAAAAAAAAAAATGATAAAAATTGTTTAATTTATCGTGGAAGAAAATCAGAGACTAAAAAAGACTTCAAATTCAATGCTGAAAAAATAAAAGATTCAAAGATGTAAAATTGTAATATATTATTCATTATTCGTTTGAATGTCAAATGAATTAAGAATTCTAATTGATATTGATCATGAAGATTAAAATTTTTTGTTTGTAAAGTAAATGAACAATACACACTCTAGCTCACTGTAACACATTGGCACGTATACATAATACAAATATAAACTATTAGAAATCTGAACTTGATTAGAATCTTTAAATAAAATTATATTTCTGCACAAGAATGGTTGAATTTCTTTTTAATTTTATGAGTTAAAAATGTTCTGAAACTTCTATAAAGCCTATTTACATTGCGATTATTGAAAACAATAGTACATTACCGTACTAGTGAGCAAAATAGGTCATTCCCTCACGTGTCGTTTTGTTACTCGAGCGTAGCGAGAGTAACAAAAAAGACGAGTGGATGACCTATTTTGTCACGAGTAGGGTATAGAATTTTTCCCAATAAGGTAAGCGGAATCCAATTTTGGTGCCTGTTTTGAGTGAACAAAATACCACATTCCCTCACCAAGTGGGGGAATGTAATATTTTGCTCACGCAAAACTTAATGTGCGTGAACAAAATATTACATTTTCCGCTTGGTGAGGGAATGTGGTATTTTGCTCACTCAAAACAGGCACCGAAAATCGGTTTTTGCTCACCGCGTTGGGAAAAGTTTATTCCCTTATATGAAAAATTTGTTATTATTCTTTTTCCATAGAAAAGTTATTTTAATTGTTATGTGAACAATAACATATTTAATAGAAATTTTATAATAATAAATAGGTATTATTTAATTTATTGAATACTCTATTAATTAATTTTTTCATAGAATCTCATCCATCATCCAGTCAAACATCCAGTTACGAGCCGGAAGAAAAAAGAGCTAAAGTAAGGGAAGTGACACCTTTAGCGAAGAAAATAAAAGCAGTGAATTTGCAAAGGGCGCATCCTTACTGGAGCTTCAAAACACTCCAAACTCATATAGATCATTGTCTGACCAGGAAGGATAAGTTGATTAGATGGAAAAAAGATATTGTCAATGGTGGAACAAGATTCGATAAGAGCAAAACAATTAAGACTTGGGTCTATGATCGATTTGTAGAAGCTCGTTCTCTGAACCACCCTGTAACCACTAGGAATTTGCAGGAATGGGCTTTGCAAGGTGCCATGCAATTCACAACTGGAGATTTCACTTTTAATGCTTCTTTGAATTGGAATAATAAATTTAAAAGACAGTTCAGAATCAAACAAAGAAAAATCACCAAATATATTAAACAAATTGTAATTAAAAGTTTGTAATTAAAATTTGAATTAAAAGTTGCAAGTGAAAGCTCCCAAACAGAATGTTATCTGATAACGTCGAGTTTTAGTAAAGGTTTGATCATCATCACCGACCAAATGGAGTGTGAATATAGGACTAATGTTCAACAAACCTTGGAGCATGTTGGAGAAAAGATTGTGCATGCTTATACTGGAGACATTAATAGAGTAAGCCATACATACACTACACAATATTCTGTGACAGCATCAGGCAAGTTATTGCCAAAAGTTTTCTTGTGCCTCCAAGAACCTTTTGGAGAATTTGGTCCAAGAATTAAAAAAGAAATCGAAAAGTATTCCCATGAATTTGGAAATGTTTACGTTACCTGTTCCAAATCCGAAAAACTTTCTACTTCTTTGGTTGATGAATACTTGAAAAATGTTTTACATGATTACGTTGAAGACCGACCATTGGTACTCATTCTGGATAATTGAAGTGGACAAAAGCAATCAAACCTATACAAAAATTTTTAAACTCAGGACGGAGAACCCAGCTGTACATTGAAATATATTCCAACAGATTTCACAGTTTACTGTGAACCTTTGGATACTTATTTGCATCGACAAATCAAACTATTCAGAAAAAAATTACAGAATTGTACCTATCTTCTAGAAAGTCACAGACGAATTAACTCAAGGGAGAATGGAATTAAAATCCATGTCATTGCTCATAGACAATTATCAGCTCCTCTGTTTAAAAGAATGATTGAATATTCTTGGTTTGCAGCTCAATTGATTTGTAACAGGGATGTTCTTATGAATGTTAACAAGGTCTGCTTTTCACAAGCAATCGATTCTAAATGTATCTGTGGACTCGTTTCATTTATAAAATGTGCATAGTGTCGAGAAAAGTTCTGCTTTGTTTCTTGTAATGATTTGAGCTATCCATTCCATTGCAGCCACCATATTTCAAATGTTTAAATTTATTATTTTTTATTATTATTATGTTTTTTTATTATTATATTATTTTGATAATAAAAAAATTTTTCAATTCAAAATAAAATAATTATTAACCCTTAATCATTATTACATTAACTTATGATTTAAGGTGACTTCGGAATTTAGGTAAGGTTTTATTTTTGAGTTTACAAATCATGCATTTAATACATGAAAGTTTTTGGATTTTTTAATTCCCCACCATTTTTTGATACCCAAAGAATTGTGGAAAACTTATAAATCCATAACATTTTACAAACTAAAAGCGTAGTTTGTAAACTACGAAATGAAAATTTAGCCTAACCTCCGTAGTCGCCTTAAGAGGCGGTCGGAACCAAATCGGTGACTTAGTTCGGTGCTTGTAATAAATGCTTATAATAATTTATTCATTTATTAATATGATAAAAATATAATCATTTCCTCTAGTCATGTATATAAAGAATAATTTAAAATAGTTAAAGCCACAAAAATATACAAAATATTGTTATAAAGCGAAAAATGCTGACTTGACATATACCGCAAATCACCAATTTGGTTCCGACCGCCTCTTAAGAATTTTGAAATCATTTAAAATTAAAATATTCTAAAACCCATCGGAACCGAGAAAGATATTTAACATACTTTTTTCTCTGCGTAAATATAAGTTTATTTTTTCTATCAATATTTAAAATTTTTTGAAAATTGTGCACGCATTATTTTGTAAAAGTGTTAGATAGATAGACAGATATATATACGTTTTTATTCTTCACAAAATACAAAACGTGTGTAACACAATATATAAAATCACAAATAAGAATAAATATAAGTCTCAATATTGCACTTTAAGATATCACAGCGTATAATTATGTGTATACAATTTTAAAATTTTAAAACAAAATAAATGTAAATAGACTTTGATAAAAAAATAAATATATATACCAGCTTACCAATTATAAAATCACAGAGTAGAAAGGGTAAAATAATGACTGAAGTAACTTTAAGCATACTAGATAATAAATAATTAAATATCAGAAACCCCTGATGAAAAAGATTTTAAATAATAATTAATAAAAAATGGAAAAAAGTAATGAAAATAGATAAAAATGATTAAAAGTGGATAAAAATGGATAAAATACAATAATAAGTAATAAAATTGAATAAAAGGGAATAAAATTGGTATGAATTCGGACATTTTATTAGATTTTATCCCTTTTTATCCGATTTCATCTACTGTTATTACAAAATATTTTTTATCCATTTATATTAATTTTTAATTTTTTTTATCAATTATTATTATTTTTTATCAGTTATAATTTAGATATAAAATTTCTAAAGTAACATAAAGTAAGAAAATATATGAATGAATTTTATTATTTTTTTGAAAATTTCTGTATTTATTCGGTCGTTGTGAATTATTCTGACTCATATCATATCTAACCCAATATAAATGTAACGTCGCAGAAGTCGCTAGTAAACACGCGCGCATTTTAGTAATGGTCAGATGGATCGGACTTATATACGAAGTGTACTGAACTCTCACCACTTGCGGGAGTTGGACACAAACGTCAAAGTTTCAACGTCAAGTTACAGGATTTTTGTGTTTAAAATATGTCGTTACTTGTCGGGATCGCATATGCAAGGGGTATTTTGACAAGAAGTTATAGGATTTCTCGAATGTATGACAAAAATTACTATGTGAACTAATAAAAATTTATAGGTGTTATTAAAATAATTCAAAGGTTCAGAATTTTACTATGGTAACATAGTAATTATTTTAAGATTGTTTTGTAATAGTTTTGTAGTAATTATTTTAAGATTGTTTTGTAATGTCCTAGCAGTTTTTGCTGTTTATCTTGCAAATAGTTTTAGAAACCAGTCGTTATTGAGGCACCATGGACCGTCAAAACAAACCCTCACTCTACCACCCCAAAAGGTTACTGACCATAGAGTCAATGACCTCTGAGAAGATAGTGTGAGGGTATTGTTGTGACGGTACATGATACCCCACAAAAAATAAATAAATAAAGCTGAAATCAAACAGTAGTAGCATAGTAACGTAACGTTTGTCCATGTTCAGTCTAATGTCCTCCATCAACTTTAGTAGAGCGGTCTGCGTTCCATGTTCAGGTCTAAAACCAGTTTGTAAAGGGTCCAGTAACTGTCTAGTTAGTAAGTAATTGTAAAGCTGTTCGTTGACGAGACGCTCAAGAATCTTGGACATACACGACAATAAAGGAATCGGTCGTATATCACTCATCGCCCGTGAAGAAGAGACTTTATTAACAGTAATTATTATATACGCATAAGCAGAGGTCCACTCTCCAAGGCAAGGTAGTGTGCAAATGAGGATGTCTTGAATGTCATGAGCGAGGATGAGTTGCGTAATGTCGCAGGAAGATCATTTCATAGCCGCGAGGAAGTGACCAGGAACGATCGTAGGCGATACTCAGTGAATGAAAAAGGAATGGTAAAAGGTTTTACATCACCCCTCAAGGACCTCACCGGCCGGCTCCACTGATACATAGAATACAAATAAGATGGAGTACAAGATAAGAACATCTTATACAGAAACGTAGAAGAAAAATAGTTTCTTCTACCCGCAGTGGATAACCAGCCTAATGAGAACCTATAAGCAGAGATGTGCTCACGCCTACCTACACCGAAGATGTAACGTATACCAGAGTTGATGATCCTCTGAAGTCTAAGGTTAAGCTCAGCCGAGAGGTCACAGTAAACCAAACAGCAGTAATCCAGAAGTGGAAACAGCAATGTTTTTATAAGATGTATACGAAGAGAAAACGTGGTGCTCTTTCTAAAGAAGTTTAGTCTGTAAAGCAGAGAAAATGACCTATTACACACTTGTGTAATGTGCTCTCTCCAGTTAAGCTTACTGTCTAACCAAACACCCAGACTACGGACAGAGGACTCAAATCTAATATTAGCACCGTTCAACGGAACGCCAGTTACAGGTGATGAGGACAGCATATTTATATAAAAAATAGGAGTCAATAATTATTGCCTTCGTTTTGTCAACATTCAATTTCAGATGGTTATCAGAGGCCCAATTTGAAATGAGAACAGCATGATCACTCATAAGATTAGTATAAGCGCTAAGTTCAGAAATCGGAAAATGCACATAGACTTGCAAGTCGTCGGCATATATCAAATGCTGTACACCAGAGTGAAAGTTGGCAGCAACGTCATTAATATAAATGGAGAATAAAAGTGGTCTAAGCACAGAACTCTGGAGTACTCCTGTATTCAGAGTAACAAAGTCAGATGCATTACCATCAGAGTTAACAACAGACTGCCATCTATCAGATAAGTAAGAGACAAACCACCTGACAACAGAGTGCGAGACATCAAGAAAAGTTAGTTTCCGAAGCAGAGTGACATGGCACATACTGTCAAATGCCTTGCTAAAATCAAATAATAGAAGCATAGTTACATAACGTCTGTCCATGTTGAGTCTAATATCCTCTGTTAGTTTGAGCAAAGCTGTTTGGGTACTATGTCCAGTTCTAAACCCAGTCTGATGAGAATCCAACAGATGTCTGATGGACAAGTAATAATAAAGTAGTTGATGGACGAGACGCTCAAGAACCTTGGACATGAATGACAACGAAGAAATAGGTCATATATCACTCATAGTGCGTAGAGAAGAGACCTTGTTGATTGTGGTAATCAATGAGATCTTCCAACATGAGGGAAACACACACTCACGAAACGAATCATTAAAAATACGACATAGCAAGGGCCCAATAACTGGAAAAGCCCCATGAACAATAGACTGAGGGACCGCATCAAACCCCCTAGCCTGAGAAGTAGAATGACATATTGCCATCCTGACCTCCTCCAAAGTAACCTCATTAAACCTGAATAAAGGCTTATAAGGCTCATCTACATTAACAGTATTCACATACTCAGGAACAGAAGGGGCAAGTGGATCAAACGCAATCCCACCAAAGTATCGAGCTCATTTATAGAAAATGAGTGTCGCGAGTTATTATCAGTAGAACATATACCAAGGTTCCTGAGCTCTCTTCAGATCTGTCGCGAGTCCGTAACACATGATAGTCTGTCATAGTAATATAACAGCTTAGCTGATTCAATGCACTCATGTGCCTTGTCCCGAGCAGTCCTATAGCATAGTAAGTCAGTTTACAGTCGAGTACGTTTGTAGTGTCTATAAAGTCGATCTCTCTCATTGATCAAGCGACGATGTTCAGAGGTGATCCACGGAGTATGAGCCCTACCCTGCCTGACCTTCCTGACAGGCACGAATTGTGCAATTGCCTCATTGAGATGGTTGAGAGAGAGAGAGAGAGAGAGAGAGAGAGAGAGAGAGAGAGAGAGAGAGAGAGAAGTATAAGGGAGGTAAATGAGAAAACAAAACACCCGGTTTTTGTCTTAATTTCATAATTGGGTCATACAAACCGAATATTGGCACAATAATTATAGGACACGTATGGGATCTTCCTGCAGACATTCTCTATCAGATAAGAAAAAGTTTTTTCGAATCGGTTAAGAAATGACGGAGTTATGAGGTAACAGACATAAAAAAAAAAAAATTTGTTAAATTGAGAACCTCCTCCTTTTTGAAGTCGGTTAAAAAAAGATACTCTTGTATCTTTTGTGTCAGACAATTGTGAGGACTTTGATAATAACTAATTTCACTTCGTTAAAAATAATCACCGTCAACTTCACTGCCATCCTTCGAGTCGCAAAGGCGAATATTCGAGAGTCAACATTTTATTTCCTGCAGGTAAGATAAAAATATTTCAACTTTTACTATGAATTATATAAATTAAAATTATTTTCATTATTTGAATAAGATTAAAAGTATTATTTCTAGATAAATTCAAAGTATTATTTTCATTGTTAAAATATGTTAGAATAAATTGCTCCGTTTTTAATAAAATTTATTATAATTGAAAATAGACTAAAAAATAAATAAGAAAAATTTTTTTCAATCAACTCATCATTTCTTAATGGAAAAAATAGTATTTATTACTTAATCTATTTTGAATATATATTCCAACCATATAAATTTTCATTATCATAGACGATCTTAGACTTCTATTTATATACCTAACTCAAGTAGCGGTTGTTACTTGAACCTAATTTTGTCTTTGTCGCTCCATGATGAGAATAAATGATAGATGATAAAACCGTTACTTGAGATCTAATAGCTACACTAAAAAAAAAATTTCTTCGTAACGAAAAAAATTTTATTGTATCGAATAGATTCTTTCTAGTTATAGGTGAAATACTTTTTATATCAATATCATTTATTCCGTCAGTGAAAATAACATTTTGAAATATCAATGAACTTATTTTAAATAAATGTGAATCGAAAGAGTGTAAATATGTTTAAATTTAAAGAACAATCCGAGAAAAATCATACCTACTCAAAATATTGCATGAACTCTCATGTGAAATTTCATATGAAATCGTCTATGAAATCTCATATATATTCGTTGAATTTTGAAAATAAAATAAATATATGTGAGATCTCATGTTAGATCGCACATATATTTTTTTTATTTTAAAAAATTAAGGAATATACATTGGATTTCATATGCGATCTCATAGGCGATTTCATGTGACATCTGATATGCAGTCTCGTGTGCGATCTCATATGTGATCTTACATGGGATCTCTTATAAATTTTATTCAAATTGAAAATTTTGAAAAAGATATTTATTACTTTTTTATTTTTTTCGGCTTGTTCTTTAAATTTTTACAAATTTTAACATTAGCTATATTAATACCATTATTTTAATTAAAATAAAAAATCCTTTGGAGCTGTTAATTTTTTATAAACTCAGATCGCAAATTTGACATCAAAGTTGACAAAACTAACCTCAAAATACTATAAATTGAAAACTTGTATAGAACTTTTCAAATATAAGATTTCGGTAGATTTCTTTAGTTGTCCGCACTCAAGTTGAATCCTACTACTTTTTTTCTTGAAGTGAAAAAACCCGATTAAATTCTCCATTTACTCATAAAGTTGGATAACAAATATTATCACAAGGGGGAGCTTCATTATGCCCTCAATGTATTTAATTACATTAATATTATAAATATGTATTCAAGTACAGAACATCATCATATTCGATAAATTTAGTGGAGCCACAAGACCCAATGCATCTTGCCCGGGGTTAGTATTCCTTATTTTAGCCACTTCGTTTGATTTGAATTGTATTTCATGGCGTCACTTTCCACTTCGGATCAGCTTTCGATTAACTTTACCGATCGAAAATAGCTAAAAAAGATATTTCGTTTTCATTTATTTTTTTTTTGTTTATTCTTTGAGTTTGGACAAATTTACGCGCTTTCGCTTCTCATTTGTTAAAATGAATAGATATTTACAAGTGAAAAAATTTTGATATATATTTTTATCAAAAATAAACGAAATTTCTTATATAGCTACTCTCGATGGGTAAAAAAGGTCTATACCTCATCTTCAAGAGTAAGCTGGAGCAAATGTGGTTACCGACCGAGATGTAAAAATGTTATTTAATCATAAATTAAATAATTATACTGTTTTCAAAAGAAATTGTTATCGAGTGCAATAATTTATACATACATTGTATAATAAATGTTTCTTTCATAATATTCATCATATTTTAAACAAAAAGTAAGTAACCGTACTAACAGTTTAATAAACAGTTGTAGTATAGAATTTTTTAATTTTTAAATTTTCCTTTAATTATTTTGGTGAGTGCAATAGAGAAATAAATTTCGTGAATGTATTTGAAATTTTAATGCATTCCATTACGTTTAGTAGGAGAAAATTATACAACGGATGTTCACTTCTTGGTCGGTATCGAATCTGCTCCGACCTGCTCTTGACGAATAGCATAATAATAAGATCAATTTATCATCTTACTTCTAATATTTGGACTTAAATTGCATGCAAATATAATTTTTACTATAAAAACTATGTGAATAGTCTGTATGAATATGATTATATATCATGGTTTAAAATTATATTCGAGCACGATTTTGAAATTTTTCAGATTACGGTAGATTCACGACTGAATCATGAAAAGAAGCAATAAGATTGCGATAATACTTTAAAATAAAAGTATTATCAATAATTCTTGAGTCAGAAAAACCTATATTATTTAAATCTGTAAGACCCTATTGTAAATGATATGTAAAAATAATTTATGAGTATGATAAAAAAAAGATAATAAGTACTAAGTCACTGTCAGTTCATTGAAGGTAGTTTGTCATAATGTTCTAAGACATAAATGAAGCTGCAACTGTTTTTACGGCGACACGCAAATTGTGTAACAATTGGCAAGACGTGTTATGCCGTAAATCTGAACCAGATGCAGCGTGTGTCATAGAACGACACTAACTATTGATTAGAAAAACTGTCATTAATCAGTGAACTGACCCCGAACCTCGTATACATGATTTTGTCTGTGATATAAAATAAGTATCTCAATTTTTTAATAAAAAAATTCTGTACAGACCTTTGTATACAAACGGCATCGCTCCAGACCTCACTGAAAAGTGATGGCCTTCTCGAGTGTAAAAGGCGATATGCATAATTGTAGTGACTAGTATCTTGACTATCACTTGTAAATATTGTCTAAATATTCGTAAAAAATTTGTTTGTTCTTATTATTATTTAATCGCCAAGTATAATTACACTCGAATATAGTTTAAAACCATAATCCATAATAGCATGCTTTAGATAACGATTATTTTCTAGATGTAGTGTAGAATCATTTAATCGTAATCTTATTAATATATATAATATATAAATAAATTGAATTATAGACCAATATTTAGATTTTAGATTTGTTGACATCAATTACAACTATAAGTGTAGGAAAAAATTTTATTTTAGTTCACACGAGATCTCATATGAGATCTCATGTGAGATATTATGTGAGATCGGGTATCGGGAAAATTTATACTTTTCGCACATGAGATCTCACATGAGATCTCACGTGAGATCGAACATCAGGAAAAATAAAATTTTGCGGCACATGAGGTCTCACGTGAGATCTCATATGAGTTCTCATATGAGATTTCGTTCCATTTTAAATCATGAGATCTCATGTCATTTTTTTAGTAGGGATATGCAAATGATATGTAAATGGTTGATTCCATTCAGATCCATGCAGGCCGTCACTGATCGAATTTTTTTTTTCTTTTAAGTAATAAAAATACCTTCTGTTATGTATATGAAGATAAAATTTACCTCGTACAATGCTCAAAAAAATTTTTTTTTTACTACAGCAATTTTAGTGTTGGATGTAAAAACGAAAATTCAAAAATTGAAAATGAACCTCTATTTTTAAATGAAATTAAATTTTTACCTGAAATTACATTATCTGCAATATCGACACCAGGTACAGAAAATCTCGACTATTGAGATGTATGTAATTTTATAATTGTATTAATTCTTATATATTACTGCACGGTATTGTAAACGAATGTCTTCAACAGGGAGATGGTACTTATGCTATGAAACACATTGCCATTCATTAAGAAACTTCACGATATTACAAACAGTTTAAGCTTTAAGGGTGACAATTAAGAGTGTCGATATTACCTCTGCCAGCTAATGCAAATGTATATGGCTGGTTGGAGGCTTCTATAAACGATTTATATCGTCACGTGTGTGAATATGCACAACCATCAGATTATATTGGCATGACTATAAGCTCTAAACGTTTCGTGCACGGACCTCTATGGATTTCTGTTAGACTGCTTCGTGATTTTTCACCAGTAGATTTACTCGAACTGATAGCTAGTATAGCGCCGAGTAATGATGGTTTCGAAATTGACGATGTTTTGAATGTTAAAGTCAGTACTGTGACTAAACCAGAGGGCCGGGGTCATGTGTCTCTGACTAGCAAATCAGTTTTTAAGAAATCCATTCTAAATATTGAAAATAGCGACAGTCTTTGTCTTGCACGCTCGCTAGTTGCTGCTCACGTATACGCCATTCGTGATCAAACGCGTGTAGTGGAATTTTCCATGACAGATGGAATAAAATAAGACATCATACAGCACAATATCAGAAAGTGCAAGCATTGAAACTTGTAAGAGCTGCGAGAGTTACGATACCTGAGACGGGCTGTGGTATAGAGGAGATTAAATTATTTCAAGAATATTATGCACTTTTTGGGGTCGCAATGGTTATTTATTCATTTCAAATTTTGCTTGTAGATATAGGCTGCTTTACGATGGTACACGTTTCGTACACGACGTTAATAATGTCGTTAGACATACTCTAAATATCATGTACTATAAAAATTCCAGACATTACCAGCCAATTTTAAATTCACTCGCAGCGGCTGAGAATCAAGGCTACTGTATACCTTGCGATAAAAAATTTAGTCATACGAAAAATCATAAATGTAAACAATAATGCTATAAATGTTTACAGAAGTCTCCTTGTGATATAAATCAGGAAAAAATAAAATGCTTTCAATGTAGCAGAGATTTTTACGGTACCGTTTGTTTTGAAAATCATAAAAATTCAAAGTCTTTCGATAGTTCTCGGTCGGTATGCGAGAGTATAAAAATTTGTCGTGTATGTAGCAAAATAGTGCGCATCAACGATAAAGAACCACATGATTGTAATAAGATATTTGGTAAAATATGTAATGATAAAAGACCAATAGAACATCTTTGCCACATGCAACCTATTGTCGATAAAAAAGGATTCATGATGAATAAAAAAACAATTCTTTATTTATTTTATGATTTAGAGACTCAGCAGTCAGAGAGCATTTTAGGCTGTGAGGCTGAAAAAGTAAGGCTGCATGTACCAAATTTGTGTGTTGTCCAGCAAGTATGTAGTTACTGTTTGAACAATGAAAATGTATCAAATTCTTGCGAAGTCTGTGGGATGCACGAGTATTTGTTTGAAATTGACCCCGTGAAACAGCTAGTCGATTTGGCCTTGGCACCAAGAAAAAATTTTAAACAAATCATTTGTATAGCACACAATGCGCAGGGTTTTAATGCACAATTTATTCTTAAACAATTAATAGAACGTAAAAATCTCAGAAGTAAGCCAAATGTAATTTTGAACGGGTCAAAAATAATCATAATGAAAATTTTATTGAGTTAAATTCATAGATAGTTTGAATTATCTACATTTGATTTTAGCTGCACTACTAAAAGCTTACAGTCTTGTTAATATCGAGAAAGGTACGTTTCCTCATGTTTTTAATACACCGGAAAATCAGAATTACGTGGGAGAAATGCTACCGATATGCACTTTTTCGCCAGATTCAATGAAGATCGAAGAGCGACGCGAATTTATGCAGTAGTATAACGAAAAAAAAGCTGAAAATTATATATTCAATTTTAGAAATGGAATTGTAAAATACTGTAAGCAATATGTAGGAATTTTACGTTTAGCATGTCTGGCTTTTCGCAAGACCTACATCGAATGTGGTAATACAGATCCATTTGTAGAGTGCACCACTATCGCATTTTCTTGCATGCGTGCGTATGGAAAAAAATTTTTACAAAAAGACACGATAGGTATTATACCTCAAGGTGGTTATAGACAAGCAAATAAACAGTCTATGAAGGCGATGCGATGGTTGTGCTGGATGAAAAATGTGCTGAATCGACAAATTCAGTATACCGTTTGTGCACGAGAAAAGAGGCTTCCCGGAAGCCCTCTAGTGGGCGGATATTGCGTACTTGAAAATGGAAAAAAAGTTTTTTTTAAATTTCACGGGTGCTATTGGCATGGCTGTGTTTGGTGTTACACAATCAACCGAGACTCGAGGCTCGTAAACGGTGAAAATATGGACGAACGTTTCGAGAGAACCGCGCGGATATCGGAAAACATACGAGATCATGGTTATGAACTTATCGAAAAGTGGGAGTGTGATTTCGATCGAGAATACTCGGAAAACAAGAATATGAGGTCGTACATTGAAGATAAGACACGGAAATGGCACGTGCCGTTAAATCCTCAAGAAGCATTTTTTGGCAGGCGAACGGGCAATACAGTCAAAATTTACGATGCAAAAAAGGACGAAAAAATAAAATACGTGGACGTGTGATCGTTGTATCCGTATATTTGTAAATATGGGCGATATTCCATTGGTCACCCAACTCTCTACGTGGGCGAGGATGAGTGTTGCACTCTCGCGGGTCAAACGAATGACATAAGTCACGTTGAAGGTCTTATTAAATGTGAAGTATTGCCGCCGCGAAATTTATATCATGCTGTACTCCCCGTTAAAATGCATAATAAGCTTTTATTTCAACTATGTTGAACATGCGTTGAATCGTTGTATAGTACAGATTCTGATCATGAAAATGTTGATGATCGAGTATTTACCGGTACGTGGGTAGCTGACGAGTTAAAAAAAGCCGTTCAAATGGGCTATGTAATCAGAAAAATATTTGAAATATGGTCTTATAAAATTACTCAGTACAACAAAGCCACGGGTCAGGGTGGCCTATTTTCAACTTATATTAATAAATTTTTCGCTGAGAAAACGTACGCGTCGGGTTACCCATCAGAATATGCTGTCAGTGATGAAAACGCGATTGCTCGATACATTGAAGAATTCGTGCGACAAGAGGGTATAAAATTAGACAAAAATCGAATAAAATATAATGCTGATCTAAGATCTGTAGCAAAACTGTGTCGGAATTCATTGTGGGGTAAGTTTGGTTAACGAGAAAATATGCCAAAGACCAAAGTGGGGGATGATCCACAGAGATTGTTTGAATTACTCTGTAGTGCTGAGACCGAGGTTGACTCAATTTTACCAATCAACGATACGACAATTTAAGTAAGCTGGCACAACACAGAAGTGGCTGTCGAGCCATCGGCATTATGTAACGTTGTAGTAGCCGTCTACACCACAATTCTAGCACGTTTAAGACTTTACGAAGAATTGCAACCGTTGAGTGAACGCGTGTTGTATTACGATACTGATTCTATTGTATATGAAAGTCGCATGGGTGAGTACGATGCGATAACAGGGCCGTTCTTGGGTGACTTAACCAACGAATTGGCCTGTTATGGCCTTTGTACGAGTATCACATCATTCGTCGCTGGAGGACCAAAATTTTACGGGTACAATTATTTGACGCCAGATGGCGTCGAAGGATGTGTTTGCAAAATCAATGGCATTGGACTTAATTTGTCGGTAAGTCAAAAAATAAACTTTGATTTCATACGGAAACTTGCTACCGGCGAAATACCACCACTTTTGGCTAATTACGACGCTATAAGACGTGCACAATTTCATGATGTTGCAACACAACCTTCATGTAAAATATGTGAACCCGTATATTCGAAGAGACTATTTGTAAATAACGAGCTTAGTCTTCCATACAGCTATAAATCTAATTGAATTATAAATAAATATTGATATATTATTACCAAAGTAAAAATATTATGTACATATATATATATAGGTTATAGAATTAAAACAGAAAATATTTGCAATAAATTTTATAATTTATTGAAATTAAAAGTAGTGGTACAAGTAGTGATAGTGGTGAGCGCTTTTGAGCAAATAACAGGTTAATACTTGATAAGCTTTTCCAGCCATATAGCTAAAGAGCGGAATAATGCTGGTATTAGCCAACTATATGGCTAATCAGCTAAACGATTGGCCAGCGCCAGCACGATATTGCTCGCACACGCACGCACGCCACCGCTTCCACCCTCCACTCTTGCTCATCACTACTAATGATCGTATATATAGAGTGGTTTGAGGATGTGATGAGGTTAGTAGTAGAAGTTTGCAGTAGCGGTAACATGGACGTTTGCAGGTGGGTGCATCCGTGAACTTTGATGATTTGTGGACCCAGCTCGTGTGGTAAAACATTATTTGTGAAGAATTTTTTGCATTACATCGATCGCAGAAATGATACAAAATTAGAGCGTATACTCTTGTACTATACCGAGTGGCAGCCAATTTAGGAGGAGTTGGCTTAGGGAATCGAATTTCACGAGGGTTTACCAAAGAGCGAATTATGCCAATGATCCACGAGCAAAACTTTTGATTCTCGACGATATGATGAGAGAATCATCCAGCAGAGCTGTAGTGAATCTCTTTACCAAAGGCAGTCATCACAATAACTTGAGCGTCATCTGTATCTCGCAAAATCTCTTTCATCAAGGGTAGCGAGAAATCTCTCTAAACTCTAATTACATTGTGGTATTTAAAAATCCGCGCGATCGAGTGCAAATAAATCATCTGGCGTATCAAATCTGCCCCGAGGAGCCTCACTTTTTGCAAGAGGCATATCTTAATGCCACAGCACAGCCACACGGCTATTTATTCATAGATCTGAAGCAGGGTACGCCTGAAAATGTGAGATTTCGTACTTGTATATTTCCGTTTGACAAACATCAGTACGCTTATGTGCCTCGTTGTATACCAATAAAAGCTGGTGCTCGCTCGAATAATGTACCAGTCGTGCGATTGTAATGAAGCCGGTAAGTCGTAGTAGACCAATTCCAGAAAAGTACTGGACTCAGCTAAATTTTTTGTATAAAATCGAACTTTATAAACTTAAGACTATATTACACGAAGCCAATTCTAAACTTATAACGTACGTTCGCGAGTGTTCTTCGAACATTTTACGTGGAAATATTCCACTCAGCAAGTATTATAAAAGACAATTGCGAAAATTCGCACTTCTGTTTCGAAAACTCGCTAAACGGGGTAGTTTGGAGATAAAAAGGAAATTGATGGTAAAGCTACTAGTCAGACTAGCGTAAAGGAGAAAGAAGTTGAGAGTGCGAAAAAGCGTAACACGGTGGTCCTCGATTAATTTGAACCGTGAAGTCTTTGCACTTTGGATTTTCCTTTTGGATATGATTCTAGACATATTTAGGATCAAATTCCAACAAAAACCAAAATCTAAGAATGAGCACTTTTTTATTTATTTAAATTTTTATTTTTATACATAGTTTTTTTATAAAAAAAAATTTTCCTATTGATAATTTATAAAATCAATTTCTATAGCTTGTTTGAATAATATTTTGAATCACTTACGTATTTTAAGCAAAAATTATTGTAAATATATTCAGAAAAAAAGTTATGTAACAATGTAAGCAAAAGGTTGAAATCATTTTTTTCCGACATATCATCGTAATGAAAACTATTGCAAGATATAAGTACGACAAATACCTGAATACTTATTCATGAATCGAATAGTACATAAATATAAACATTTAATTTTATGATTAAAATATATATTTATAGATACATATATACACACACAAATAACATACACACAGTTTTTACTTAAGTTACATGCAGTAAATTATGTTCACAGACTGCTCTTAATAATTCATCAGCATAGTTAGAATTATTTTGCGATACTTTGTATTAAGCCCACGTTGCAGAAAAATCATGATGGACTGCTTCCATAGCCTGTTCACTGTAAAAACCTAGGCCTCGATTATGTTCAATACAAAAGTCTTTTACAAGGAAAAAAACTACATGTACTTTTGGTGTTACCGAAATACCTTAAGATAGATAAGCATCCTCAAACGTATCTGAAATTTAATAAATTTTGGATCTAAAGAAACAGTAAAGCAAGAGTTGACAACCGCGTTAAACTTTTCAAAAACCTTAACATATTTTAAATAATTCAAGTTACCATTGGATCGCAAGAAATCGATATTATTTAGTAACATTTTGCAACTGTTTCATTTAAAAGAAGGAGTTCCGTAAGTTATTTCTCGTCAAACACTACAGTATCCTGCCCAATCATTGGCTTCCTTTTTAAGTTCTTTTAACATATGTAAATACACTGTACAGATTTCTTTTGCAAAATGGACACACTACTTTTGGAAGGCACTCAATTTGTTCATTAAAAGTTGTAAATAGCTTAGTTATTTTAAGTTTTAAAGCCGGAGTTACGTTAACCATCAATTCACTTTTATTAAAACAAAGCAAACAGATAACATAACGATTTTCCTCAAGAGTACGCGTGTGATTTTCAATAATATTTGACGGCATGGTGTTTAATTCACTACTACAAAACGACTGACTTTATTCATAAAAATTAATAACATTGGAATTTTCAAAAATTCAACAAAACGTTCGTGAATAGAAGCGATGATTATGCTTTGTTCACAAACAATTTTCATCTCAACTGGAGCAACGTTTCTTTATATATTTTCTTTTCGTATCGTGATCTTATAGAATATTAATACACTGTATTTTCTAATTACAATAACTTTAAAAACGCATCATTCGTTATAGTTTTTATCACTATCATGTTTTATAAAAATAGATCTTAATTTTAACGTTACGCTTACATTATTACATAATATGAAATTTTATTAAATATATAATGTTTGCTTACAATATGTAAATAATTCATTATTTTATTGTAAAACGTCATTCTAGAAATTAATTTCATAAATTATCAATAAAAAAATAAAATTAAGAAAAAAAAATTAGAAAAATTGAATAAATAAAAAAGTGCTTATTCTTCGATTTTGGTTTTTGTTGGAATTTGATCCTAAATATGTCTAGAATCATATCTGAAAGGAAAATCCGAGGTGCAAATACTTCACGGTTAAAATTAATTGAGAACCACCGTGGTAAAAAAGTTGGTAGCGAGTTGGCAGCTACGCCATCAACCCCTGCAAAAAAGAATCGTCTCGAACAGCTAAAATGGAACTGTGTGTGAAAGCATGGAAGGAAGTAATGGAGGAGAAGGAGGAGGAGGAGGGGGAGAACACTGGTACTTTTATAGACCAATTGATTTCAGTTATACCCTTTGAAATACATCTGCCAGGCTACTAGTTTCTCGGCCCTGGCACACATCTCGAAGAGCGTCTCAGACGTGGTCCGAGAGGAAAAAAACCCTCTTGACAATGCCTGTTTAGAGCACGATATTTCATATTCAAATAAAAAATAACGAATCATATAAAAGCCGACAGACTGCCGGCTAAACGAGCATTTTCACGCATGCTCTCGGAGACTGCGGATGGCAATGAAAAGACTGCAGCTAGTATTACTGTTTTGTGCATGATCGGCAAAATTGCGTTTAATAAATTTTTAAAGCGCATTAAAAATATATTTGAAAGACAGCAAAAGAGAGAAAAAGCTAGTTTGTAAGAGGGGGAGGAGGAGGAGCAATGAGAAAGAAGGAGAAAACAAAGAAGAAGGCGACAAAGTCGGACGGTCTTGAGCATTATTACTATAATCTTTTTGCACCATCAGCGTACGTTGGTGCTCATCTACTCAAACACGCGAAACCCAAAAAATTTGATAACAATATGATCGCCAAATGGCTGGAGAGTCAAGATGCACATACCTTACACAAACTCGTGAGACATCGTTTTCCTCGTCGACATTACAACGTTTTCCGCTTCTTTGAGGTGTGGGAACCTGACCTGGCAGGTTTTAGATCACTCAAAACCTACAATGATGGGGACAGCTATATTCTCATTGTCATTGATGCACTTTCGACGTTTGCCTGGGCAGAGCCTCTTCTTGACAAAACGAGCAGAAGCGTTGTTGTAGCATTAGACAAAATTTTATCACGATGTAATGATAGACATCCTATCTACCTACAGACTGATAAAGGTGAGGAATTCATCGGTTGAGAGGTACTGAAAAAGAAACATATTACCTACAGAGTCGTCAGAGACCCTGATATAAAGGCGGCCATTGCCGAACGCTTTATTCAAACTCTCAAAGGTTGAATCTGGCGTTACTTTACTCACTTGCGTACATGACGTTATAAAGATGTTTTGCAAAAAATTGTGACGTATTACAATGAGTCGTGGCACAGTGCCATAAAAATGCCCTCTTCGGAGGTCAAATTATATAATGCTTATGTAGTACGTCGAAATTTGACGTTACGTTACAGCAAAAAAAAGCCGTTTAGAGTAGTTATATACAGCGTTGGTGATCTGGTTCGTGTCAGTCGTGCCAAGACAGCCTTCAGGAAAGCATATGAGGGTAGCTGGACTCTGGAGCTGTTTAAAATTATAAGAGTCGACACAAGACAACAACCACCCGTTTATACTTTCAAAAATCTTGGTGGAGGAAAAATTGACGGATATTTTTACGAAGAACAGTTGAGCTGAGTGCGCAAGGATTTAGATAGCGAAGCGTTTGAGGTTGACGAGGTTTTGAAGAGTAAAGGTAGTGGGTCAAAATAACAATATTTGGTCAGTTGGAGGGGGTATCCAGAAAAATTTAATTCTTAAATAGCGGCTAAAGATTTAGAAAATTTACAATGAACGATAAATTTTACATGGTCTTACCAAGCAACAGCAGCAAGTTTATCTTTCCACACAATGTGGCGACACATTTCACAACACAATTATCGTCATGGCGTCTAGTGTGTAGGACTCACGGAAATTCAAATACCTCTCACATTTCAGAATATATCAATAGTTAAGCGGGAGGGAGTCATTTCTGTTAAAACATCCGAACGTGAAATGGCGAATGTTTTGCGAGAAACAGAAGAGAGTCAACGGAGGGCCGAGGTGTTTTCCAAAGTCAAACCGTGTTTACCGTGATATTAAAAGTCTCTTAGAAGAAATAAATAATCTCGAGAATGTGAAAAATCATTTATATCTTGAAATCCAAGCTGGTGGCAATGTATAGGTTAGATGTCGATGTAGAGAAGATTGTACAACTTCTGTGCACACGCTTACACTATCAGAAAAATTACTTAGAATTTCAGGTCTGGAAAATGTACCAATTTTCTCTTGCAAAGGTAATAAAGAACACTACATTACTGGTAGTCGTCCAGCAAATCTTGTAAACGGGTTCTCAACCGTACTCATGGTCTACAACAACATTTGCCAGCCTTAAGTAACAGGTGCCATGCGCACAAGCTTACTACGTATAGTCTAGCTTTATTTGCACGATTACGTTTACGGAGGCGTTGAAATTAAAAACTTTTCACCACCCATGTACTTACCACTGCTGTCTTCAAAGTTCTGGTCGATCAAAATAGAGGCGAACACGGATTTCCCATTCCATTCAACTACGGTACGTTGACTGTAACACTTCACCTTAAGCACATCTGATAAAATGTCTGAGTTTGAAGATTTCTTTAATAACCAAATGGTTGGTGGTGGGGGTAAGTGCGTTAGAGTTGGTAAACCTTGTTTTGGTTATTACCAGTCGGGTGCAGGAGTAGGTAGTTTTTTGAAAGGTCTCTTCCAAACAGCTATACTGAAGATCAAGCAAGGTGCAAAAGTGGTCTATAAAAAGGCTCTCCAAGCGAATAAAAATATCCTAGATGATGTCACTTTAGGTGGCAGACCCGTCAAAGAGGCGGCCGAAGAGCGCATTCGCGAGAGTGGTAAAAATCTTAAAAAAGAAGCTGACGTTTTTCTGGACAAATTGCTTTTGGGTGAGTCAAGTGCGGAAGAGGGGGAGCGATCTGAATATAAAAAGAAGAACGAGACATTGTCAGCTTAGTCGTCAAGTGCACCTGGTACTACAAACACCTCAGCGACAAAACGCTCGAGAAGTGATGAAGTTGCGAAAAAGAAGAAAAAGCAGAATAAGAAAGCACGTGTAGCTAGAGATATTTTTGAAAGTGAAAATTTCAAGATGGCGTTGTTGCATACAGAATTTTGTCAGTCGATCAAGTCGGAATTATCACTTTTTGAATTACCCTCGACACAGACTGCAATTGAAGGCTCTTACTGGGTACAGTACAAACCGATATCTTCACTCAACAACCAATTACCAATCGAATTTACAATCCCTGGCAACACTGAATATCTAGACTTGGCTCACACTATGTTGAGTGTGAGTGTAAGTGTAACATGCACAAGTGCTGAACCACCTACAGATCCGAACGTTGGACCAATAAATAATCTTTTGTATTTATTGTTTAATCAAGTCGACGTGCTATTCAATCAGAAACCTGTTTCACTGCCAAACAATGCTTATGCATATAGAGCTTACATTGGCAGGAAGATTGACATACTCAGCCATTTACATTGGGATGTTTTTATTCAAGATAATTTTACTGGATGGTGTTAAAGTTAGAATAAGGCTCGTGCGTTCTCGTGATGGATTTTGTCTCATGGATCCCGCTGGTACTTTTACGGTAAATATCACCAAGGCTACGCTTTTTGTGCGTCGGGTAAGATTAAATCCTTCACTTGTGCTAGCACACGAAAAACTATTGTCGCAGACTACTGCAAAATACCCGCTGACACGTGTAGAAGTTAAGGCTGTTACGTTACATAATGGTGTGCATGGGAAAACAATCGACAATGTTATATTAGGTCAACTGCCGAAAAGAATTATACTCGGTTTTGTTGAAAATAAAGCTTACAACGAAGATAAAAAAGTCTTAGCCCGTTCAATTTCAAGAATTTTATTATAAATTTTTTGTGTCTGTACGTTGATGGAATGCAGGTGCCATTGAAACTCTTACAGCCAGATTTCAAAAAAAGCAAAATGTACTTTAATGCTTATCATACACTTTTCTTCGGCACAGGTATTCACTTTATGAATTCAGGCAACTCGATTACCCGTGAAGACTATCCAAACGGTTACTGCCTATTTGCTTTTGATTTGACACCTGATTTCTCGGCGAGTGATGGTAGTCATTAGAATTTGATAAAACATGGTAATGTACGAATTGATGTTAGATTCGACGACCCGCTAGAGGGTGCTGTAAATTGTATAATTTATGCTGAATACGACAATTTGCTCGAAATTGACTCGTCGAGACAGGTTGTCATGGATTATAGCGGTTAGGTAGTGGTGGTGGGGATATATTTTCCGCTATTTAAGTAAAGCAAAGCCATCTTTATTATCTCAGTCGGTGAGCAGCTTTTATTGTAAAGAGTATAGACGTGGTGATTGACGTGCAGTTTTTAAAGGACAACAAAAATCGTTTGATTCCAAAGGAGGTGGCTGTACTTGCTATTCATGAAAACTTTATCGCTCATTGGATTGTGACGCCTCCTTGTAATTCAAGACACTTACTTAAAAATGCTTTGAGACAGAACAATTGGGTGATACTGAATCATCATGGTCTGGAGTGGTACAAAGGTGATATATCGATAAAAAAATTATACAAAAATTTGAAAGATATTCGCATGAATCGTCGTACAATTTTCGTGTGAGGTCAAGAAAAGGTTGAACTACTTTCCAAGCTCACCACCTGTATGATTAAAAATTTAGAAGTAGAACAAGATTGTCCAGCTGGACGTGGTGATTTACGTGCAGTTTTTAAAGGACAACAAAAATCGTTTGATTCCAAAGGAGGTAGCTGTACTTGCTATTCATAAAAACTTTATAGCTCATTGGATTGTGGCGCCTCCTTGTAATTCAAGACGCTCACCTAAAAATGCTTTGAGACAGAACAATTGGGTGACACTAAATCATCATGGTCTGGAGTGGTACAAAGGTGATAAATCGATAAAAAAATTATACAAAAATTTGAAAGATATTCGCATGAATCGTCGTACAATTTTCGTGCAAGGTCAAGAAAAGGTTAGACTACTTTCCAAGCTCACCACCTGTATGATTGAAAATTTAGAAGTAGAACAAGATTGTCCAGCTTTTAGAAATTGAAATTTCAGTAGTGTACAGTGCATGCATCATTACTTAAAATCACCTCATTCAAATTACGTGTGTGCACTAAATAACGTTGCTAATCTGAAACATTGGCTACTGAAACTTAACATTAGCGTAAAATCACTGATTTCGAAAGAATTTTTCGAAATTCTCCGCAATGAATTCAAAAGATATTGTTCGATATCTGATACGGATCAAGTTTTACGCAGTAGGTGTTTATCCAGCGTATCGGATTCCTCTTATGTGAGTGAAACCTTGTGTGTTCGTGCTTAATACGCAAAATTATAAGCAGCCTGGTGCGCACTGGGTTGCCATATACGTTGATAAGTATGGCACAGGTATGTACTTTGATAGTCTTGGTAAGCCACCACAAATTCAACAACATTTACAACATATTTATCGAAATCGTGAAAAATTTAGATGGAATAATAAACGCTTACGAGGCGAATATTCCAACGTTTGTCGTCATTATTGTATCATGTTTCTATATTATATGTCCAGCGGATTGGGTTTCAAGAAATTCTAAGAACATTTCTGACAGAACTTAAAAAAAAATGATACTATAGTCAAGAATTTTGTGGGGAAAATCTCGTACACGTAATATGATATTTGGTTGTCTCTGATTAATCGCACACCAGCTTTTTGCGGTGCCCCTACCATTTTTTTACAGTATAAAAGAAGCGGCATTCACTTGGCATATTTAATAATTTATACAACAAAACAGCAAAAAAAATTATTCTAGCGATATAAAAAGTACAATGTCTAGTTTCAATGATAATTTTGTAAATAATCTTATCGAATTATTAAAAACGCTGCCAAGTGCTATGGCGGAATGCTTTCTCATAGAGCTCTTTGAGTTTCATTAATTTTATGTTCATTTAAATGTGATTTTAATATAAAAAAATTATCTAACATTGATATTTATTTATAAATTTGTACTTTAAAAGAACGATGACAACGAAATTTCTAATCATAACCATGCTTAGAAAGAAGATAAATGAAAAATAAAAATTTATATGAAAATTTTTAAAATTCTCATAAATTAATACTGCAGTGAGAAAATTAGTTTTCCAAAGCTTGTTTTCTTTAGACAGTAGCAAATAACTTGCATACAAATTTTGGAGCAAATCTATCAAATGGTTTTCGTAAAATATAAAAAAAAAAAATTTTTTTTTAATTTTAAAATTGCTATAAAATTAATAGTATTCCAAGAAAATCAGTTTTCAAATGTATTTATTATTTTAACAGTAGCAAATAATTTCTATACAAATTTTTAAACAAATTTTTAGAGTAGTTTACGTAAGACCCAAAAAAAATGAAAAAATTTTTTTTTTAATTTTCAAATTTCTTTTAAATTAAAACTGCGCTAAGAAAATAAGTTTTCCAAAGCTTGTTTTATTAAGGCAATAACGAATAATTTGCATAATGATTTTACAGCAAATCTAATGAATGGTTTTTGTATAATATAAAAAAAAATGACAAAAAACAACATTTTTTTTAAAATTTTTAAAATGCTCTAAAATTAAAACTGCGCTAAAGAAATGAGTTTTTCAAAGCTAATTTTTCTCAGACAATAGCGAATAACTTGCATACAAATTTTGGAGTAATCTTCGGTTTCCATTCCCTAAAGAAGAACCCGAAATTCAATTTTTTAATTTTTCCCAGAGAACTGAAACCCGGTCCACTCTTAAATTAAAACTACGCTAAGAAAATAAGTTTTCCAGATCATATTTTCTTTAGACAATAGTCAATGACTTGCATACAAATTTTGGAGCAAACCTATTGATTGGTTTCCATTAAATAGAAAAATAATAAAATTAATAGTATGCCAAAATAATCAGTTTTCAAATGTTTTTATTATTTTAACAGTAGCAAATAATTACAATACAAATTTTTAAACAAATTCTTAGGGTAGTTTACGTAAAGCCAAAAAAAAATAAAAAATTTTGAAAAAAAATTTTTAAAATTCTTTTAAATTGAAACTGCGCTAAGAAAATAAGTTTTCCAAAGTTTGTTCTATTAAGGCAATAACGAATAATTTGCATAATGATTTTAAAGCAAATCTAACGAATGGTTTTTGTGTAATATTGTTACGTTTTTACGTATATGTATATTTATATTTAATTATAAGGTAGTGGATATTTTTTGTATCACGACTAATCTTGGTAAATCCAAGCAGTCAGTTTGCGTGAAGAATTAAATAAATACTCAGTAATTATGATATGAATATAAGTTTATTAATAATTTCATCGAGAGAGATATGTCCTATTATTATTGCGTCGCCTAATACGTTCCTTACTGCTTGCTTCAATCGGGCGTACTCCCGTCGTTCGTGGCTGAAGGTTGGTTGCTTACTCTCTCTGTCTATTGGTCTACTGACTGACGCTCGTGGTACACTCAGCTGTATTTATACTCGCCAAATTCGTTGTTTCCAAGTGCCTATCCTTCTGAAATATTCGTCATTAATTGGAATTTGCTGATCAGTCCGTCACCGATTTTTCGTTCTGGTCTTAACCTGTCGCTGGGTGGTCAGCTCTTTTTTTATGGTGCTCGACGTTTTTCATCGTTCTTAGGCAGATTATAACTTGTTAGTATGACGGTCAGCGTTTTCTGTCTTTACTTGTTGGAACGTGCATTCGTCGCATTCTTTGTATATTGCTGATATTAATCCTTATTTATTTTATAGGATATACAATCCGTAGCAAATATAAAAAAAAAATGAAAAATAAACATTTTTTAAAAAATTTTTTAAATGCTCTAAAATTAAAGCTGCGTTAAAGTAATGAGTTTTCCAAAGCTAATTTTCCTCAGACAATAGCGAATAACTTGCATACAAATTTTAGAGCAAATCTATCGAATGGTTTTCATAAAACAAAAAAAAAATTAAGAAAAAAATTTTTTTTTTAAATTTTCAAATTGCTTTAAAATTAAAAGTGCGCTAAGAAAATCAGTTAGTAAACGTTTTTCTTCTTTTGGCAGTCACAAATAATGTCAATACAAATTTTCAAGAAAATTCTTCGAGTAGTTCACGTAAAATACCAAAAAAATTAAAAATCAAAATTTTTTATAAATTCTTAAAACAGCTCTAAAAAAATTTAGCTAAAAAGATCAATTTTCAATAGCTTCCCCCCCAGTTAGACAAAAAAATGAATTGCATGCAAAATTTGAAGCAAATCTCTCAAATGGTTTTCATAGAACAAAAAAAAATTAAAAAAAAATTTATTTTTTTAATTTTTAAATTGCTTTAAAATTAAAAGTGCGCTAAGAAAATCAGTTAGTAAAAGTTTTTCTTCTTTTGGCAGTCGCAAATAATGTCAATACAAATTTTCAAGAAACCTCTTCGAGTAGTTCATGTAAAATACCAAAAAAATAAAAAATCGAAATTTTTTATAAATTCTTAAAATGGCTCTAAAAAAAATTAAGCTAAAAAGATCAATTTTCAATAGCTTCCCTCCCAGTTAGACAAAAAAATGAATTGCATGCAAAATTTGAAGCAAATCCATCGAGTAATTCTCGAGATATTTTTGGCGTACTTAATTCATACACACACACACACATACACACACATACATACATACAGACATTTTCTGGAATCCACTGTTTTCGACTCCCTGAGTCTAAATATGTACAACCCTAGTGGAAATCGAATCTGTGAATAACTGAGAATAACTGGAAATAACTGAAAATAATTGGGAATAACTGGGAATAACTGTTATAAACTGTTCAGTTTGAGACAGGAATAACAGTTATTCCCAGTTATTTCCAGTTATTCCCAGTTATTCTCAGTTATTCACAGTTATTTACAGTTAAGCTTAAAAATAATCTGAAAAAACAGAGATACGAATGACAGTTATTCCCAGTTATTCCCAGTTAAACTAAGGAAAGAGAAATAGAAAAAATAAACATGAAAAAATTTTTTTTCAACTAAATTGAGAATAACTGAAAATAAATAGAATAACTGAAATTAACTAAGAATAAGTCTTATAGTGCCTCTAATTTCTAAAATTATTTCTAAACTAAACGAGAAATAACTGGGAATAACTGTTATTCGTGCCTCTGATTTTTTAAATTATTTCTTAACTAAACTGGAAGTAACTGGGAATAACTGTGAATAGCTGGGAATAACTGTTATTCCTATCTCAAACTGAACAGTTCATAACAGTTATTTCCAGTTATTCACAGTTATTCACAGTTATTCCCAGTTATTCACAGATTCGATTTCCACTAGGGAAATTTATGAAAAAATAGAAAAAAAATTTTTTTATTGATACAATGCTTTCTCTATGAGAAAGCAAAAAGAATAATCTAGTTTCAGGAAAAGAAGATTTGTTTTTAATCATACACGAATTTATTATTTATCATACACTCGGCACAACAATTAGCGGGCCACCTAAAATTTTCTAAAAAATTTGCATTTTTTAAACAGTCATAACTCCGTCAATTTTTATCGAAATTATTCCTTTTTTTTAAATTTAAGGTCAAAAGTTCAACTTTTTGAATATTGCATTAAAAAATTTTTCCAATCAAAACAGATGGCGCTGTTGTCAATTGTTTAAACTTATCAAATTTTGTAAAAAAAAAATTTCAACTTTAAACCATTGAATCGGCTTTAAAATTGTTGGTTCAGAATATTTTTACAACAGAATTTGAAGATTTGAAATCTCCTAAAAAATTAAAAAAAAAACATCAAAATGCAATGATTTTTCACAAGGTTATGGTCATTTAAAAAAAAGAGGTTTTATTAGTTTTTCGATCATAACTCTGACTGTATTCGTCGAAATTGGTTCTTTTTTTTTCAAATTAAAGCTGAAAACTTTAGCTTTTTAAATCTGTTATTTAAAACCCTTTTTAATAAACGCATGAATAAACATGTGATAAAGTTCTATATATTGGATGAGCATACACACTCATGTATAGAAGTATTGTTTAGCAATTGTTAACGTACCTACAGACTTTACAATAATTTTCAGATATTTCAACTTTAATAATACCTAAATATTGTTGACATTAAATTTGATTTTCCTATTTTTGAAATATTGATTACTACTGATTATCTAATGATTGAAGCTAATAGATTTTGAATATTTAAATTTATTATAACACATTTTTTGTATAAAAATTCAAAACTATTGTAAACATGCCACGCCAAGTCTCGGAAGCAGCTGCAGCACAAATTGTTATTCTTCTGCAACAAAACTTCAGTCAACGCTTCTGTTCTGGGCAGTTTGGAGTCAGTCAATCTGTAGTCCAAAGAGTATGGTCATGCTATCTTGAAATCGGAGGTTATAGACGCAGTACATCCTGGGTAATGCTAATGCCGGCGATGATGCAATCAGTATAAATCTGATGTTTAATTTCGTTAAAACTCAGATAAATTTTTGTAATAACACATGAGTGCGTATGCTCGTTCAATGTATAGCAGTTTTTCACGTTTATTCGTGTTGTTTATTCATGCGTTTATTTTTTATTAGTCTCATTAAAAAGGGTTTTGAATAACAGATTCAAAAAGCTAAAGTTTTCAGCTTCAATTTAAAAAAAAAGAACCAATTTCGACGAATAAAATCAGAGTTAAGATCGATAAACTAAAAAAACCTCTTTTTTTAAATGCCCATAACCTTGTGAAAAATCATTGCATTTCAATGTTTTTTTTTTAATTTTACAGGAGATTCTGTTGTAAAAATATCCTGAACTAACAGTTTTAAAGCCGATTCAATGGTTTAAAGTTGAATTTTTTTTTTACAAAATTTAATAAGTTTAAACAATTGACAACAGCGCCATCTGTTTTGATTGGAAAAATTTTAATGCAATATTCAAAAAGTTGAACTTTTGACCTTAAATTTAAAAAAAAGGAATGATTTTGATAAAAATTGACGGAGTTATGACTGTTTGATAAATGCAAATTTTTTAGAAAATTTTAGGTGATCCGCTAATTGTTGTGCCGAGTGTATGTACACACTAGTTAATTGTATGAATGCTACGTTGTAATGTTCTATTATTAATAATAAATGTTGTTAAACTTTAAACGTAAGTATTTCATTTACCTCGTTCATTACCAATTTCCTCAACCTTCATACACACAGTTATATTGCAAATTATATATTTCATGATTCAATATAAAATTTTTATTTTAATATTTAAAAGTATTTAGTTCCAAATTAAAATCTTTTAAATTAATATTTCATGATTCAATATAAATTTTAATAATCAAAAAGTATCATGTTGCATATTAAAATATTTAAAATTTTTAAAAATCAATTAGAATATTTTTCATCTTCTTTCTAAATTTTTAGTGGTCAGTGACCCTCAGTTACCCTCCAGTTGTCTGGGAGCCATGCCTAACAAACCCCTACTTCACCTTCTCAGAGGTCATTGACCCGCCGGTCATTAACCCTTGGGGTGGTGGAGTGGGGGTTTGTTTTGACGGTCCATGGTGCCCCAATAACTACTGGAACCTAATAAAATTTACTACAACGCTAGAAAAAAGAGCGCGTTTTCATGTAAGTGTTTATGATAGAAAACACAAAGTGAGGTCTCTACCAAAAACTGGGTTTACATCATGCTTTAGCAGAAACAAGATGGTAGAAAAAATATTGTGCACCACTGCAGCGCCTTTTTGGCTATCGTTTCGTGTTATTTTCAACGGGCTTACATCCACACAAGCTTATATGCGCAGGCGCAAGCCTACACGTCTATTAGTCCCAACATTATTGATTTTTTCAGCAAGTAGTCATTGTTTGCTACAATTTCATATACAAACAAGAAAGCTAAAAATCAGTTTTGGTTATGCTTTTAATCACAAAAGTTTTAATTCTTTATGTTTCTTCAGATCTTAAGCAGCATTTATTTATTGTGTTGATTGTTTTTTTAAACCATTTATAGTTTTTTAATTCTATAAAAAAGAAGGTGAAAATGTGAGTAGATAAGCAAAGAGAGTTCTGGCTACCCCCACTCCTCCGCCCATCAGCTCACCTGTGCAGGTGCAAAAAATAATGACCAGTCGCGCGATATAAGAAATTCACTCGGGCGCCTGCGCACCATGTTAGCGCTCATTGGCGTGCGAGCTCCGGCGCAGCGTCGATAAGCGAATCACCGCGATCCGCGCCACGTCGATAAGCGAATCACCGCGACCCGCACCGCGTAGATAGGCGAATCACCGCCCGCGTAGATAAGCGAGTTCCCACGATCCGCGTTGATAAGCGAAATCCCCCGCGGTCCGCGCCCCCGCCCGCCGTCGCAGATGAGAGTAAATGTTAAATCTTTAAAAATTTTAACATGATCATTGAAGAGAGTCTTATTTTATATTATTGGGTATAAACTCATTTTAAACGAGTGAAAAGAGGATAGAAAGAACTATAACATAGGTCATGCATATATATATATATATATTTTCTCTATACATATGTTTCTTCTATAAGAGCCTAAAGATGATAAGGGGATAAAAAGAAAGTTACTTGTTTGTGAAGGCGAGATTAGATTAGATTAGATTAGATATATGTTTATTGTATGTACATTATATTGTACAATTTTTATACAGTTATATACAAGTAATAATAAAATATAATATTGAGTAAAAGCAGTATTTAAAACAGAAACAGAAGAAAATAATAAAAACTTAATAATTTGAATTAAAGATTATAATTAAGTTACAGTTTATTTTTATTTTTATTGTGATGGCATAGGTCCATTTTCTAAGGAGAGGTAATGAGTAAATGCTGAAGATTTAAATGAATGAAGTGATGGTGAATTTCGAATTGACTCAGGGAGCTCATTCCATAGGAAGGATGAAGTGACCAAGAACGATCCATTGTAAAATTCAGTAGTTGCAGGTGGTACAGTCAATGGCCTCACAGCACCCCTCAATGTTCTAACAGATTGATTCCAAATAAATCTAGAATAAAGATAAGAAGGAACTTTAGTAGAGAACATCTTATAAAGAAAGGAGGATGCAAAATATTTTCTTCTACTGGAGGTAGATAACCAGCCCAATTTTGTACGATAAGCAGAAATATGCTCACGTCTGCCAACACCATAAACATAGCGAATACCAGAGTTGATGACTCTCTGAAGCTTCAAGTCAAGTTCAGCCGACAAATCAGAATAAACGAGGCAACAATAATCGATGAGCGGAAAAAGTAAAGTCTGTATCAGATGCTTACGAAGAGCAATGTTAGTACTCTTTCGAAAGTAGTTTAACCTGTAGAGCAAAGAAAAAGACTTATTACAAACCTGAGAGATGTGCTCCTTCCAATTCAGTTTACTGTCCAACCACACCCCTAAATTCCGAACAGAAGATTCAAACCTAACAGTAGTGCCATTAATTTGGACACCAGCAGCCTGTATAGTAGACAGCAAATTAATATAATAATAGGAGCCAATAATTATGGCCTTAGTTTTACCGACATTCAATTTAAGGCAATTTCTAGCAGCCCAATCAGAGATAGCAACAGCATGTGCACTCATAATAGAAGAGTAAACATCCAATTTATCCAAAGGAAAATGGACATATACCTGAAGATCATCAGCATATATAAGGTATTGAATATCAGGACCAAAATCAATAGCAACATCATTCACATATATAGAGAATAATAACGGCCCCAATACAGATCCTTGAGGAACTCCCATACTAAGAGAGAGGTAATTAGATACATTACCACCCTCGCCAATAACAGCCTGCTGACGACCCGCAAGATAAGAGGCAAACCATCTGATTACCGTGATGGAGACATCAAGTGATGACATTTTTCTAAGCAAAATAGCATGGTTCACGGTATCAAATGCCTTACTGAAATCAAATAGCAAAAGCAAGGTGACATAGCGTCTATCCATATTGAGTCTAATATCATCTGTCAGTCTCAACAAGGCTGTCTGTGTACTATGCCCAGTCCTAAATCCAGTTTGCCGCGGATCCAATAGTTGTCTAGTGGACAAATATTCATACAACTGCTGATGGACAAGACGCTCAAGTACCTTTGACAAGAGATAGAGAGAAAGTCAGTGGCTTTACGAAGGCAAGAAAGAGACAGAGAGAAAATCAGTTGCTTTACGATAAGCGTTCGAATTCTTAGAGTCTTTCCAACTATTTTAATTCTAAATTCTCTTTTACACGCTATTCGCTACATATAGAAATTAATTTTTGTTGTATAATAATGAAGTTTACTATTAAATCTAGAATATTTTTAGAGTTTAAATAAAATAGGATGATAAGGAAAAAACATTGTAGTTTACACTTGCCCATAATGAAATGTACGAATAATTTATAATAATAATAATATTTTAGAGTAAGACATAGAAGATGAGAACATTGTAGCTCACATACTGAAATGTATAGAGTTGGGAGTGGAGGAGGGAGGTCAAGGACAAGATTGTTTGGGTCCCTAAAACGAAACTTCGTCTTATCTCTGTATGACGTCACTAGCATTACACTTTGTCGCACGCATGTGCTCTTATAAGTATAAGCATTACAGATCAACTGTATAGCTAAAATGCAGTTTCTTCTTATCTCAGTATGACGTAACACTGGAAAGTACATACATTACAGTTTCTATGCAGCTTCGTCTTATCTCTGGCATCACAGTGCTGGGTATCGAATATGTTATTATAAAAGCTGATTTTGAGACCAGTGAAATGAAATATTTTAATACGAAAACCAAGACAATTCTAAAGACAACAGATTTGAAAGAATGGTTTTTAATGATGTACAAGAACCTGTACAAAGAGATATTGAAGAATTCCAACAAAAAGAATCAGGATGGTCATTACGTGCTATTATTAATTTGTGTGTTCATACACTGAAAAAAATTTCAGCATTCTGCTGCTCTCTTGTGAATAGAACATCACTAATGAAAAACAAGACAGCAGTAAGTCTTGTCACTTGGCAAAATTTGCCCTAAAACGAAAGAGAGCATCACCCCTCCTCAGTGTTTACCGCAAATATGTGCTTTTTTCTAACTACAGAGGCGCTCTTATCGCAAAAGATAACAGCTGCTTCTAACTAAGCCGTGTTTTCGCTTTGATGAGGGCAAAGTTTGCCCCGGCATACGAAGCTAGCAGCGCTCCTTCATTTTTGACCTAACAAAGGCAGCATGAGTCCTAGAATTTTTTCGGTGTATAAACAAATATAATCCACTACATAGTGGCTCATACATTTCTCTTCCAAAAGTAATAGAATCAAAACATGCATGTAATAATGTGAAAAATTTTGATGATGCTTGTTTTAAGGACGTTGCACATTAGAATAAAATAAAATAATGACAGAAATTGCTGAAATTTGGAATTATGATAGTTTACTGTATTTTGAACTCACACACGTTTTTCGACCTATCTTATAATACTAATAACTGAGAAATATAAGGAAAAAATAGGAGGTTTAACACGTGGTTATATGGAACCACGTTTAAAATCATCAATAAAACCTCTTAGAAATGACACATTTAAATAATCTTTTAATAATAAAAAAAATTTTTGATGATTTAACCCTTAAAGTTTTAACGCATGTAATAAGGCTTTTCATTAAAATATTCAATAAAACATTGTCAAAATAATACATTTGAGATGAACTTGGCAACGTCGTTCTGTAATAGAAAAAAAGAGAGAGAGAACGATATTCAGCGACATGTCAAAAATGTAGGTTATATATCATTTCACATCCTATATAATAATATATCAACAAAATTAAAAGTATTTTGATTATTCTGAAATCATTTAATATGGTAAGTGTTCATTTCATTATAAAAAATGTGGCATTTTATTTATAAAAATTCATAAAGCATTACACATGAATCGGATAATACGGAGATAGTGTATAAATATCTATAGCCAATAATCAAATTTTTATACATTGTGTAGCAAAAATGAATAACGCATAATGTTGCCAAGTTTCAACTAAATATCGATAATTCAGATTACTGCTGAAAATAATCATGACAGAGCAACGTCCTTAAATGAGCAGTATTGTCAGCATTGTATCCAGTTGAGTCAAATACTAGTGAAGTATCTTCATATGAATCATATGAAAATAAATTAGATTTCACAGACATGGAATTTCCAGTAATACCAAAGAAAATTGGAAAATTTAAAAAAGAACAATACATCAATAAATGTGTATATATATATATATATATATATATATATATATATATATATTGAAGAAACATTCTGGTAAATTCAATGTTTCACCTCTACGTAGAAACATCATCTGAAGAAAATAAACATATTAATCTTTTATTGATACGAAATTATTATATAGATGAAGAAGAACAACAACAAAACTATGATACAAATGTATCGATAATATATCATTATGTATGAATAAAGAATTTATCTCGATTAGTTTCTAATAACATATCAAAACATAATGGGCAAAAAAATATATATATATATAATCAATGTTTGCATTACTTTAACACTAAACAAAAATTAAAATTTCATCATGAAGATTGCTCTGAAATTAATAAGTGCAGAGTAAATTTACCAGAAGGAAAAAACAGTATATTACATTTTAAAAAAATTTTTAAATAAGGAAAAGGTTCCTTTTATTGTATACGCAGACTTTGAAGCCCTTTTGTTGCTCGTTCAAGACATAAATATTATTCAAAAACATGAAGTATCGAGTGTTGGATATTATTTGAAATGTAGTTATGACGTGACCATATCATGCTACAATAGCTACAGAGGACCTAATCCTGCTGCATGGTTCATAAGCGAACTTAAAAACTTGCTGAGAATATTGAATCTGTATACCAACATGAAATCCCAATGAATACTTTAACCTTGGAAGAAAAAGAAAGATTTCAAATGCAATACATATGTATATATATATATATATATATATATATATATATATATATATATATATATATATATATATGTTACGTCACGACGTATCTTTTAATTTCTTTCATTTATAATTTTAAAGTATCTTTTCACGTCATGAACTAATTAAAACAGTTATTGAACAATAAAGGAATTTGACAAGCTAAACAGAAAAAGCGAAACAGTAAAGAAACTCGAAGTTTAATATTGGTCAATAAAACTCTTTAGTTAGCAAAATTATAAAATTAAGTAGTTCAAATCAACAACGAGTATTACGAAATTACCAAGCGAATTCTAAAATCTTTAAGAAAACATATTATTAAAATATAAGAAAATTTATAAATAACTCGGATAAATCTCATAAACAAAATGAGTATAAAAACCAAATGAAACAAATGATATCGGGAATATTACCCCGGGTGTCTTATTGGTAATACGTTTACACTGCCCGTCAAGTTTATATTTCAAAGCAATTGCTATTATTAAATATACCTGTATCAATTATTAAAATATATATACGCGCATAAAAATCAATTATATTAAAAGTGTTAAAAAAATATCAATAAACCTCGAGGATCTATTACATATTGTGCCTATTCATTTGTCCGCCCATACCTAGCACCAATCTACTGAGAAATACGACAAGGTAAGAATATATAATTATTTAATAAACTCTTCATTTTCAAGAATCAAGTTTATCCTTTAATACTATTCAATCGTGAGAGCGATTTTGTTCAATTAAATATTGGTGGAGTTTTTCCACCACTAGATTCATACTTCTCTATCTTTATATATTATATAAATAAATTCAATATTTTAAACATACATAATTTATATATATATATATTTAATGCAATTAATTAAATAATTGAATAACATATACACTTTTATTTATCCACTTTTATTTAGTCCTGGTGCAAGCCAGGACTTAACATTTTGGTTCCGGTACAAATTTTTTAATTGAAAAATCGTATTGAAAATATTGAAGGATAATCAAAGAAAATTTATAATTCTTTACCTATATATATATAAAGTGCATAAAAATATATTCAAAGGGCTTATAATACAGTGTTCAAAAGTGTGTTAATTAACCGCCAAGTGCGTCAAATAAAATATTATATATTAAAGGCACAAATCAAATAAATATACATAAAATTAAACGCGAAGTGCATTATTAAAAGCGAATAGCGTCATTGAAAATAAAAATATTATACGCGAAGTGTATTATCAAATACGAATAGCGTCATCGAAAATAAAAATATTAAACGCGAAGTGTATTATCAAATACGAATAGTGTCATTAAAAATAAAATATTAAACGCGAAGTGTATTATCAAATACGAATAGTGTTATTAAAAATAAATTATTAAACACGAAGTGTATCATTAAATACGAATAGTGTAAAAAAAATAAAATTAATATATTATACGCATGGTGCGTAATTGAAATAATTTTTATATACGCGAAATTGCGCGATTTAAAATCATATAATACAATTTACATAAAAAAATTGTTAATAAATGTAAAATCATCAAATCAATAAATAAATCTATATTTTAGCAAGAATAATTATAAGAAATCAAGTAAAAATTACAAATTCTTTTATAAACTGATTTCAAATAATATCATTTAATTAGTGCATTGAGAAATTACACCAGATATCAATAATTTTTGCATAATAATTTAATTTTAAAAGTGAAGTAAATTTCAAGTTCACGATTAATAAAAGAAATAAAAAGGAAAGTTGACTAAACAGTAAAAATTCAATATCATTTAAAATATTGAGTTATATTAAATAATACTAAAAACATATAAATTTTTATGAAAAGAATATAAAGTATATTTAAAGATACCAAAATAAAGTAAACAGACTGCATAGACAGTTGTCATCAAAACATTGCAAGTGTATTGAACTTTGAAAATACAAGCTCAGCAAAATTTCTTTTTCTTACCGTACGCTCTCGTATAGGTATAACAGCAGTGAGTTAATGTCAAATTTCAAAACATAGATCAGCAAAATTCTTTACGTTTATATAAGAATAGTAGGTCAGTGTCAAAGAATTGTTAATAACGTATGTTTACAAACGGCATTTAAAAAAAAAGAGAGAAACACAGCCAGCAATATTTATAATTTTTAAACCTTACAATTTTATGTACAAAATTTAATATTTTGAATAAATAAAATTTTTCATTGTTAAGTAAATAATGAAGATTTCAAATGAATAAAATAAATTTTGATCAGATAGCAAAATATATAAAAGAAGGAAAAACACAGTGGGTAATATCATACTCTAAATTACAATTATCTGAAATTTGTCAAAAATTTAATATACCTACTAAAAAAGACGAAAATATTAATGTTATTCGTGAAAGAATTAGAAATCATATTAGACAAGCAGTTTTAGGAGAACATATCTACGAAAATATTAGTCCGTTTCGCAAAAGCACTAAAATTACACGCTCTCCGACTAAAAGTTTAGATCAAGCAATTGAAAGTAATAATTCAAATAAAACTTTAGACGAAACAGTTGATAATAATACTTCAAATACAACCTTAGAAGAAACATCTGAGAATAATCTCTCAAATATAATTACGGACGTTCAATCAAATCTTAATACAGATAATTCAAATGAACAAAATACGCTATTAAATAAATATACAGGCACAATTCCAAAAACATTTTCACAAATTACTAAGACGAAACGAAGCCATAATAAAGAAGATAGTTTTACACAAAAATATACTTTAGCGACAAACGTGACGATTTTATCAGAAAATAATACATCACTTAACGATACTCAGGAATTTTCATTTAAACAAACAGGATATCAAGAAATAAAAGGTATTGAAAACGAAAAAGATATTACTTTAGCTGATAACATCAATACAACAGACAAAAACGTGACAATTTCATTAGAAAATAATACAACTATCGACGAAACATTAAACGACGACTTAAATATCTCTATTAAACAGGAAAGTTTTCGAGAAATTGAGGGTATTAGAATCGGAGAAAATATCATTATAAATAATCCTAATAATAACAACAATAATAATAACAATATTAATAATAATAATAATAATAATACAATAGACGACTTAGTAAATTTTATTGAGAATATAAACATGGCGCAACCAGGATATTCATTAAAAGAAATTACAAGATAAGTTCCTGATTTTGATGGTAAAAACATATCTGTAGACAAATATATTGAAAAACTAGAATTTGCTAAGGAATTACTAGATGCTGATCAACAAAAATCGTTTATGAACTATCAGAGATTTAAATTATCAGGGGCGATTGCTTCTGCAGTGAAACATACTACAATTAATACAATTGATGAATTTATTAAAATTGTAAAAAAATTATATCCTGAAATTGATAATTTATATACTTTATATGGGAAATTAGAACAAATTCAACAAGAACTTAATGAACCAGTAGAAGGATATATAACAAGAATAATCAAGATGAATTTAAATATTTTAAACAGGGGCTAGTTAACGAAATAAGATATGAAATGAAAGTAGCAGACAATTTCTCTGATGCAACGATAGAAGCAATTAAAATAGAAAAACAGTTAGAAAAACAAAATGCTATAAGAGGGAATCCAAATAAACAGAAAATTATGTTTAGTAATATTTTTCAAGAAGAAATCAAACAAATACAGTGTAGTCAAATATGCAAAAATACTGGTCACGAGGCATTATACTGCAATATAGCAGGTTGCGTATACTGTAAAGGACCAAATCATTCATCATTTGAATGCTCCAATACAAAAAATAAAATAAGATTGATATGTAAATTTTGCAATCAATTGGGTCATTCAAGAAGCACGTGTGATTTATTAAATGACAATGAATATTATTGTCAATACTGTCAAGAAAGTAATCATAAAATTAATCATTGTCCAATAATACGAAAATATGAGATATGTTGGAAATGTAATAAGAATGGACACAACCCAAATTTTTGCACTGATGTTATTGAAAGAAAATCTATACAAGTATGCGAGCTTTGTAACGATAAAAATCATATGACAAATGATTGTGAAAAGGTAAAAATATTTATAAACCAAGCTAAGGCAAGCAATCAAATACGATGTCAATTATGTGATAAATGGGGTCACTCAGGTAAAGAATGCAGAAATAATAACATCGGTCAAAATAATTTTAATCAGAATAAGATGTTTGTCGGAAATAACAGAAATAATAATTTATATGGACAACGAATTCAAACGAAATTTTGTAAATATTGCAAAAATAGAGGGCATAATATAGAGGAATGTAGAAGAATACAATACAAAAAACCTCAAAACGGAAATCAAAATTTACAATGCCCATATTGTAAAAAATTAGGACATTCAATCGATTCATGCTTTACATTAAAGAATATAGAAAGCAAGTTAAGTAAATTTTGCACATTTTGCAAAAGCATTAATCACACAGAGGAAGAATGTCAAGCTAAATTAAACACATCAGCTCATATACAGGGAAACGCATAAACTCGACTTGGAAAGAGCGTACAAGACGAGTTTCGCAACAAAAGTCGCTCAAGAATTATATTGACATTCAATTTTTTGCAAGAACACACGAAAGTGATTATGACTTCGAAGTATGTGATGAGTTTAATGAAAATGAAACTAATAATGAGTACGTTAATATTATCGAACAAAAAGAAACATTACATAATGCAATGGAATTTAAACCAGAAGTAAAGAATGATTCAACAACAGTAAAACTACATAATGAAAAAAATATAACGAATAATGAATTGAAAAAAATTATACAATTTAAAACTGAAAATATTAATGATAATAATAATATACCAATTTATATATTTAAACTAGGTGAGACATTGCAATTTATCGAGATACGAAATCCATATACAAATGATTTATGCAAATTATTAATAGATACAGGTGCCCAACTTAACATCATAAAAGAAAAATTAGTACCACAAAATTCTATTAATAATAATATTAAAATATATTTGTCAGGAATTACTGATATTCCGGTTAAAACATGTGGTTTAATCACTTTTCCTATTAATAATTCGTATACAAATTTCCACGTAGCATCTGAAAAATTTTCAATACCTTACGATGGTATTTTAGGAATAGATGTATTGAGAAAAAATAAGTTGAGATTAGACAAGGGATATTTAGAAATAAATGGTAAAAATTCTTTATTCAAACAGATTATAAAAACGATAAAAATTCATTGATAAATTTATGTACAGAAAATATCGAAATTAATGACACAGCAGTTAATAACGTTTTTCATTATATCATGCTAATGCAAGACAATAATCACATATTTTCGATTACACAATTTCTACAGAATAAGAATGAAAATATTAAAAATTTTATGAAAGAAATCAACTGTGTCTTGGAAAAGGATGAATGTAAAAATAATAAGAATATAGAATATGAACAATTTCTATTAAAACTTGAAGAAAATACAAATTTCAACATTAATGATAAAGACAAACAATTTCTAACATATTTTATGGAAAAAGATATTTTAACAAATTTTATATTAAATAGTCATGAAGAAGAATTTCATAAATTACAAGAAAATTTAATGTATAAAAATGTAAATTATATTAGTGAAGAAAAAAATGATCGTGGAGAAGAATTATTAAGTAAAATAAGTTTAAATCATTTAAGTGAAGAGAAAGAACAAAATATAAAGAATTTAATTTTAAAAAATGATGACATATTTTGGTTAGAAGGAGAAAATATTGGAAAATGCAATTTAGAACAACACGAGATAAATTTAACAGATAACAGACCAGTATATGTTAAACAATTTCCATTGCCACATAAATCAAGAGAAATCGCTATTACGGAAACTCAAAAATTAATTGATAATAATTTAGTAAGGCCATCTAAAAGCGCATATAACGCTCCAGCATTTGTAGTTAAGAAGAAACCAGGTCCTGATGGAAAAGAAAAATGGCGACTAGTTATAGATTATAGAAAATTAAATGAGAAAACTATACCAGATCCTTATTTAATACCATCTATAACTGAAATTTTTGATGATTTAGGCGGAAATAAATATTTTACTACTGTAGACATGGTTTCAGCTTTTCATTGGGTACCAATGAAAGAATCAGACATATATAAAACAGCTTTTAGTGTACATCCTTTAGGAAGATTTGAATTTACAGTATTACCTTTTGGCTTAACTAACTCACCACGAACATTTATGAGGGTAGCAAATACGGCTCTTGGTGAGCTAATAAATAAAAAAATATGTCATGTTTATATAGATGACATAATTATAGCTGCAAAATCAGAAGAAGAACATAATATTAAATTTAATCTAGTAGCTACAAAGTTAAGGGAAGCCGGATTAAAACTAGAACCAAGAAAATGCGATTTTATGAAAAATGAAGTGACATTTTTAGGTCATATTATAAGCAAAGAGGGTATCAAAGCAGATCCAAAAAAAATTGATGCAGTAAAATTATTTCCAACACCAAAAACGGTTAAAAACATTAGAGAATTTTTGGGTTTAGCAGGTTATTACAGAAAATTTATTAATGACTTTGCTAATATAACAAAACCTTTAACGTTATTATTACAAAAGATGTAAAATTTACTTGGGATTCAGAGAAACAAAAGGCTTTTGATAAACTAAAAGACACACTATGCTCTGCACCTTTATTGCAATTTCCACAGTTAGATAAACCATTTATAATCACTACAGATGCATCAGGATATACTTTAGGCGCTATATTATCACAAGGTGAAATCGGGAAAGATAAACCCATAGCATACGCTTCTAGAGTATTAAAAGGTCCTGAACTAAAATATCACACTTATGAAAAAGAAGCATTAGGTATATTATTTGGAATAGAAACATTTAGAAATTACGTATATGGAAATAAATTTACAATAGTAACAGATCACAAGCCATTACTATCTTTTAGATCTGCAGATAAAAATAACAGAGTTCAAAGATGGCGACTTAAACTATCAGAATACGATTTTGATGTAATATATAAGAAGGGAAAAATGAATGTGAATAGTGATGCGTTATCTAGAAATCCTATAGACACGGTAGAAATCAATGTGATAACTAGAGCTCAAAAAGCAAAAGAAAATGAAGTAAATATTAAATTAACAAATATACCTTCGAATGAAATAAAAATACAAAAATTAAACGAAGAACGTACACGTATTAAAAATAAACGTGGTAGACCAAAAAAAGTAATCAAAGAAATAACCAACGAGGAAATTAAAAGTGTCGAAAACGAAGTCGAGAAACAAAAAGAAATTTACTTAAATAAATCTGATACTATTATATATTCTAAAAATTCTATACAAAGTAGGAAAGATAATATATTACATTTAATTACGAATGAAAAGATATCTTTGGATGAGATTCAAGATGAATATTTTTCACATAAGAATATTAATATAAATAACGATTTAAAAGATAATGAAATCAAAATAATAAATTATAAAAGAGAAAAATTTTTATAATGTGCTTAAATATAAAAGAATCATCAATTTTAATAAAAGAAAAATTAATAAATAATTTAAACACGTTAAAAGATTTATTGATTGAAAATAATTGTACTATATTTAGTATATCAAAAATATAAAAATATTAAATATAAATTGGAATGAAATCGAAGAAATATTATACAATATTTTTAATAATACAAGTATAAAAGTTATAGTTTGCTTAAATAATACAGAATATGTTGAAAAGGAAAAAAGAAATGAAATTTTTGAACTATATCATTCTTCAAGTTTAGGAGGTCATTCAGGAGTAAATAGAACATATAATCGAATTAAGAATAAATATTTCTGGGAAAATCTTAAAATCGATATACAAAATCGTATTAAAAAAATGCGAAATATGTCAGAGAAATAAATTAAAAAGAAATAAAACAAAACAACCTATGATAATAACAGATACTCCAGAGAAAACATTCGATAAAATTTCACTAGATATAGTAGGACCTCTTAATATAACTAAAAATAATAATAAATATATATTAACTATTCAAGATCATTTATCAAAATTTTTAATAGCTGTCGCGCTGAAAGATCAAACAGCAGAGACTATAGCCGACGCATTTATAAAAAAATTTATTTGCATTTTTAGTTCACCAAAACTAGTACTTACAGATAAAGGCGCAAATTTTACAGGCAAATTAATAAAAGCTATTTCAAAAAGATTTAAATTTAAAAAAATAGAAACTACTGCCTTTCATCCACAATCTAATGGTTCATTAGAAAGGGCTCATCATCCTTTATGTGAATATTTAAAAAATTTTGCTGATAAAAAATTAGAATGGGATGATTGGCTTGAACTTGCACAATTCAACTATAATACTAGTGTTCATTCAAGTCATAAATTTACACCACATGAACTAGTTTTCGCCTACCCAGCTAGATTACCATCTAGTGAACCTTTAAAGTCATCAGAAAAATTACAGACATTTAATGACTATATAGAAAAATTATTAATAAATATGAAAGATATTGCAAAAATAGCTCGTGAAAATTTAATACTATCAAAAGAAAAGTCTAAATTATATCACGATAGATTCATAAAACCTGTAGAATTTCAAATAGGTGATAAAGTATGGCTTATAAAAGAGCCAAAACCAGGTAAATTAGAAAAAAATCAAAACCTTGGACCTTTTGAAGTATTAAAAGTCCACGAAAATAGCAATATCTCTATAGATTTTAAGGGTGGCTCAAAATTAGTTCATGCAAATAAATTAATTTTACATGAACGAAAAAATTAATATTATTTTATGTTTCAGAAAGAAAAAGGAAAAAAGAAAGAAAAAAAATGCTGTTAATTTTATTCATATTATTAGCTATTGTTAGAGAAAATGTTGCGATTATTGGATTCAATTGTGAGTCTACGGACCCAATCATCACTACATATTCTCTACTAGACACAGGAGAATGCGATTTTCAACAGGATAATATTACAATAACCAACTCTACAATAGAATTATTACAAATAGCGGAATTTAAAAAAATTAAAGTTATACAGTGTAAAATAGAAATCCAAAGAACGGTTTTTCATTGCGGGATGTTCAGTCACCTTGGATCCACTCCTCATGCTTTGCAAGAATATCTGTACGAAATTAGCCATGAAAAATGCAAATTTATTCACGATACAGGAATCTTTAAATATGATAATATACATACTATAGCAGACCTGAAAATAAATTCAACAAAAGCAGTTGGAATAGACCTTGCAGGCTCAGTAAAGGATAAAACTTGCACAGGAGCTTCATACACGGACAATTTTGGATCTTGGGACAACGTTTTAGTACAGGGTCTTATAAGAATAACTTTATTAGAAGAATACGCTCAAGTAAGTCTAAAAAATGATAAATTAAGATTAAATTCAGGGACTGTATGTAAATTTTCGGATCAACATTGCATTGATTCGCAAGCAGGGTATACTTTTTGGGAAAATTTACCTACAGAAGAAGGTTTTAAAACAGAATATGAGACTTTATACAGAGGCCCTGCAACTATAATAAATTCACCTAATCAAAATCCCGTATATACTGTAAACACAGAATCAATAACATTTTCTTTGTCCGCGTTAAATAATGTAAAAATTTGCGATAGAATATTAACAAAAACGGAACATCCGAAGCTATTTATTTTAGATATATCTTATAATAAAATATTATTTGACGATAATACGATAAAAAAAGATGTAACAAATTTAGATTTATTTACATATATAAACTCAAAATTTGTATATATTGAAAAACATTTTAGAGCTGATCTTACAGATTTATATTTTAATATTTTAAAAGAAAAATGCGAGATAGAAAAAAAGGTAATTCGCGAATCCTTATCCCTTGCGTCCATAGCTCCCGATGAATTCGCTTATAACATCATGCAAAAACCAGGCTATATAGCTAAACTTGCTGGCGAAGTAGTACATGTTATTAAATGTACACCAGTAGAAACACAGTTGCTGCATACAAACAAATGTTATATTCAATTGCCAGTATTAATGAAAAATCAAACATGGTTTTTGACACCAAAAACACATATATTATTAAAATCAGGATCGGAAATAAACTGTAATTCGATAATTCCTCAATATTATAAAATTGGAGAAAATTGGATAAATCTTCTACCAAAACCGCGACCAACAAAAAATATAGTAAAAGTCTTAAAACCAAACACTCAAAAGTCGTGGATACCAGAAAAAATATTTTCTTTAGCAACAAGCGGAATTTATTCTCAAGAGGATTTACAAGAATTACAGCAACACATCATGTTTCCTTTTGAAAAAGCAGCGCTACTTAATGCCATAGCAAGAGGTATACAGGAGAACAAAACACACAAGTAGACTTATTAAATAATCTACTTACAGAAAATACATTGTCGCATATTGCAGAAAATACTTGGAATAAATTCATAAATAAATTGACAACTTTTGGATCTATAAGCTCAGCCATAATAATGATATTAATTATTATCCAAATAATTAAATTGACAATAGACACAATAATAAGGGGCTATACCCTTCACACTATTTATGGCTGGTCTATACATTTGTTAGGAGCCATTTTCAGCTCTCTAACACATTTAATGATTACATTAAATACCAATCAAGTGAAAAGAAAAACAAATTACGAAGAGATCCAACTAAAAGAAATAAGAATAGAAAAACCTTCTATATCAAAACCAACACCATTAAGAGAAACAACACAATCATGCATAGCGAAACCTACACTTCCACCTTTACCCTTGAAAGCACCATACACCAAACCACCAGTACCTACACCTTCTCCCAAACCTATTCAAGAAGAGCCTAGAGAATTACCACTCTTCTGCTCTCGCATAGATTAATTAAATAATTATTACTATTACTGATTATTTTTATTTTTTCTCTAAAATGATTTTCAAATTAAGAAACGATTTTAACTATTTTATATTGTTACATCTAAGGTATTCAGTTAAAGCTCAAGTCTATTACGTTTTAGATTGCATAGTTACCTATACAATCATCTTGAGTCGGGAGGAAAGTGAATGAATATTCACTTATATATTCACATTATATTTAAATGCTAATTACCCACACATAAGTTATAATAAAAGATTTTTTTATTTGTAAAGAAAATTTTGAAATGTATAAATTAAATTAATTTAAAAGTATTTATAAGCAAAATTACGAATAATTTAAGACAATCTATATTACAAGTTTGAAATAACAATATAATTTAAGAATTTTCCATTTTTCTTATATTCCATTACCAATAATCATACATTACTTAACAATTATATAATAGAAAAATACATCGAATATTTGTATGAAGACATTCAAATAAAATATTTTTAATAGATTTAAGATATTTATGTGAATTGATCAATAACTGAAAAAAATTGTTATTACATTAAAATCTTTTATTTCAAAATTTATCATTCCAAAAATATGCAGTTATTGATCAATCAGCTAATTTACCTTAGCAAGCATATTGTAAAAGTAAGTCGGTTGTTAAGAAACCAAGTGCAATGCGATTTTTTATGAAAAATGAAAAAGAAAACTATTTTTAAATATTATAAGTACAAAATAACTATATAATTTAATAATTATTTTTATTATCATGAATAATTTAAAAAGATATATATATTTTTTTTTTTTTTTTATATAAGCATATCATATAATTATACGAAAATGTTCTACTGAATTTATAGATTTAAGTTATTTATGTAAGAAAATGGCATTAATTTTAAAAGGATGAGGTTTTAGAAAATTAGGTTGAAACAACAAAAGAAAAGACAGATATATATATATAATAAAGGAATTATATTATTAAAAGCAAAAAGAAGAGATACATGTGTATAGAAAAAGTATGTACAATATACATATAATGGATGGATTCAATCCCATCTCTCATCATCTTCATTACGAACAGGATCGCAGTATATTGGAACCCATAAGGGTTGCCTTCTTCTTGTGGTATTATCAAATAAAATGGACCCAGTGGACACCAAATTATAGCCAATATACAGGAAGTAACTATACTGAATCAGCAACATCCGCATATATACCCCTTGAACGATGACTTCTCGTTGTTCCCAACGAAACAATGAAGCCAGGTCCCACACATCAAAACCATCAGCCACACTATCTCCGGACAACCATCTCTCTAAAGATAGTCTACGGACACGTCGTTCAAGACGGGTGAAGTCCCAATCGTCGAACTAAAACACAAACAGAAGAAAATACATTTATTAAAACTTATTAAATTAAAAAAAATTTAATTATAAGTATATATATATAATTAGTATAAATACTCACACAGACGGTTTGATAGCGGCGACGTGGATAATAGAAACTCATGTTTTCGAATGTACTCATATCAAAAACAATCCAACCTTTTATACAAACTAATAACTGTCAAAACCAATCACATACTTTACTACATCAGCAGTGTATACATATTTTTGCAAACACATCAACAAAAACTATGTCACCCACTTACCATTGCAAAATATGCCGAAAATTCATTAAATTTTAAGAACTAAACATTTTTTTTTTGTAATAGATCATAAGAGAACAAATTTTTTATGTAAATTGTTCAATAATTGTATTTTCAACCCTTGCTGTTTCTCGTACCGATAAACAACATCTTAAGCCACAAGGTGTTACGTCACGACGTATCTTTTAATTTCTTTCATTTATAATTTTAAAGTATCTTTTCACGTCATGAACTAATTAAAACAGTTATTGAACAATAAAGGAATTTGACAAGCTAAACAGAAAAAGCGAAACAGTAAAGAAACTCGAAGTTTAATATTGGTCAATAAAACTCTTTAGTTAGCAAAATTATAAAATTAAGTAGTTCAAATCAACAACGAGTATTACGAAATTACCAAGCGAATTCTAAAATCTTTAAGAAAACATATTATTAAAATATAAGAAAATTTATAAATAACTCGGATAAATCTCATAAACAAAATGAGTATAAAAACCAAATGAAACAAATGATATCGGAATATTACCCCGGGTGTCTTATTGGTAATACGTTTACACTGCCCGTCAAGTTTATATTTCAAAGCAATTGCTATTATTAAATATACCTGTATCAATTATTAAAATATATATACGCGCATAAAAATCAATTATATTAAAAGTGTTAAAAAAATATCAATAAACCTCGAGGATCTATTACATATTGTGCCTATTCATTTGTCCGCCCATACCTAGCACCAATCTACTGAGAAATACGACAAGGTAAGAATATATAATTATTTAATAAACTCTTCATTTTCAAGAATCAAGTTTATCCTTTAATACTATTCAATCGTGAGAGCGATTTTGTTCAATTAAATATTGGTGGAGTTTTTCCACCACTAGATTCATACTTCTCTATCTTTATATATTATATAAATAAATTCAATATTTTAAACATACATAATTTATATATATATATATTTAATGCAATTAATTAAATAATTGAATAACATATACACTTTTATTTATCCACTTTTATTTAGTCCTGGTGCAAGCCAGGACCTAACATATATATATATATATATATATATACTAGGGGGGGTACCCCCCTGCTCGCACTGCTCGCCAACCCCCAGTTGTGCTATAAATATAATTATATATTAAACATTTAAATCATTTTTAAATTTTTAAATCATTTTTTTTTTAGTTTCGTTGATAATTTAGTATATTATTTGATATATCGTAATGATTTTGAGTTTTATAAGATTTATAGGATTATTTTATTATAATTCCTTTTTTATATCTTTTTTCTCATTTCAAACATTTTATGAGATATATCAAAAATTCATACTAAAATTTATAAATTTATTATGATATTGTAAATGAAATTATTACATGATCATTATATCATATTTTATTTAAAATTTAGTTATTTATATAACAAATAAATAAATAAAATAATTTTAAATTATTTTATACTTACTTATATTACATTTACCTGTATAAAAGTTATGAATATGTTTTTTTTATTTATTGTTGTTAGTAGTTAAATTATTTATTTATTAAAATTTCGATTTATAAATTTTTAATAATCATAACTTTTAAATATTTTAGTTAATTTTTAAATATTTTATTTTTTTTATTTTTAATAATATTGATAATGTTTAAAAATTTTTTTAAATTTATTATTATATATTGAAATATTTATGATTTATTTTAATTTTTCATATTTTATTAATAATGTTAGCTAATCTTAATAAATATTTAGAATAAATTTCATGACTTTGATTAAAGTAATATTCTGCTATTGGTTCGCGTATTATTTTTTTAATATTTCTTTCTAAACTATGTTAGGTACAATATCTCTGTTTTTCGATTCATTTTGAATATATATTTTATTTACATTTTTACAACGTGAAAGAGTTATTTGTGCTTCTATGTTATATTTGAATAATTTAGTTATTTTTAATCGCGTTTCATTACATAATCCATTTTTTATACTTAAATTTCGAATTAACATAATTATGGTATTTACTTTTAATTTCAGTTCGTGTGGAGGTAATCCTTCTCTTATGTTATTTAACATTTCTATTGAATAATTCAAATGAATATTATCATCCGTTTGATCTACACCTTTGTAAAACAAATATAAATAGTTATTAATCTTGAAAGTTATATAAATTTAAACATAAATATTAATATCAATTAATTTTTAAAGTTGTATAAATCAATATGTGAGCGCCCGAGTATGTACGGCCCTGAAACCGTACGATACTGGAAGATGCGCGCGCAAACACCCAAAAAGACCAAAGTGGTTGAACATGCAAGCGCGCGTGTATACGTACACGCGTTTGCATGTGTAAGTACCGCTGAAAATATACGGCGACTCTCCCTCTCTTCTATTAAGATAGAAGAGTGGGAGAGAGACCTAAGAGAGCTGAAGCAAGAGTGCGAGGAGCTCGCGACTCTGGCACTCTTGGATCAGCTCTCTTGGTGAAAAGACACGCTTGCTCGTAGCACAAGTGGCGAATGGCCTGACACGTGCTACAAGCAAGTATTTCTTTATTAAGCGCGAGATTACTTTTAGTTTTTGCATTGTACATTGATTCAATTTAAGTTGTTAATAAAGAGCTCTTCCAAGATATACCCTCATCCAATTAACCCGGTGTAAAGCCCCGAATATTAAGGCATTTGGTCCTTAATAATAACGGGCTTTTCACATAATAATCCTAAATAATACTAACAAATATATCTTAAAAGTCAGCTATAGCTAGGCAAGGCGTCCTAGCTATAAACGACTTTAACAAAACAACAAAAACACACAAAGAGTCTGCACAAGCTAGGCATGGTGCGCTAGCTTGTAACGATTCTCTAAAACGAATCGTCATTTATAATGAGACAGCCGCGCTCTCAATAAATAGGATAATTATTAAAATAAATAATAATTAAACTAAATAATAGGAAGAAAGGTTACATTGGCGCCCACTGGTTCTCAACCGTCGTTGAGAAAACCCACGCAAGAGTACAGTCGCGTGTTAACATTGACATTAATTAATAAAATGTTTATAAAATTATTATAAAATAAAAATGAAAAATAAAATTATAAAAAATAATAGAATAAAAATAATAAAAACTTAAAAAAAAAATATATATATATATATATATAGAAATAAAAATTGATGAAATTCAAAAATAAAAATAATAAAACATAGGAAAAAAAAAAGGGCATGAAAATGCACAAAAAATGGTATATAAAACACCATTAGTTAAAAAATGATAAAATAATTCTGTAAAAGAATTCCCTTTGTTCTGAATAAAAGCAAATAAAACATCGATCAAAAATTTTACTTGATGTTAAATTCTTAAATAAAGTATTCGTCAATGATAATGACAAAAAGACTTGAAGGTCGCGCGGTAAAACAAGAAGATTGAGTGTTACAATGTACACATTAAATTTTTTCTTAAAATCTTTTGTTATAGCCACGCAAACTCAAGTCTAAAACGCAAATATTTTTAAAGAATGTCAAATAGCAAAGTTAAAAGGTCGATAGCTAAAAAATAGACATAAGGAATTCTTAAGCATAGGTTCTCAACGCGAACGAGAACAATTATTGTAATAAAGAATACGCTCTTTAATAAAATTAAAATAAAATATATTAAAAAATTAAAAGAGCCATAATAAAAAATAAACCAAAATAAATTAATAAAATAAAATCAATTAATGAATGACAATATCATAATGATTAAAAATTGTGAACGAAATTAAAAATTAAAATATTTCGTTTTAAACAATTTAAATAATTCATACTAATATAAAATAAAGGAAAATTTCATTAATGACTATTGTTAAGTAGAAATTATAAGAAATTAGAAATATTTTACCGTTTAATTTCGTAGATAAATAATAATAAATTATAATTGCGAAAAATAAATTAGAATAAAAATAAAAATCAAGATGGCGAAAAGAAGATCAGAGATACTGATGCAAGAACTAGAAAATCTTGATAAGACCATAGAGGAAGACGTCAACATAAAGCAAAACGAATGGATGAAAGCTGTGTCATATGAGCTGACATTGTTGTTTAATAAACAACAAGAGTTGGATGACAAAATTAATACAGCTAGCCCAGACAAATCCATAGTCTTTAATTTAGAAAAAACCGCAGATGCGGGAACAATAAATTTCAAAGAACAGATAAATGAATTGTCAAATAAGATAAAAAACTTATTAGAAGACAATATTATAATTAAAAATCTGTTAAATAAATATAAAAAAGAAAATGAAGACTTAGTCACTAAAAATGAATCCCTAAATGAAGAATTGATTAAATTAAAAAAAACAATAAATGACGATGAAGCCATTAAAATGGTTCGTGATAATTTAACTCAAAAAATAGACGATACTGCTCAAGAACAAGAAATAAAAATTAATGAGTTAAAAGAAAAAATAAAAAATAATGGGATTCGAACGCAAGGTTCCGAACCTTATAATAATAAAATAAAAATTCCTTTGCCGAAATATGAAGGCACGGAGGTCGAAAGACCAATGAAATTCTTAAATGAATTTGAAAAGTACATTGCATTAAAACGACTAGAAGAGGAAGAAACCCTCGAGTTGTTGCAGACTGTACTACAAAAAGATTCTAACGAATGGTGGTACATCTATCAAGATGATGTAACCACATATCAAGGATTTAAAAATTTATTCCTTGATAGATATTGGAATGAAGATATCCAAAGAACAACTAGAAGAAAAGTTGAATTTGGACAGTTCTATGAGAATGGCAAACTAAGTCGTATGGCTTATGCCACCCAAATATATGGTTTCGTCAAAGACTTAAATCTTCAATATTCTGAAGAAGAACTAGCTGCGAAAATCAGCAAACATTTCAGCAGAAATGTTAGGCAAGCCATGCAATTTTCTCAGAGAAAAGATAAGAACACATTATTTAAAATCTTGTTAGATTTTGATAATGATGACAGAATTCAAGAGAAAAGAGCAGCTAATAGAAATGAATCTCATAGAAGCAATTCAAATCAACAGAAATTCTTTAAGGAAAATGATAATTTAGAGAATAAAGAAAAAGCTCTATATAATCAAAATAATAATAAACAAAAAGCTGTAATGCGGAAAAATTAAATGCTCCTGTCAGCAATAAAATGACAAAAAGTTATAATGATATTAATGTGTCTCAAATAGATATAGACTCAGTATCACTAGAAGAACTTCAGGAAAACTGAATAAAGTTGCACCTAAATTAAAGAATATAAGGGGTAAGGTTGCAACAAATGCTAATACCCCAAAAACACAAAAAATTATAAATTCAAAAATATTACCTGAAAAGGGAAAATTAATTAAAACAATCAAAAAACAAAACAGGTTAAATATACATATAAATGCAAAAAGAATAAATGTACACTTTAAAATTCCAAATGTTATTAAAGAAAGTAATACAAAACATGGTTTTCAGGAAATGTTAAACATGATTTTGAGGAGAGTACATGAAAAGATACTTTTACACATAGATGGCGAATATGCTAATCTAAAAAATCCTGAGCAAAAGCTCAAATCAAATGAGTATACTCAGGTAAAAAATATTGAATCACAAGAGAGCGATAGTGACTCATATTCATGTGCATTCACCTCGAATGAAAATAAAGAAAATTTATTTCATGAGGAAAATAATTATGAACTCACCAATGATGAGATTCATAAAGGTGCAATAATATCACCAAAACAAGAAATTGAACTAATAGATTTAATTTCTAAACATAAAAAAGTATCTAGCAATGTATCTGCTCAAGTATCAACGTATAAACATGGAACGAAAACCATTAAAAAAGCACCTCTTTATTCTTCAAATGAAAGAATAAAGAATAACTACAAGTATGGTGCGAAAAATTTATTCGAAAACGCATTAAAATGTTATTTAACTAAAAACTATGAAAAATCTAAGTTATGCAAAAATGAAGATAAAACAACATTAAATAAATCCATAATACCCTATGCATTAATAAGAGATGCATTATGTGAAATTAAAAAGAGTTATGGTCATAGTGGACCAAAAAATAAATATAAAACAATTTTATTAAAAAGTCACCTCTAGAACCATAAATTATAAATTTAAAAAATTACAAAGGGGGACAATTCAATGACGAAAAAGATAGAAATGAAAAAGAAGAAGATGTAGAAGATTGGATAGAAGAATTAAGAAGAAAAACAACAAATAAGTAAAAAATTAATTTGTATAAAATAAAATAAAATAAAAAATTTAGGTTAATGTTTAGCGTAAATACTAATTTTAAGAGTTAGTTTCAAACAAAAAGTAAAAATTAAGTTAATAACTTTAGCTATAGCAAATCACTAATTCAATTATAAAAATAAAGTTTAGTTCGTTTAAAAGTTTATTATACAGGATGAAAAAATCAATTTTATTTTGGGGGGCAATCCTCTACACCTAGGGTAATATTAAGTGCGTAATTGGGTGTTTGTACGCGCATCTTCATAAGTCGCGTCATTAAAAATAAAATAGATTTTTTCTTTGAACTAAATCAATTAAAAAGCAAAATCCATTTTAATTTGAGGGGCAATGTGAGCGCCCGAGTATGTACGGCCCTGAAACCGTACGATACTGGAAGATGCGCGCGCAAACACCCAAAAAGACCAAAGTGGTTGAACATGCAAGCGCGCGTGTATACGTACACGCGTTTGCATGTGTAAGTACCGCTGAAAATATACGGCGACTCTCCCTCTCTTCTATTAAGATAGAAGAGTGGGAGAGAGACCTAAGAGAGCTGAAGCAAGAGTGCGAGGAGCTCGCGACTCTGGCACTCTTGGATCAGTTCTCTTGGTGAAAAGACACGCTTGCTCGTAGCACAAGTGGCGAATGGCCTGACACGTGCTACAAGCAAGTATTTCTTTATTAAGCGCGAGATTACTTTTAGTTTTTGCATTGTACATTGATTCAATTTAAGTTGTTAATAAAGAGCTCTTCCAAGATATACCCTCATCCAATTAACCCGGTGTGAAGCCCCGAATATTAAGGCATTTGGTCCTTAATAATAACGGGCTTTTCACATAATAATCCTAAATAATACTAACAAATATATCTTAAAAGTCAGCTATAGCTAGGCAAGGCGTCCTAGCTATAAACGACTTTAACAAAACAACAAAAACACACAAAGAGTCTGCACAAGCTAGGCATGGTGCGCTAGCTTGTAACGATTCTCTAAAACGAATCGTCATTTATAATGAGACAGCCGCGCTCTCAATAAATAGGATAATTATTAAAATAAATAATAATTAAACTAAATAATAGGAAGAAAGGTTACAAATACTATTAAAGGTTTATAATGTAAGGTGGTGTGGAAATCTGAATCCTCAACACTATATGCTTATTTTTATTTTAATACAATAAAATATTTATAATATGAATAAATTATTAAAAATCATTATGTTTTCAACAAATGAATTAATTATAGTGTTGAGGAATTGTAATAGAATTAATTTAAATTTATATTTATTAATTTCAGATAAACTATGTAAAAAATGGTAATAAGATATCTGATGAGGCACATGTTTTTCATTTTAAATATAATAAATTGTAATTTTATGCAACTACTTTCCAGTTTTCAACAAAAAAAAAATTAAAATTTTTATATTTTTATGTAATATTATACATATAATAAAAAAATATAAAACTATATTATGCAGTATTTGATGGTTCTAAAAGGTTGTTGGGGGGATTGTGGGGGATTGTGGGGGGGGCAAGGGGGGGGTTAGTGGGGGTCTATGGGGGTTGTGGGGGGACGTAGGGGGGGACGTGGGGGGTAATGATCGATAACATAAAATAACGTAAATTTACGTTATTTAATTAATAAAAATCATGTGGGGGCTGTGGGGGGGCGTGGGGGGATGTGGGGGGCACCGACTGAATTTTGGTTTCATATAACTATATAATATAGGGAGATATATATATATATATATATATACATACAATTTATATACAATAATATTGTAATATTACTTGTATTAAATTATATATAAACATATGACACACACACACACACACACACACACACACACACACACACACACACACACACACACACACACACACACACACACACCCATATATATATATATATATATATATATATATATATATATATATATATATATATTAATATGACTTATATCCAATTATACACACACACACACACACACACACACACACACATATATATATATATATATATTAACATATGACACACACACACACACACATATATATATATATATATGGGATATTTCACACCAACTAAGAGAGCAAAAAAATAAAAATCGCTGAAACTCTAAAAATTCTTCTTTTTGTTACCCAAAATATGTAAAAAAATTTTCAAGAATCGAGATTAAAAGGATCAAAAGCTACAGGCACTAGGAATTAAAACATTTTTCAAAATTTTTGGAAAAGTCCCAAATTTATCATTTTTTTCTGAAAATCCTAATGTTTTAGAGAAAAATCCATAGAAACACTTCTTGTTGTAAATTAAGAGGAGAGTTAGCATGATTTTTTACAGACTTGAATTTTTCAGTTTTCTGATTGGTTCTTATATGTATAACATGGTAATTGAAAATATTTATTGTTCGCCTCTCAATAAAATAGCTTTCGAAAAATTATTCTCTTCTATTTTTCATTAACTTTAAAATAAATTTTTGATCGTGTAAGTCAGAGCCACCAATAAGGAGTTATGACAGTTTAAATATAAATTTTCATGTATTATTTATTTTTCTTATTGCAAATAGCCTGTTGCATACTAAACATAAGCATCTGGTTTTAATACTTAAAAACTATTAAAATAAGTTGAAAAGTCATATAGTTGAATATTATTTATCAATTAGAAGCTTAATTATTAATTAAACAACACTCGTTATTATTATAATCACAATTACTTTCGAAGGCAAATAAGACTTTGAGTTATTGTAAGCTCAAATAATTATTTTTTAATAAAAATTTACTTATTTTAAAAAGTTGTTTCATCAATAAAAAAGAATAATTAAATATTAACTATTTTACTCAGCTTAACTTTGTATAGAAAGTATCTGTTAAATGGAAAATGATGATATAATTTTGGAACACACACTGTTAAAGGGTATGATAGCGGTTTCCATTACATCTAAATTCAGGATTTGTATCATCTTCTAAATGAGCTATTACAATTGGAGTACTGATTTTCAAATTAGCATTAATAATTTCATTAATACAAGGTACATCTTGAGTAATGTTCGCAGGTGCTACACGAGCAAAACGGAAAGTTTCCAAGGTTATTCAAGTACCAGGTTCTTTAATACTTTGTGCAGCTAAAGCACCAACTGCAGTGCCTCGTTCAATTTTTGCTTCCATATATTTATCCTTACTGTATTTTTTACATATTTTGGGTAACAAAAAGAATAATTTTACAGAGTTTCAGCGATTTCAATTTTGTTGCTCTCTCAGTTGATGTGAAATGTCACATATATTTATATATATATATATTTATATATAACTACGCTTAGGCGAATTCTTAATTCTGCCACTATATGGAAATTACTCTGAGGTTTTGTCGCTACAGTATCATTGATTTGATATTCAATCGAGTAATGCGTTACATTAATACATCGCGTTTAATCTTGGTAGAAGTTACTTGAGTTGAATTAAAGTTACATTACAAAACAAACCTCTAATCAGCATGATTGTTAAATTTTTTGTATATGTAAATATTTTTAAATAGTGTTTAGTGAAAAAATTGCTGTCATTATTTCTTCTCATGAAAAGAAATGTTTTAATCCATTCAATAAATCAAATTGTAAGAACTTATGATATACTTGACTTATAAAAAAGTCACATTGTAAAGAAACTTTTTTTCATAATAATAGATAATCCAATTGCATCTGATCTGAGAAAAATTACCGAGGATACAAAAATCAAATTTCCTGAAATGTTAAATAATAGTTTTCTTCGCTCAAATTGTAGATAAGAAGTGAAAAATTTTAAGAATCAATAGTCTGAAGCTTCAAGTACTTCCTTAGATAGCCAGTCTCAAAAATTATATTCTCAAAATTAACAACCAGAAAGCGAATCTTCATATGAATGCTTGACGCAATCAATGGAAAACTATTTTAATATTTCTCCAATAAAAAAAAATCAGCAAGCTTTAGTCGGGAAATATAATATAACATACATTAATTACAAAAAACTTACAGGTGTGAGCAAAACGTATATGTCAAAAGGAAAATTGAAGAAATCGACACAGAAGCTAGAAAAAAATTTTTTTTTAATTATGACATTGATCCAAAATTAGAGAGTGATAAAAAGGCAGAACTCTTTGATGAAATCATTGATAATATTAACGAAGCTATCAAATCAGAAACTGACAAGTGAATATATAATTTCAATTGTACATTTTAACTTTGATTCATTATGGTATTGTTATTTTCAGAAAGAAAGTAATTTATTTATTGAGATTTTTGCCAAGAAAAGGGAGTGATTTTTTTCATATTCCGAATAATCTTATTCGGAATATTTTTAAATTTAAAGGAAAATAATAATTAAATGATGTTATCAAGACTTATCACCGCTCTCATTTTAGCTAATATCAGTTATAATGTAGTTCATATTGTCTTTAAAATGTTGAGAAAAAATAAGAAATATACTTCTTAAAAACCTCCCACATCTATTGGAACTAGAGCAAATTGTCAATCGTACGAAATATAAAAGAAATATACTTTTTGCATATAGATTTATCATATACTTTATGATCACGATTATCGATAAGGGTGGAATTAGATGGAGCAGAAAATAGACAACGGAACGTCACAAAACATTCATTCCGTCGCCTTGTTTTCCGTCAAATTTTTTCCCTATGTTCACATGGCGCAGAATGTAGCTGAAAAATTGTTAAAAATAGCATACAAATGTATCCGCGAATTTTAAATTAACAACAAAAATGTTAAAAAAGTTGCAAATAATCATCTATTGTTATTGTAATGAGATTCTTTTTTTACAAAAATAAAATATAGTTTGTTATTATAACCAAATATTTCAATTAACATCATTATTTTTTAATTACAAAATTGCTAATCAACGTCACAGAACTTCTATTCCGCTCCATGTGGATATAGGGAAACAAATTTGACGGGATAATAGAAGCGTCACAGACTTTTTGAAATTGTTTAAACAAATAGTTAACCAAAATAGAATTTAAAAGTTTGATTGAAATTAAAAGTACAGCTATGGAAAGCAAATTAAAAATATTACGTGAGGTTATTGAAGCACTAATTATTTTTTTAAACAAAATAAAAATTGATGTCTATTACGTCGTCTTTACTCCGTTGGCGAAATACAAAGATGCGGAATTGAGGTTCTTTGACGTTCCGTCGCCTATTTTCCGCTCCATCTGATTTCACCCTAAGATCTGATAACGTTAATTAGATTATTAAAATGTTTCTAAATATGTAAAAACGGTTTAATAATGCAAAAATTTTTAATAAATTAATTAAAAACTTGAATACATCGAAGGTAGGGGAATCAGGGTAAATCGGACCCCCGGGGAATCGGACCGGCATCACTTTATGTAAAAATATAGTAAATTTTTATTTGACCAATAAGATTTTAATATTGTTACATTGAATTACTTTTATTGCTAAAGTTTTTTTATGTAGTTTTAATCTTCTAATATTTACGTATATTCATATAAAGTAATGCTGGTCTGGTTTGTCCCATCGGTCCAATTTACCCCGGTTACCCCTAATATTATAAAAAAAATATTATCATACGCTTAAACCAACTATTGGAGCGGCGGTAGCGCAGGGGCTAAGGCTCTTGGCTCGCGCTCTAGTGGACCGGGGTTCGATTCCCCGGGAAAATTTCGGAAAAATTTTTTCGAATTTTTCTGCGGGGAGTAAAACCCGGAGACCACGAAAAACTTATTTACAAAGTCCCATTGGGAAAAAATTGTGTTGTTAAAAAAGTCCCACTGGGCACAACTGGATATAAAATATAAAAGATTTACCTGGTAATGGCCGAATGACCAAAAGCCAAAAGTGCTTGTCATGGCCAATGAAAATAATAAAGAAAAAACCAACTATTGTAAACAAAAATTGTTTTTGAAAACAATCTTAGAAATTTCATAATGTACAAAATATGTTAATTTATAATTGTTGTGAATTTTTATGTTTATTTTTTGAAAATTATTACTCAAAATAATCAGGCAAATCATAAATAACTTTCATTATTAATCAAAAAAGCAAAAAATAATTTAAAAAACTGACCTTAATAAATGCAAAAGTGTCTCTTACCTTACTATATGTACGTTTTGATTTAAAATGAGTAAAAATTCGAATTCTATGCCAAATTTTACATGAAAAAATGTAATAGTTGAACTGTTTAAAGCTCTTTTTAAACATAGTAGAGAAATGAAATACGTTAGATTAAGTATAATGCGTATACGTGGACTAAAATCTCGTTTTGCGAAATAGGCACGGTTTAAAACGTCTTTTTCTCACTTTTTCCGAGTAAAATCTTCATTTTTTAGCATAAATTAAAGATCCAGGGGGCGGCACAACGAAAAAAAAAACATTGGTAAATAAGGGACACCCTAATATATATATGGATTAGTTTTAATGCTTATTTTTTAGACTCATCAGGGTACTCAGGGAGTCGCTAAAAATGAGTATGTTTACATTTGTGTGGTTTAAGACGAAATTTAGGGTTTCGTTGATTGCTACAGATCAGCTACAAGAAACGCGCAGCCAGTGGAGGTGGAGGTGCTTGATTTGCTATCATCCGTGAATATAGTATTACAATTTTCGTTGGCGATCAAATCGTTTATTATTTTATTGGCATTGCTGTTCATTTGAAGAATCTTCAAATGCTGTGTTAATGTATACGTTAGCTGATAAACATTTGTATTCGTATGCGTAGATATTGTACGAGATCTCTAAAAATAATTTGTGTATGTTAAGTTTCTACAATCGAATGTGTTATAAGCCTTTTAGTGAAATAATGTTTGTCTTGGTTTCTTTTGTAATTGTTTTTATATCTTATGATAATTTGATAAACAAGAAGGCTTTTGTTTAAATGAACTTTTTTTAAATGGTTTTTACATAGAGGTGTTGTGCGATCCTTTATGGATACTAATTTTGGCTCACTTAGTATGATATTGGTAAAAATGCTTATTCTGTAAACCATAGTCAGTCTGATTGCCAAATATTGTATTTTTTCAAGTTTATTCAGGTATGTTGTTTGTTTAGAAAAGTATATGAAGCGGCCATAGTTTATAATAGATCGCGCAAAACACTTGTATACTGTGATGAGTTTTTTTTTAACATCACTTTATTTATGCTATGCTATTGTTTCTATTCTAATCAGCAAAGGAGCTTGTAAGTGTGGTTATGAACAAAGTTCATGAAGCGTACAGTGTTGCTTGCATCAATCGGCTGCCGAGAGCGGGATCCTCACTCAGAACCCTGACATTACGAATCCAATGCTCTACCAAATGAGCCACAGACCGACTCTATTCTGATTAGTGTTTTTAGATCTGTCCCCCATCAAGTTCCTCTGATAAATTTTATAATGTCGATACCTCAAAATGTTTTATTTTGAATTTTTTTTATTAGGTTTTATAAAAGTCAATCTGTAATCAAAAGTAGTGCCAAAAAATTTAACGGTTTCACTTGATTTAATTGTTTCATTTTTTACTGTAATTTTTGTTTTCCCTGGTTTTATATACTTTTTTTTGTTCTAATGTTTAAGTATGGTTTTTTGTGGTGAAAGATCTAGTCTTAAGTGCTTTAAATTGTTTAGAAGGATGTAGATTGATTTTCTAAGTAAAATTTTGCTTTTGTTAGTGCAACCTTTTGGAATAAATGAAGTAATATCGTCCGCGAATTAGGACACTTTTACACTTTTAGATATTTTATCTAAAATATCACTAACGTAAATAATGTATAGAAGTGGGCTTAAAATATCCCCTTGAGATACATTTTTATATGATAAACTAGGTTACCCTCCCTGTGTAAATCAGTCTTTTAGGCTTTAAAAATTTAAAAAATTTTACTAGGTTAACTGGGCAATCAATTGTAGAAAGTTTTCTTAAAAAGAATATTAATTACTACTTCATCGAAGGCATTGTTTATTTGAAGATACAAAATTTTCTTATTTGAAGATAAATTATTGAATATGAAAAGGATTGCGTTACTTTTATAATAATTTTCAATCATATAATTAGTATAAAAACTAATCAAAACACTGACAATCACTTGAAAAATATTTTAATACTCTTTGGAATTGAAATTATAACTGAAGTTTAATAGTTTTATGCGTTGTTTCAGATGAGGAAAACAAAAAGATCTACTGATTCCAGATGCATTAATGATAATGGAGTAAATGATACGGCAACCGTCAGCTTAGCTGTAGATAATGTACAAAATTTTATGAAACATAATCGAAGTCCAGGGAAAGCTTGGCCAGGAGATAATGAACTTAGACAAATACAAGATTATCCTGCGCAACAATTGCAATCATCCATTGAATACACTTATCATTCAGAAGCTACAAATCTGTTTGCATAAATCACCGCAATTATTTAATACATCTAATTTACAACGTTGTTGGATTCAAGTGAAAAAGATTCGAATTTTCAAGAAGATAAAATGAAAACATGTGTGAGAAAGTTAAATGAGTACTGAATACTTTTAATTTTAAGAAGAATACAGATACACGTACGAAACTATTATTCTTGTATTCAGCAAAAATATAAAAATTAAAAGAAAATTAATATAAGAAAACAAAGGTGAAAGTGAAAAAATACACCAAGGAAATAGCAAGAAGTAAAAGAATCAAAATTTCATCAAACATTTAAAATATATAATAGAATAATTAAATTTTGTTTTAATTTTTTCAATACTAATTTAATTAATTAAGTACAAATTTTATATAACCCTCATCAATTTCTTGACATTAAAAAGATTGAAACTACTATAAATCTAGATTTAAAAAAATTATTTCCTGGAAATTCTCCTTTGGCAAATAATAATTTGGGTCATCAATTCTTTTAAGAGATAGTGTATCGCATTGTACCTGAATTTTTTTTATTATCAAAAAAATTTTTTTTATATAAAATTGTGAAAAATACTAAGACGGTTTGGTTCAACATTTAATTATAATTTTAGAATTGTAAGCAAATTTATCTTAAACATAAAACTTTTAATAAAATTATTGCGATAAAATTGTGACTTTATGGAATCAATTATGCAGGTCAAATTATTAGGAAGATGATATTCAGAAATTTTTACTAAAACAAATATATTTAACCCTTTACCTACGTATGTACGTGTACGTCACCAATCAATTTTTTGTTTTGCTTGATTTTTCATCTGTTATGAACAAAATATTACATAATAAATACGTTAGTTAAATTATAGTTTACTATTTTCGATCTTATTCTATGTGCCAAAAATAGATTTTGCTCATCAACAGCCAAGAAAATTAAAAAAAAAAGAAAAAAGTATGAATCGCAATGATCGCTTATTTAAAGACCAAAATATATCCCCCAAGTAATTTTAATGAAATTTTCTACTATTTTTATGGTTTTGATGCTAACGGGTCAAAAAGCTAAATTTCTTTGGAAATTATGGAGAAATAAAAGTAATGTAAGACTTTAGCTTTGAATATCCACAAAAACTGTAGGACAATAAAACAGATCTAAATTTTGTAAGAAAATTTTAACAGGAGGTTGCCTAAAACGAAAACATTGTTCGTTATGATACGAGATGGGACTTTCTTAATCTGTGCGGCAATTATTTTCTGCAAAAAATTAATTTGTTTCATCAGGAAAGATCAAAGATATACGATCTACCTGTAATAATACATTACACGAAATTAAAACGGCTTGTTATAGCACGGTGTTGATTCAGCATCCATGCAAACCAAGAGCAATTATTTTCATGTAATATAGCATGATTTTCATAAATTCTATTATAAATTAAATTCATGAAGAACTAAAATATGTAAAATAATTGCTCCCGGGCTCACAACATTTCAATTTAATAAAGGTTAGTAGAAAAAGTACAACTATAGGATGACAAAATAAATCCCTTACTCCTGACCCCCAGAGGTAAATGATCTTTGGGTGGCGCCGAAAAGTTCAACGCTCCTTCAGTCGTATCTAATTCAATATGTTAAGACACAGACAGATACGTTCATACGCCCACGCACACACTGATAGAAAGAAGAGTTAACAGTTAATTCGGCGAGGTAACTATTAATGAATAGTGCATTTGAATAGAGAAAAATCGACGAAATTTTTATTCATTAATAGTTAAGAAATGGTGTATTTGCCGTAACTGGTTCATAAAGTAGAACAATAGTTTCTTAAGGACTAATCATATAATTTAAGATTGTCAAATAAATGAAATGATTAATCAATTTAATTTATTTTATTTTATATTTTAATGTCTCTACAACTAAAAGTAAAACTGTGAGATTTACTAAAAGTAAGAGAGAACAATAAACTATGATTCACAAACATAACCTTAAAGTTACACCTTAAGCAAGCCGGTATTCAAAATCATCATTTATTAACTATTAATGAATATTTCTTAACTATCAAGAAATATTTATTTGACTCAACGGTCATGAAAATTTTGAGTCGTAATTCATCGCGACTTAATTGTTAACTTTTCTTTCTATCAGTGCACATGAACAATTATAATCATCCCGTTATAATTATTATTGTCTGCCACTAACATTGAATCGTCACTATGTATTATTCTTTAGTATCTTGCTCTGATAGTTTATAGTTGAATCCAAATACCAAGCAAACTTGGGTACAGATTTTATGTTTTGAACTGCGTTCATTTTAACTGTTATAAAGATTAAATAAGTACTAAATGAAATACTAATTATCTTATCTGGAATCGTCATGAGCTCACGATATAGATCTCTATTTTCTATGATTCGGAAATTAAATATAAAATATTTACAATTTTAAGGTTAGTATAAAACTGCGCTATACTACCTGATACCTAAGCAGCTTCACTTGCGAGAAAATTTATTTAGAGCAGGCCAAACCATCTGTCTTTGTCTAATAAAGTTTTTCATCATTTATATAAAAACCATTAGTTGTAGCAGGATAAAAATAGTAGCCCCCGCTAGATATTAGTATAATGAGTAAATTTTATAATAACAAGAAAATGATTTTATCACATAGTTTTTAAATTATATGAGACCTACTAACAAACTAGAATATAACCTATCTTTTTCGGTGGGTTTCATATTATTCAAAACTAAACGATAAAATAATTTGATTGTTATTACAAAATTTACTTATTATACTTATATCCAGCGGGAGATACTATTTTCTTCTTGCTACAACGGATAGTCTTTCTATACATAATGTAAAACGCTATAAGACAGATGATTCGGCCACCTATTAAAATATATTATATTTAATTTTAAAACTCAAGTTTTACAAACTTCATGACATTATGAAAACATTGTATTGGCAGATTTGATTTTAATTTATAAAATTAGGAGCAAACGTTCTTATTTTATATAGTGACTCATACATGAATCACAACTTATAAAAATCCTAAATTTTGAGAAAAAAAGAAATCAAAATATTATTTGATCTCTAGCTATTTGAATTATATATTAATCAAAACTCACGTTGGTATCTTTATTAGATCGATAGTTAAGATATCAGGCCTGAGTTAAAGTCTGAAAAAAATCATATTTAAATGTAGAGCTCGCTGGTGTAGTGGCTAAGACGCGGGACTCGTATTCTCGTTGGTGTAAGATCAATTCTCCTTGGTCACTAGTTTCACTGACTCTACCGTGGGTTAACACTACGTTACATAATACGTTAACTGTGTTATTTTAAATGCGAATATCTAAATGTAAAAGGGCAGTAATTCTCGTTGAATTTAATAAAAAAAAAAAAAATGTAATGATAAATTTTTTTTCTCGTAATATTAATTGATGAAATTATTTTTTATTCCAAACATATATTGAATATTAGACTTTGATTCATAAATAATTTCAGAAGATCGAATAAGCTTAAGTGAATGTTGAACTGAGTTACTAGCCTAAAATTCGAAGAAATACCTACTTTTTCTAATATTTTTAACTTTTTCCAAATCAAACTTTTTTAATTCATTTGTTTTAGAAAATCAAAACGATAAACTTGTAAAGATACGTAAATTAAAGATCTATGGAAATTTCAAACTCAATTTGTTGAAAATTCACTTTAAAATTCTGCGGCAACTAGAATAATAAACAAAATCGAGTCATCGACAAAAGAAAAGAATTTTAACCACCAGATAAGATTTTTTGAAATTATCCGTGGATCAAAGTCTTATATCTAATACATAAACAAGATAAAAAAAGTTTAATCTTTTAATATTATAACAACAAAAATTTATCATATTTAAATTAAATTTTTTATCAGACTTTAACATAGGCCTGATACCTTAATAACGTATAAATTCTTGATTTATTGATCCTAGCCAGGTAATTTTTAGAACATACCCTGTTAAAAATAATCGGGTGATAAATCACCTGATTTCTCAGGTGATTTATCATGCTGAAACATCATATAACGATTTTTTTTATTTATACACGTTTTAAACCATGCGTAGTCAATTCAGAACAGTTTTTGAAAAATTTTGGAAATTTTGGACTTAATAAATTTTTTAAATAATTTGGTCTTAGAAAAAATTTTGAATAATTTTACAAAAAAATTTCTAAGTTAAAAAATTTTTTAAAATCGTTCTAAATTGACTAATCATGGTTTGAAACGTGTGAAAACCAAAAAATCATTACATGATGTCTTGACATGATAAATCACCTGAGATATCAGGTAATTTGTTACCTGATTTTTCTCACCAGAATGATATTAAAAATCATTTAAATTGATAATTGGAATCTATTACAGCGATACTGTGGCTTTATTTGATGAAAAAAAAATATTTTGCAACGTTGGATTGACATTAATAGAAGATAGACTTATCGAAGGTATTTTATGACCGCATGAGAGTCATATCGTACAATTCTTTGATTCTACGAGTGCTACTGACATGATTGTACATGATGTTTTAAAATCATCGGATGTAAAATGCTACAATCAGGCAAAGGTTACTGATCATAGAGTCAATGATCTCTGAGAATATGATGTGAGGGTTTCGCTATGATGGTACATAATGCCCCTCAGACATATATGAAAAAAATTTATTTTAAAATTTTATTCGAACATCAAGAGGAGATGGAAACCATTTGCAGCTTGGTGACGTTGCAGGTGAGAGAAGAATATATAATATTTTTTACATACGGGCTTACAATTTACTAAGGCAATAATATACTTCTTATGTTGTCAATGACTCTTGCCATGTATATGTAGAATAATCATCGATGTGAATGCGAATAATCTTGTTTGAAAAGTTTAAAATATTTTTGTAAAGCGAAAAATGCTGCGCGTGATGGAGTCCATTTAAACGTGTGTATTTTTGTTTAGTGCGACAGAGGAAGTGATACGCTGCATTTTTCGCTTCACAACAATATTTCAAACTTTTCGAACAAGATTAGCATCAATAATTATTCTACATATATGTGGCTAGAGTTATTGACAACATTAGAGGTATATTATTGTCTCAGTAAATTAAGAGTCGCTGTATAAAAATTATTTTACATTTCTCTCTCACCTGACCACAGCGCCCCTATGCGGCAAATAGTCCCGACCACCTCTTAATAGTTCAAGGTTGCTGACCTTGAAAATAAAGTAAAATACATAGTTGTAGATATAATAATATACGCATACATAAACACACATCCATTGTTTACGTACAAAAACAAGCAAATGCACAAGCATTCACACATTGTGTGCTACAACATATAACCTTGATCCAAAGTGCCATATGAAAGTTACTTACCTTAATGCTATTGAAGACATACATAATCATTCACACAGTGTGTACCACAACATTTAACCTTAATCCAAAGTGCTACATAATAATTGCTTACCAGCTGACCACCGTTCAAAACACATCCCAAACTGGACTCACATTGTAGAACAACCTTTTTGCCTAGAGTTTTGATAAAGACTGACAGTGAAGTCGAATCTTCAACCATTAATAGCCTAGCTCTCTTCACCAAAAAATAAAAAAATATTACATATCATACTTACACTATGAATAGCAACTTGGTACTCTTTACAGGGAAAAATGAATAAGTGTATTTTAAATAATATATTTCAGAATAAAGTTAAAATAAGCATAATTAAAGAAAAAGTCGCATGCCATTCTCATACTATAAGTGTCAATCTGACTCTTTTTGCAAGCAATTTTATGAAAAGGACGTATATTAGGGTGCTAACGATATGAAAGGGTCTAGCTGGGTAAGATAGGTGAATTGACCCAGAAGCAGAGAGAAAAACTGATACAGCCATTATATTCTATATGAAAAAATATACCTCTATAGAAATTTTCAGCCCTCTAAACCTAAACCTAACCTCAAACACGCAATTTTTTGTTTTTCGAGTCTCTTAGCTCTATCTCCGTCAATTTTTAAGCTAGATTACTCTTTCTTTTTTTTTAAATTTAGGTTTTGAAGCCCTATAAAATAGTTTCTGCTGATTTTCTTGTAGGTGCAAAATTCAAATTTCTAGAGAGGTTTGAAAATTTTTTCTTGAGATATTCCGAAAACTAAGATAAACGACACTTTGGAAAAAATATATAATATTTATTTATACACCAAAAGTACGTATAAATTTTTTCAGATTTTTAAAAGTAGTGGAACAGCATTAAAAAGGAAAAAAACGGTTTTTATGCGTATTTTTGCCTATTTACGGCCTAGCCCTCGTACCCTACACTTTTGTTTGCAATATTTTTTAGTAAATTTTTAGAGACACTCCGGGTTGTAACATATCGAGAATAACTCGGAATTTTCTAATTTTCACGTTGAAACGCTTCCAGAGACCTTAAAAATCCATTATACTAATAAAAATCCGTATAAATGTCCCGCCAGGTGAAACTCGTATCATAATCCATAAAACTATGCATATATTTTTCTACAGTACACAACGATTATTAATTTATAAATCACCAGGGCACTACAACACACCACCGGCTTACTCACCGACCCGGGCGTAATTTATTGAAAAAGAATAAATAATTAATCGAACGAACTCTTTTTTTTTATTTACCGGTACACGAGGAGCACGACTAGCAGACGCGCGCGGCAGCCATTACTTACACACTCACGGACCATGTGTGTGAGCGCTAGTGCTGCTTACGCAGACCGTAGGTAGGGAATCTCTATTACCACTACATAGCAACGACCGCGCGTGCGCTAGGAGTGGCGCACGACGAAGAAGATGTAGAAAGAGAGGGAAACACAAGAGAGAGAAAGAAAGAGATGGAAAGATTCATATTCGATGGGAGCAAAGTAAAAATGATGGCGCGCCTCTTTCTCGCGCAGTGAAGAAAGAGGGAGAAGCTAAATGATGAAAAGAGACCGAGAGAGCATGGAGAAGGGAGAGTACTCTTGCTCTTGCTTAAGTACAGCTGCACTGAGTAGCTTACGTGTATGTACATATATATGTATATAGGTATATATAGATAGATATAACCATGCTTGTGATGATTCTCTCTCTCTAATGAATAAAGACGGATAAAAAGAGAACGTAGATAAAAAGAAGGCTAAAAAGAAGAATAAAAGAAGAAATTAGATTAAAATTACTACAGAAAAGGTGGCGCGCAGGTTGCAGACTTGCGTTCGAGGACCGGAAGGCAAATTACACGAATAGAAAGCAAATACTTGGACAATTGATCAGTCATTGGAAGAATTAAAATTTAAAAAGAGATAGATGATGAGGAAGAGAGAGAAATAGACCGAAGAAGAAGGAAGTGAGCATCAAAGGGAACATTCGATTACCGTCCTCGTGCCGCATCGGAACTATAACTCGCAAAATCCTCATTTTCTTTGAAGTATTACTAAAAGATTTCGTGCGCTTTCGATATAGCTGTGTAGAAATTGCAGAGTTGGATAGACCGGGAAGCAGCCGAGCAGCCAGAGTTCCAGCAGGAGTTTTGTTGCCCTGATCCGTCAACCAACTAAATTTCCGCAGCCGGCGCCGACCAGTTGCTTCGTGCACAGAGAAAGAGAGAGATATACGACCTGAGGCCATCACCGTCATCCTTGACCAAATTCGTCGCCATCGCCGACCAGATTATTGCGTCAACGAGAACTTCGACACCGGTGAGTGGACTGTAGTCCGAATCGACAATTATAAATTATTTTGTAAACTAGCGGCTCTCGCCGACTAGGTGTAAATTCAGTGCGGGCGTGAAAATTTAAATTCAAAGTGATTGTGACAACGTGGTTAGTGCAAATTAAAATTCTTTTTTTTTTGTGGTAGCGAAACGAAATTAAAAGTGCGAAAAATTGATTGTAAAGATAAAATTGTAGTTGATAAAGGGATATTAAAGTTCGACCACGTGTTCAACGATTTCGTTGACCGGGTAATTCTTTGTAATTTAATTATACTAAATAAGATTTGACAATAATTCGCTTGATTGACCGGAATAAGAAAAAGTGAGATCGGTGGACATCGTGGTGTGTTACGTAACGCAATTCATGACGCGGGCCTTAGCAGCCATTTTGTAACTTAGATATTCTCATCTATTCTGCGTCGAATAAGGAATTAAAATAAACTAAAATTGAATGTGTAATACATAAGAATTAAAAATTAACAATTGTTTCTTTCAGTATATTAAATTTCGAGAGTGCGGGAGTGAAAATCTAACCACGTGTCTAACGATTCCGTTGACCGGGTAATAAAATAAAATTAAATTAAAAATTAAATTGGTATTTTGCACGAAAGTTCAACGAATCATTAGTTCTTTTTTTTTTAATTTTGACCGGTGATTAAACAAATTGGTAGACACGTGGGATTAGTGAGAGAGAGAGAGAGAGAGAGAGAGAGAGAGAGAGATAAGTGCGCGGGCTCTTGGTAGCCATATTGTTGAAAGAAGGAAGAGCGAGGTCGCTTACGTCGACCAGACCGTAAATTTCATTTTTTTTGATACATTAGAACATTAGATATTATTTTCAATAAAGCGTTAAATAAAAATAAAGTAAGTTAAATTTATAAAATTATATTGACCGGGATGTATGGGTGATGAGTGTGCGCGAGTAGTAGATTTAATAAAAAAAAAAAAGAAAATAAAGTTCATAGACCGAGCGTTAAGAAGGGGCCGAACTATCTGTCTTTGTCTAATAGCGTTTTTCATCATTTATGTAAACACTATCCGGTATAACAAGAAAAAAATAGCAGCCCCCGCTAGATATTAGTATAATTAGTAAATTTTGTAATAATAACCAAATTTTTTACAGCATAATTTTTGACTAATTAGAGACCTACTAGCAATCTAGAATATAACCTATCTTTTTTTGGTAGGTCTCTAATTATTCAAAAACTACGCAGTGAAAAAATTTGGTTGTTATTACAAAATTTACTGATTATACTAATATCTAGCGGGGGCTGCTATTTTTTTCTTGTTATACCGGATAGTGTTTACATAAATGATGAAAAACGCTATTAGACAAAGACAGATGGTTCGGCTCCTTCTTAATAAGTTTAAAATTATTTTTTTCTGTTATATAATTTTTTTTTGTTGAATAAATTAATTCAAGTGTTATAAAATGAACCAGTAATATTAAAATTTTTCCTTTGTGTAATACCTCTCCCAACTTTGATTTACTAAAATTTAACACCAGAGGTCGCCCACCTGCCAGCCAAGACAGCCCGAGATTCATGCTGCCGACGAGTAAGCCGGAGGCCTGTCTGGCGCTCTCAATAAATTAAAGATTCTTTCTTTTCGACAGGCCGACTTTGCATGCGGGGACGGGCAAAGTTATATTAACTTATTTAATAATTTGTTTATTGAAATTTAAATATAACTAAATTCTCACATCGCAATATATATATATATATATATATATATATATATATATATATATATATATATATATATATATATATATATATATATATATATTATTATATATGTCCTTTGGCCGTATTCAGGAGGAATATGAATCGAGGACAAACATTGTCCTCCATTCATATTCCACCTGAATACGGCCAAAGGACATAGATGATTTTATGTCCGAAGTAGGCCGTATGAGGAAATATAACTTATTAGTTGAAAATAATTATCTTCTTTTCAATAATTTTAAAGTTAAATTTTAGTTCTATTGATTTTTTCTTTTGTTTCTTAGATTGACATTTTGTAATGAGTATAGCTGCTGTCGAAGCGCGAGTCATTTTTTTTTCACTAACCTACGTTCAATATGATTGCTATTTGACATATTGAACGAAACATAGAAGGATCGGTGATGCCATATTGATTTCTCCTGAGACATATTGAGACTCAATATATCTCAGGAAGACATATAAATCTTGCAATAAGTCGAGGAGCGTGTCTGAGACATATAGGATGCCAATACAAATTTAGCATGCTCTTCACATACTGATACGAATACGGCCTACGAGGACATAAATATATATATATATATATGTAAAGTACCGGTCAATTGCTTTTGTCCACCCTAGAGCGAAATTTATTAAAATAAAAAGTTTTATATCTTCGGAACTAATGATCGTATCCTTAAAATCCAAACGGCGTTTCGAAGATTGGTCAAAAATCTTATAAATAAAGTGAGTCTGGTATAAAAAAAGTCATTTTCTAATTGCTTATAGAATTTAAAAAAAAATTTGTTTACTAATTTTGTTTGCCCACATAAAAGTGAATGACATTTTTATGGAAATAATGATATCGAAAAAAAACCAAATGCGTTCTAAAATTCTAATAGTCCTTTTTAAAATGAGCTGAGTAAAATATTTTTATGACTTTTTTAACCACAATTATGATGATTTTTTGGAAAGAAGATCTATTTCTCAATCATGATTATCTCATAAACTTAGAAAGATAGAAAATTTTATACACAAGGTAAAATTTTTCATTCATAGTCTAGAATATATATATATATTTAGTGACCAATAAGTTTCAAAAAAAATTTTTTTTAATTTTTTTTTAGGGAAAATTCATAAAAAAATTAGTAAAATTTTTTAATTAAACAAGTACATTTTCTACATTTGGATTCAAAGCTTTTACGCTTTATGTTAGACATTGTTAGAGGGTTTTCTCGGATTTCGACCACGTAAATTGTGGTTTAAGATACCGACCATTGTAACGCTCAGAAAACATTAATATTCAAAACCACAACTTACACAATTAAAATCCGAAAAAAAAACCTCTAACAATATCTACATTTTTCATGTAAAAGATTGTATTAAAGAAAATGAAGGCCTAGGTTTTTACAGCAAACAGGCAATGGAAGTGGTCTATTTTGATTTTTCTGCAACATGGGCTAATATAAAGTATCGTAAAATGATTCAAACTATGAAAATAAATTATTAAGAGCAGTCTGTGAATATAATTCACTGTACGTAACTTTAGTAAAAACCATGTATATGTTATCTGTATATATCTGCATAATTAGAATCATTTTATAATACTTTGTATTAAACTATGCTGCAGGAAAATTATAATGGACCGCTTTCATAGCCTGTTCGCTGTAAAGATCTAGGCCTCGATTTTCTTCAATACAATCTTTTACATAAAAATTGTACTTCTTGTGCTACTGTAATATTAAAAGTACATGCAGTGTTCTTATAGAATATTAATACACAGCTTTTCTAATCACGAATTCTTTGAGTGTTGTTTTTAAATAATTCAAAATCGTATCATTTGTCATAGTCTTTATCACTATATTGTTTTACAAAAAATCTTAATTTTAACGTTATGCTTACATTCTTACATAACTTTAGATTTTCCTAAATATATTTAAAATATTATTTGCTTAAAATATGTAAATAATTCATTATTCCATTTGAAAACGGCACTCTACAAACTAAGCTTATAGACTATCAATAGACTTTTTTTTTATATAAAACATACATTAAAAATAAAATTTGAATAAATAAAAAAGTGTTCATTTTTCGATTTCAGTATATGTTGGAAATCGATCCTAAATGTGCCGAGAATAATATTTAGAAAGAAAATCTAAGGTGCAAAAAATTGAAGGTCAAATTTATTCGAGGACCATCGTGGGAGTGTTTTCTTTACATTTTATTTCTAGAACGCACACCTAAAGTTAATAAATTCAGTTGTGATCGCATTCGGAGGGTTGGTGAGTGGAGCGAGTAGTGTGTATCCTCCTAATATATATATATATATATATACACTACCGGTCAATTGCTTCTGTCCACCTTCTGTAGAGTTAAATATATTAAAATAAAAAGTTTTATCTCTTTGGAACTAATGATCGCATCTTCAAAATCCCAACGGCGTTTGAAAGATTGGTCAAAAATCTTTGAAATAAAGTAAGTCCAGTATGAAAAAAGTCATTTTCTTATTGCTTATAGGATTAAAAAAAAATTTTTTTACTAATTTTGTTTGCCCATATAAAAGTGAATGCAATTTTTATGGGAATTATGATATCGACAAAAACCGAATGCGTTTTAAAACTCTAATAGTCCCCTTTGAAATGAGCTAAGTAGAATGTTTTTATAACTTTTTTTACCATAGTTATGAAGATTTTCCGGAAAAAAGACCTATTTTTCAATTATGATTGTCTCATAAACTTAGATGGATAGAAAATTTTATATTGGAAAAAAAATTTTTTATTTATAGTTTAGAATATATATATTTAGTGACCAATAAGTTTTAAAAAAAAATTTTTTTCAATTGTTTGAATAAAAAATTTCACTAATTTTTTTATGAATTTTCCCTAGAATAAAATTAACAAAATTTTTTTTTTGGAACTTATTGGTCACTAAATATATATATTCTAGACTATTAATGAAAAATTTTTTCTTTCATATAAAATTTTCTATCTTTCTAAGTTTATGGGATGATCATGATTGAAAAATAGGTATTTTTTTCTGAAAAATCATCATAACTGTGGTTAAAAAAGTCATAAAAACATTTTACTCAGCTCATTTCAAAGAGGACTATTAGAATTTTAAAACGCATTTGGTTTTTTTCGATATCATAATTTCCATAAAAATGGCATTCACTTTTATGTAGGTAAACAAAATAAGTAAAAATTTTTTTTTGAAATTTCATAAGCAATAAGAAAATGACTTTTTTTATACTGGACTTACTGTATTTCAAAGATTATTGACCAATCTTTCAAACGCCGTTTGGATTTTGAAGATGCGATCATTAGTTCCAAAGAGATAAAACTTTTTATTTTAATATATTTAACTCTACAGAAGGTGGACAGAAGCAATTGACCGGTAGTGTATATATATATATATATATATATTAGGAGGATACCCACTACTCGCTCCACTCACCAACCCTCCGAATGCGATCACAACTGAATTTATTAACTTTGGGTGTGAGTTCTATAAATACAATGTAAAGAAAACACTCCCACGGTGGTCCTCGAGTAAATTTGACCTTCAATTTTTTGCCCCTCAGATTTTCTTTCTAAATATTATTCTCGGCACATTTAGGATCGCATTCCAACAAAAACTAAAATCGAAAAATGAACACTTTTTTATTTATTTAAATTTTATTTTCTATATAGATAGATAGATATTTTATTTATTTGTAATAGTTTACAAAAAGTGTGTAACAAAACAAAAATATAATATTTAATACATAATAAGATACAGAAATGAGATAATGTAATTATTGCACATATGATATCACAGTCGATTTCCCAAAACTAATAATACTACAAAAGTAAGTCACTATTCAGAGTGATATCACAGATCATTACAATAATAAAATACACACACAATCATCAATAAAATAACAATAAACAAATATGTCGAATTAATATCTATCAGTCAAACTAGTAAAAACAAAACCAAAAATAAAATATAATAAAATCAAACGAGTCAAATAGTCAAAGATAATAAAAAAATAATGCATTCACTCTCAACCATGCGCTCATCATCCATACTATAAATACAAGCACACCTCAAATCTATATACGGGACTACACATGATAATAAATTAACATAAAGGGACTATAAATATAACATAAAAAGAATATCCGTTACTCAAGGTCAAGTAGGTACCCCCTCACTGCCGTCTTGAACCTGCTGATAGATGGAAGATACTTAATTTTAGCAGGTAGGGAATTCTAAAAATGCATACCTTGAACTTGGAAGGAATTTCTTCCAGTCTCAGTGCGCATAAAGGGCACCGCAAGATCCTTAGTCTCTCCCCTAGTAGCCGCCCTAGGTACACATCTAGTGAAGAGACTCACTAGATGCTCCGGAGTATTCATGCGCACGATTTTGTACTGTCTTCTCGAATCAGTGCGCAGCCAACCCAACGCGGTTCTATAAGGAGAGACATGATCACCCATTCTCAAACCCATTACATATCTCACACATGAATTTTGTAATCTCTGTATTCGTCTTCTCAACTCCTGAGAAGCATCGAGTAGAACCACCGAACAATAGTCAAGATGTGGAAACAGCAGGGCGGTTGCGAGCTGTTTACGCAGAGTCTCCGTGGTGTACCGACGGAAAAACCGCAGGGCATACAAAACTCTATTAAACTTTTTTGTAATCATATCAACGTGCGATACCCATGAAAGTTTAGGGTCAAGCACAACACCAAGATTCGTCACGGAGTCAGAGAAAGGTATACTAATGCCTCCCTCAAGATCAATCGTACGTGACCCATCAGCATAAAAAGAATTTACAAAACGACTATTGCCAAAGACGATTGCCTTGGTTTTATTAGAATTCAAAGTGAGAGAGACACCAGCAGCCCACTCCAACACCGCTTTGTCCGCCCTCTGTAGAGTGAGAATACCTTCTTCCACATTCTCGCGAGGCACCTGCATGTAAATGTCGTCTGCATAGAGTAGGTGCCCGACGCAACCAGAGTCAAGAGCGTCACGTACGTCATTAATGTAAAGACAAAACAACAGAGGCCCCAGTACCGAACCCTGTGGAACTCCAAGGTTGGTTGTCAGCGAACTCGATTCCTCGTTTAAATGCGTGGAAACCATTTGTTTCCTTCCTGAAATATAGGAGTTAATCCACAAGAGAGCAGCCCTGGAAAGCCCCATCGATCTAAGCCTAGTAAGTAACTTAAAGGGAGAGATCGTGTCGAATGCCTTACTGAAGTCAAAAAGTAAAAGTAACGTGACAAGTTTTTTGTCTAGACCCGATCTTATGTCATCAGTTAATTTAAGAATAGCTGTTTGTGTCGAGCTGTGCTTTCTGAAGGCAGTCTGCATTGGGTCAAGTATTTTATTAGCAGTAATGTACTCCTGCAATTGGTCATGGGCGATCTTCTCAAGTACCTTTGAAAGAAAACATAAAATAGCAATAGGCCTGAAGTCTTTAGGCGATTTGGGTGCAGAGCACTTCTTTAATGGCACAATACGTGCCTGTTTCCAAAGGCCAGGGAAAACCCCCCGCGCAAAAGAGGAATTGAACAGAGTCACAAGATGTTCACCAATAAATGGTAATGCTTTAAGTATCACACTTTGCGGAATGCCGTCTTCCCCACGAGCCTGCGATGAGAAGTGAGAAACTGCAAGAATAACATCGTTAATATTAATTGATTTAAAAGCGAAACCATTTTCGCTGCATTCAGAAAGAAACTTCTTGCGCTCCTCACCATCATCATGTGGCGAAACCGACACCCCAGCAAAGTGCGCATTAAGCTCATCTGAAACAAATCCATTCAGATCCCCTTGGGGTACGGATAAGAGTCCCAGCTCTCTCAACTCCTTCCAGACATTACCACTTGCAAGAGCCTCGAACAGTCTGTTATGATAATATTCACTTCTTGCATGCTCAATCTGCTCGTCCAACGCCTTACGTAAAATTTAAAATTCTGAAAAATATTTATTGTTGTTTGTCCGTTTGTATCGCCTATATGTGGCATCCCTCCTGCGCTGCATCTGTGACAACTCTCCATCCATCCATGGTGGCTTGTTTTTCGTACATTTAAATATTTTCACCAGTGCTAAATTTTCAATAGCAGCAGTGAGATTATCACAAATGCAGTCAAGTGCAGACTCAGGATATATGCTATATATGCTTTTTATAGAAAAACTTTCTATTGATAATCTACAAGCTTAGTTTCTAGAATGCCGTTTTCAAATGGAATAATCAATTATTAACGTATTTTAAGCAAATATAATTTTAAATATATTTATGAAAATCTAAAGTTATGTAAGAATGTAAGCATAACGTTAAAATTAAGATTTTTTGTAAAACATTATAGTGATAAAGATTATGACAAATGATACGTTTTTGAATCATTTAAAGCCGGCACTGCAAGAAATCGTGATTATAAAAACTGTGTATTAATATTCTATAAGAACACTGCATGTACTTTTAATATAACAGTAGCACAAAAAGTACAATTTCCATGTAAAAAATTGTATTGAAGAAAATTAAGGCCTAGATCTTTACAGCGAACAGGCTATGAAAGCGGTCCATTATTATTTTCCTGCAGCATAGTTTAATACAAAGTATTATAAAATGATTCTAATTATGCAGATATATACAGATAACATATATATAGTTTTTACTAAAGTTACGTACAGTGAATTATATTCACAGACTGCTCTTAATAATTTATTTTCATAGTTTGAATCATTTTACGATACTTTATATTAGCCCATGTTGCAGAAAAATCAAAATAGACCGCTTCCATTGCCTGTTTGCTGTAAAAACCTAGGCCTTCATTTTCTTCAATACAATCTTTTACATGAAAAATGTAGATATTGTTAGAGGTTTTTTTTTCGGATTCTAATTGTGTAAGTTGTGGTTTTGAATATTAATGTTTTCTGAGCGTTACAACGGTCGGTATCTTAAACCACAATTTACACGGTCGAAATCCGAGAAAACCCTTTAACAATGTCTAACATTCAGCGTAAAAGCTTTAAATCCAAACGTGGAAAATGTACTTATGGTGTTACTGATATACCAAAAGTACATGCAGTGTTCTTATAAAATATTGATACACAGTATTTTCTAATAACAATTACTTAAAATAGCGTCTCTAAATAATTTTAAAACATAAATTTTTGTTGGAATTCGATCCTAAATTTGCCTAGAATCATATCCAAAAGAAAAATCTGAGGTGCGAAAACTTTAAGGTTAAAATTACTCGAGTTATACCGTTCTCCCTCTGAATTTTATTATTTTTAGGCTTGAGACCAACATATAAATATATATGGCTGCATTAAGAGTGTTTTTTTTTTGTTATATTGTTAAAAAACAGACCATATTTTTTTATTTTTATAAAAAAAATCTTCACTATAGCTAAAAAAGCTTATAGATTATTTTTTCAGTATATAAATATTAATCTTTTGCAATGTAACCACAAGTATAAAAGAAAAGATTATTCAAAAAGACATTTAAAAGTGCATGAAAAATTAAGCTTAAATGTTTATTCATGCTGAAAAAAATTCAACAAAAAAGATAATTTAAATTGATATATATAGATATAAGATATAAGAAATATAGGATATGTATTCTTATTTGTTTAAATATATCATTAAAAAAAATATATCATTAAATGATGTAAAAAGAGAGTATTTGATAATAATAGAATTTAAAGTTTCAATTGTATCTAATGTAATAAAAATTATCAAAGGCAAGAGTACACTGAGAGAAAATTCATGCCAATAGAGCATGTAGTCTACGTATCCAAAGTTAGTAAGTAATATCCTATGCTTTAATAACAGCGCCATCTACTCTTACGAGGTTTATGCTATCCAAAAACTGTTTGTTTACATGCTTTAGTAGCTCCCCACTCTAATATCCTTTGATAGCTAGCGCTGTATCCTCTCATGGGACGTGAAGGAAGTAAACGTGGCTTGTCCACTATTCTTTCTTTACTGCTAACTATGGCATTCTTCTATTGCTCAAGTCGCCTCCTCTTTTGGGTGGCGACGCGAGCTTACACGGCTGGTCTATATCCAGATTTCGTTAACGTATTTTCGTAGCGTGAATCTTTTATTTCTTTTCTTTTTTTATGAAGGGAGATACGTCATAAATATAACCTGTTAAACTTTTTAACTTTAAATAATTTATTTTTAACTTAAAATTTAATTATTTTAAACCGCTGGGGGGCAGATAAGCATGTACGATTTTACGCCAGAGATATTTCGAAGTAGCGTTGGTCTAGTGCGTAACGTTCGCGCTTTTCCTTTTGAGTACGCGAGTTCAACTCTTGGTTAGAACCACTTTTTTTGAACTTTTTTTTTATTTAGTTTTTATTGCTTTTTTTTATTTATATTTTTTTTATTTTCTATTTTTTTATTAATTTTAAAATCTATTTTTTCACAAGTTACTTAAAATATGCTCGTTTTTTTTATTAATATTTTTAAATAAATTATTTCATATAGAAAATAATTTAAAATATTAATAAATAAATAATAGTGATATTTACAATACTATAGTTCAATTTTGTCTTTATAAACATATTTCAATATACAATATATATTATAACATAAATAATAATAACTCAGTTTTATTTATTTATTGTAATTTATTGTAAATTTTATAAACTAAATTATAAATAAATTAAACTATACTATTATAAAATAAACATCACTATTATAAAATAAACATCACTATTATTTATTTATCAATATTTGTAATTACTACCTATAAAGAATAATTTATTTTTAAAAAATTTTCATTGAAAAAAACAAGCGTACTTGTGAAAAATTAAATTTTAAAATTATTAAAAAAATACAAAATCTAAAAAAAAATAAATATAAAAAGGAATAGAAAATATTAAAACAATAAAAAAAAAATTAAAAAAAAAGTGACCCTAGCCGAGAGTTGAACTCGCGTACTCAAAAGGAAAAGCGTGAACGTTACGCACTAGACCAACACTACTCCGAAATATCTCTGGCGTAAAATCGTACATGCTCATCTGCCCCCCAGCGGTTTAAAATAATTAAATTTCAAGTTAAAAATTAATTATTTAAAGTTAAAAAGTTTAACAGGTTATATTTATAACGTATCTCCCTTCATAAAAAAAGAAAAGAAATAAAAGATTCACGCTACGAAAATACGTTAAAGAAATTTGCAACATAATTTTGGGTATAGACCAGCCGTGTTTGCTCGCGTCACCACCCAAAAGAAGAGGCGACTCAAGCAAACAAAGGATATGAGAGTGGGGAGTCATCGAAGTATACCACGCGAGTCATCAGTGAATGCCGTTCATGCTTTAGTTACTCTCCATACCATCTTTTTTAGTATAAGGTAATCCAATACTAATAGAGCTTCTCATGGCCTGTCATATTTGTATCAATGTTTTATATGCTCGCATAGATGGCAGTTCGCATGCTCTATTAGCATGAATTTTCTCTCAGTGTAGTTAACACGATATTTTAAAGTTTATAAAGAATCAAGTTTCAATACTTTCTTATACAGAAAGAGATTTTAATGAGAATCAATAGTTTAAATGGATACATAAAAGTATGAGATATTTTTTTTTATATCATCCGTAAAATATACTATTATTGCTGAACTTATACGTTATTATAAAGAATAAAAAACGCTTTTGAAGACGTATAGTCAGATATGATAAAACTTTAAGTTTTATTTGTGTATAATATAATAAAAATATTATAGTCCAGAAGCCAGCGACTGATTGCGGTCGATAATTTCCTCTCTGCTGAAGACTTGTGAACAAGTTGAGAAAACTATATCTTGTAGCTTAGTGAATGTCAGCTGGCGCACCATGGGTGGGTTGGACCACGACAGCCTCCCAAACACGTAAAAAAAATTTCATTTTGTCATTTCCTCCCGATTGAAATCTTGTCAGATGCTAGTTAAAACTGTATTTTAATAGAAAATGAACGTCAGCTGGGTGTAACACGGTTGATTATACGCCAACTAAGCACATTAATATGTGAACAAAATTATTTTCAGTGATTTCCTCTCACTTAAAAATTTATCAGATGATAGTTTACATGATTCTTCAAATAAATAAGAACGTCAGCTGGCTGTATGGCGGGGGAAAGATCGTCAGCTGACGCAGGTGTATCGCAGGAGCCAGACGTAAGTGTCGATCAGCTATTGAAATACACTAGTAGGTAGGCTATGACAGTTCTGGACCCCCCACCACCACTTCCTCGACTCATCTGTGCGACTAGCGGACAGGTGCGAATCGTGACTCAGCACTTATGACGTCACCACCCACCACCTACAGCTGACGTCACCACCCACAGGTGCGAATTATGACGTCATCACCAACCTGTGCAGATGCGCGCGCAGCAGCCGACTCCCTGATTCCCGATCCTAGAGTTAAAGCTGAGAGAGAGAAAGAGAGAGATAGAGAGAGATCTTCGTAAAATAACTGCGCAATTTCATATGCGCATCGGGGAATCCCTGATCAGAAATAAAGGGTCAGGTTGCATCAACAATTGATAAATAACTTAGTCATGAGAGACCTTGGTAAAATAACTGCGCAATTCCTTTATCATAAAAGAGCTTTCTAGAAGTTCTATTCTCAACGTTTTCAAGATCCATCTGGAATTTGATAATAAATATGTATATGTATATATGTATATATATTTTTTAATACAAAATAAAAAAGAAATTCTCAATATGTACCTTAGTGCTGTATTTTTTAATAATTTTGTATTTATTAAATATTATAGAATCAGAGATGTTTCTCTAAGTGCTGCTTCCAGTAAACTGATCTAGAACATGCTCTTTACCGTCTTTATAGCAAGCTAGCACGTTTACAAACGTATAGAAAATTCTAGAAATTTCATTTTATGATGTAATCCTAAGAAATGTTGCGCAGTGAAACCTTCTTTTTCATTTGAAAAGTAAACAGTTACATCCGGTAATTGGTGTAAACAATTGATAAATAACTGCGCAATTTCTTTATCATAAAAGAACTTTATAGAAGTTTTTTTTATCAATGCAAAATAATTTAAGCTAATATACTGCAATAGATCTGTCTAGAATAAATTTACAATTCTTGGAAATCATTTCAACGACTTTAAGTATTATTAAAAATTAATATTTATATATATATATATATATATATATATATATATGTATATCTATATATTTTAATCTTATTATTTAAATGAAACGAGGATTGAGAAATGAAAACACACACAATGAAATATAATTTTCATTTATTTTTTAAATAATCGGTATATTTTTTTCCGAGTACAGGTTCAATATTAAGTCTCATTCGTTCTATACGCATCTTGAAACGCTCGTGATCACGTGCAATTGGTTCCCATTCTCCATAGCGAGCCACCTGACTTGCGTACCTCCACACGTACATTACGTGTATATCAGGCTATTCCTTGAAACGTACTTTTTTCATTTTTTCAAGTATTTTTAAGACACTCTATACAATCTCTTTTCAGAGGTGGAAATAAGCCCTCCTCTGTGTGTTCACTACAACGCAAACAAGCCTTAATTTCAGGATCACGTTTTAACTGTTCAGGAATTTTATCCCAGGCCTGTTCAATACTTTTTGCTCCAAAAGTCGTGAGAAAAGATTTGGGTACGTAAGCTATGTCAGCATGGCTCATGAATGACAGATGCTCCGTTTAAAAGAATATTCTGAGTGATCACTCAAGCGACAGTGTATTATCAAGAAAGTATTTCTTTAACAGAAGCACGTTACGATGAGCACAGTGTACTTTGAAGGAAAACTTGTGATGTGAACATAACTTTTCCAATCCATTATATTTTAGTTTTTGTAATGATGAAAAACCAAGAGTTTCGAGGTCACACACGTGAAAGCCAAACTGTTCGAGCCACTGTTTTTTCTCACTACTATTGATGTATACAATTTGTGCATTACTCAATATTTCTTGTAGAACATTCTCGAGTTCTTCGTATGGCGATTCACCTGAACTCCAAGACAATCCGTGGTAATTTCGCTCTAACCACAAGTTTGTAGATTTATATTTAGCAGAAAGTCTGCACCAAGGTTGTGGTGGTTTAAACATGAATACCAATGTTCTAGAATTTTCGAGGAGTGGAATTATTGCCAATTCTTTCGCAACAAAATCGTTGACAGGCTGGTTAGAGCCTTATACATCAAACACGTACTCTATTGTGACTGACTACTACTGCAGCTTCACCTCTTAATTTATACTGATCTCTCCATCTCTAGATAAGTTTTTTAACATCCCCATTTATAGAATTGTATTCAACAATACGATCGTGTAAAATCAAACAGTAGGTTGAAGTTCCAGCTGGAAAGTCTTGTTTAACCTCAAATCCAAAACGCACGTCCACTGGAGCCTGCTTCAATGACTCATTCTGTTTGGAGCAATCTATGACGATGAGCGGAGCGTGAGTTAAGAATTCATTCTTTTTGAGCAAGGGTTCTGCTTCTTTATTGTAGTATACACTTTGGAAATTCATATACATATCATATAGTAGAGCGTATTGGTTACGAGCAACATCAAGATTCAAATTTCCATAAGGATAATACTGAGAGTTGAGAAAGAGTTTGACGTTGCTAATATTGCAATGATCAAAACAACTAGCATTGACACTTCTCTGTCCTTTACGATTGGTCTGAAAACCTATAATGACGAAACGTGGCTTTTCCAGCTGATTCGATGTTTTTATAGACCAAACGTGCTTTGTAGTGCTTGGGAGCAGTGGATATTCATATAGCTTCCATGAGCGAAAACTCATAACAATAGGTTTATCTTTCTCCAAATACTTGAGTAACTGTATCTTAAACTTGTCCGATACAATTACATAAGGCATCAACCACTCTATTTTAATCAAGTCAATCTTAAAACTCTCGAGATTTTGTTGACGAGCTGGCAATGTTTATATAACGAAATTCACATCGTTCCTTGATCTAGTAAGAATGAGTTCATGCTTAGTGTTGACTACGATTCTACGATAGTCTTCGGCAAAGCCTAAAATCATACTCAGAGGTATTGATACATCAAAGTATCCCTCACCATCTGTAAGCTGTTGATTCCCTTTGATATCAAGCCAACCAGCATTCTCCAAAAGATGGCTCTGAATAGGATTGAATGACACCAGACCTTTCATAATACTCGTCAAACCCACATTCTTACATCGATCAATTTCAATTGCATTTATTTCGTATCAAATCTCTCCAAAGAGATGACAGGTGGCGTTATTCACTAATTTTGTGTTCGCGACAGCAGCATTGTTAGTTTTACACAGTCTTCCACAAACGTGTAAGGAGCTGCGAGATGGTAGGAGACTAAGATCTTGATGTTGTATCGATATACAAATCTCATCGCTATTATTATACGCTGATGGAGTACACGGTTGATGAGCATGAATCTCGTAATGTATCACAGACTCATCGAAAGTAACAGGTGATTGTATGTTTAGTATTTCTGCCATTTTTCTTAATACAGCAAAAGAATGCGCAAATTACTTTTTTCCAGGAATGACTCTTAGACCGAGACTTTTGAGAAACTGAATGTTTTAACGTGTCAATGTTTTGAGAACTCGATGACGACTGACTACTCGCTGACATGGTGTACTGTTTACATAACCTCGACCAATTTTTGTATTTTTATATACGATTCCCGTGTTTATGATGCGGGTTTAATATGTAGTCTAATCGTTATAATTTCACCGCGCAAATTAACCAAATCTTCGTCTTGATCTACGATACGTAGCTGTATATGATCAATACGATTGTTGCTGATTGGAAGATAAATGACTTGCGATGGTACTTCAATGATTTTATAGCCTGGAGGTACAGTTGAGAAAAATTCGTGTATAGTGTGTACTAAATGCTCGTTTATATATGCGCCAGCAGTAATATTACATTCAACCTTTAGAATGGCTACAGGTAAATCAGAATGGTGAACTACGTTTGCAGCTAGAATACGCTGAGTAAAACCCAACAGTCTGCCGATAGAGTCTTGTGGTTGAAAATCAATTGTGTGACTACACTTTATTCTACTACGAAGAGTACTATTATTTGCTTTGAGACTGATATTAATACCTTTTGGTTCAAGAATTTCTTGCAAATAACTCTCGATATCTTCAATTTCGTAACTACCAGTCGATAAAGCGATTACTTCCTTACCGACATAAAACTTGTTGTTTCCTGAATCAATGTTGGGTATTGAAAAAGTTAACAGCTCCACCAATCCAAGAACGTAATTTTTACTCTGTGAAAGTTCAATTGGTAGAAAATACTTAGCTACCAGTATCGATGACGTCCCCGATAAACTCAGAGTCAATAAATCTTCCATGACTGCTTGAACGCTACTGACAGTGACTCACCAGTGTACACTCATTTATAAGTTTCTACTTAGAAATTTTGAACATAGATGTCCACATTCGTAAGTATCATAATTTTGATATCTTTCATGATTATACTTGATGTTCTTAACTTTAAAGTATTTCATAAGATCTGAGGGTGGTGGTAAGTCCCGAAAGCTATCAAAATACACAACATTTTTGCCACGTTTGCGGTAAGCTACCCAATGAGTGCCTGGTCCACTCATCAACCAGATTGATTATTTCCGATTCTCGGTAGTGTGGTACATCAGTTGGTAATGTGTTTTGCATGAAAACCCCACAAAAATGTAGAATTTTTAATATTTGAGCGTATTTCATTAAATCAACATCAGTTAGAGCCCTTTTAGGAAGTTTTACTTTAAAGCTTTTTTTTTATTTATACGTCCCCCTTTGTAGGGCTTCAAATGAATACCATAGCCTTTTTTGTTTGGTTTTAAATGGAGACCTCTACCAAGAGTAATAGCCTCCATTGTTTTGTTATGACGTTGACTTTCTTCAAGTTGTCGTTTTGCGGCGCTAGCATTGTCCACAGCTTTTGCTATACTAGCAGCGCCAGCTACTTATGCGCCTGTAGCACTCAAACCAGCAAAGAGTGGTATTATAAATGGTAAAAATCTACCAACTTTCGATGGTACTGGTAGAACGCGTGGAATTCGAATATTTTTTTTTACCGCCAGCTTTTTTAATGGCTATACGAGCACCTTTAAAAGCTGTATGAATGACTTTACGAGCATCGGTATCCGGTATCAAAGACTTAGATGCAGCTTTAACCACCCTCGATAGAGCCATGGTCGACTTTTTCTTCTTTTTCTTCTTCTCATTCTTTAGACCTACTCCAAGTTTTGATTTTACTTTTATGGCGCTTGTAATGGCGCAAGCAGCAGCTTTCTTACCAATACCTGAATCTTCAGTCCAAACTCGTTGCCAAGCTTTTTTCGCTAATACTCGATCTGCAGCGTTTCTCGCCTCAATGTTCTCGCGATTTTGTGAGTAAGCGATATCGTGCTCTTTGCAGGCTGCATCAAGTGGATTGATTTCAGGATCACCGCGAGCAAGGCGTTCTGATAATTTGGTCCCAGGCCCGCAGTATTGATAACTTGGTAAATGAAGTTCGAATGGAAGCTTATTGATGAGAGTGTTTACAAGACCACGCCCACTTTTCTTTCGCTTATGTGCAATCATAATCCTTACACTTTAATGGTTGATTGAATTCGCATCCATATAAATGATTTATTTATAGTATTGCGATCAGTCGGCTGTGAAAAAGCAAACAGTGAACATGGATTTCCAGCCAGAAAGTGTCAAATTACCAGTGTCGAATTTTGATACTATTACGCAGCAACAAACGTCACAAAAACGTCATGGAGAATTATTGCCTGACAGTATGCGAGCTGTGTTTTGTGGTCCCTCAGGCTGTGGTAAAACTAATACATTGCTTAGTCTTATAACACAAGTAAATGGATTGAAATTTGAAAACGTTTACGTATATTCGAAATCGCTTTATCGGCCAAAGTACAAGTTTCTCGAGGACCTTCTAGAGCCGATAAAGAGTATACAATATTTTCCATTCAGTGAGCACGAAGCCGTAATAGCTCCCCAAGACGTTCTCCCAAATTCTGTAATAATGTTTGACAATGTGGCTTGTGAAAAGCAAGACAATATAAGAGCATTTTTCTGCATGGGTAGACATAAAAATGTAGATTGTTTCTATCATTGTCAGTCTTATGCTCATGTACCTAAACATTTAGTTCGAGACAATATGAATTTCAAGCACATATATAATGATCACGTAAATTCTGATATGTCATATATGCAATTCAAGGTCTTGTGTTTGTCGTGCTGGGGAATTGTAAATATGCATTTCTCACAATTGAAAAAGAACGTGAGCTAAATGCTGGTCGTTATCGAAGAGGTTTTGACTGTTTTCTAATAAATATAGGAAGTTGAGTGCAAATCAAGTAGTACTTTGTAGAACCTTTAACAGTCAACATGGCGAATTTTCAACGTGAAGAAAATATTTTCCATCAGATTGTAAAATCTAGAAAGGCAATCGAACGTAAACGAAAGCTATTGAAACAGGGTAAAGCCGATTTCGTAAAGGCTTTCAGTGAAACATTCAAACCTGTTGTTGATCCACTTAAAAAACTTGTAAACATATCTGAAACAAATAAAAAAAATTTTGAATCGAAAGATAAAACAGCATGATTTATCCGAAAATGAGCACCCCTCTGAAGATGGATACATTTCCGATGATAGGTGAATTGTAAATGAAAATGTTGATAATACAATTCGTCCAGCTGAAACAAGTTTCGAGACAGCTGCAGAAAGTGAAACTTACGATGATGATGACGACAATGATAGAAGCGAAACGGGTCTGCTTACCAATAAATATTTTTGGATGCTTTGAAAAAATCAAAAATCATATTTAGATAATATCTATGGAGTTCGTAATATGGGTAGGATGATGATGATTGGTGATTCACCAATAAATTTCGAGAAAGACCATGTGGTCGTACTTGACACGCAATATCCAAAAACTGTTGGTTTACTAGAATGAATGCTGGATACTTCGCCGAATTCCACTTGGTCGAATTCCATTTGGCCGAAAGCCAGTTAGCCGAATGGAACATTTGGCCGAAAGCCAGTTAGCCGAATGGAACATTTGGCCGAAAGTTATTTGACCGAAAGCCATTTGACCGAATGGTACATTTGGCCGAAAGTTGTTTGACCGAAAGTCATTTGGCCGAATGCGACACTTGGCCAAAGGAATATTCGCTGGAATAAATACTAATCACTGTTGAATATACAATAAGCTTAAACATTTAGCAAGAAAAATATAGCAAAGTTATTATTCATTGAAAAAATTGCATTGAAATGGTTTCATACAGATCTTGCTGGTTATTCAGCGCACATCGCGGGTGGTTATTGACAGTATACACAACGAAGATAGACGCTTATAGAAGGGTACTTTTATATGGGCGTGATGTCGGAAAAGAGGTTAGGTTTGCGGTGACCCAGCCGCTAGGGCCAGCACTAAATCCCTTATATTTTATATCTACATATATGATATATATAGATATACGTACGTGTTAAGAGGTGACCCAAGTTGGGTTACAAAAATTTAACCCAGAAGTGTTCTTCTATAAGCGTCTATCTTCGTTGGTATATATTACAAATAACACGTTAACCGCGAGTAATGTATATAGAAATTGTTATGCATAGAACTTGCTGGTTATCCGGCACACATCGCGGGTGGTTATTGACAGTATACATTACAAATAACACGTTAAAGATGAGTAATGTATATAGAACTTGTTATACATAGAACTTGCTTACTTTAAAATTAGATCAAATGTCCCTTTCGGACAAATGTCCCTTTTGGCCAAATGGTTTTCGGCCGAATACCTTTCGACCAAATGTACCATTCCGCCAAATGGGATTCAGCCAAATGAAATTCGGCGAAGTGTCCTGTTACCACTAGAATTATTGTTTCGAAAACAGCCAGATGAAAAACTTATTACCGAAGATAATTTGAGAAATTATCGAATAATTTTTGAAATAACGAATGCATATAGAAAAAATTATCAAGCTGATGGATCACTTCGTAAACTAAAAAGTAACAAATTAAAAAATTATGTCGCTTTATTTCTCGATAATTCTCCAGCTCGAAAGAGGAAATCGTTTAGTGGAAGAGGTCTCTTACCACGCTACAAAATTGCTCGTAAAGGTACACAAATGGACAACGTGTACTGGCATGACCCCAGTGAACTGGTTGATCGCTTACGGCTATTAGTGGCAGAGACAGAAGCTGAAAATCTAAGTCATACCAATGAGATTCATTCGATAATCGAAGAACTCCGCGAGGCCAACATTATATATTAAAAAGCACTGCTGTTTCTCTAGTCAGTCGCGAGATGAGTGTTGACGTGTTCGGACGACAATTACAGCAGGCTGATGGTCAACAGGGTCCTCCAGGTATTGGGTATAAAATTACTGAAGATGGACAGTATGATGTACAAAGTAAGAGGTTATGCAATGTTGCTACACCTCAGCAATCGAATGATGCAGTCAATTTACAAACTTTACAAAGTATGGTTGCGTCTGAAGTTCGAAGCATATACGTAGTCACTGGAGACTTAAGAGAAAACTTCGATGCATTAGAATTAGAAATAAAAGAGTTAAGGGACGAATATAACGAGAAAATTAGAAAAAATTTCGGTGTAAATATTCAAGAATTTCTTGATGAATACGATGAGAAATTTAAAAAAGTTGATACTAACATCCATAAATTACATGAGTTAACTATTTATCTTGCCCAATCACTTCAAGATGCTAAAATCTTACCAGATATTCGGGATATAAAACAGGAATTGCGGAGATATAAGAATCATTAAGTCTACAGCCATGGAGCACGAAAGACTCGTAGAAGAGCTGCATAAGCCTGCTAGACGTAATCATCCACGTCGTAAATTTATAATGCGCGGTTTAGATGAGACCTGGCAAGCCGATCTGGTTGATATGCAGCCTTGTGCTCGAAAGAATAGTGGTTATAAGTACTTGCTTACTGTCATTGATATATTCTCGAAGTATGCATGGGCTGTACCAATAAAACGTAAAACTGGTAAAGACGTTACTGCAGCAATGAAATCTGTATTCCATGAAGGTCGCATACCAAAAAATCTGCATACTGATCGGGGCAAAGAATTCTACAACCCTTCATTTAAGAATCTCATAAAACATCTTGGTATTAATTTATATTCTATATATAGCAATCTGAAAGCATCCATCTATGAACGTTTTAATTGTACACTAAAGAATAAAATGTGGATACAATTTAGTCAACGTGGCAATTACAAGTGGCTTGATATTTTACCGAAATTACTTACAACATACAATAATAGTGTACATCGTACAACTAGAATGCGACCTAAGGATATTACACATGCAAATGAATTTAAAGTTCTCAAAACATTTAAGTACAAATACTATATTCCTCAAATACCAAATTTTCAAATTGGTGATAAAGTACGAGTGAGCAAGATCAAGCAAATATTTGAAAAGGGTTATACACCTAATTGGTCGACGGAAATATTTATCATAAGTCAAGTAATACTTACCAGTCCTATAACATATGAACTGAAATATTATAAAGATCAGCCTATAGCAGGTGATTTCTACGAACAAGAGTTACTTAAAGCTGAATATCCTGATACCTATCTAGTGGAAAAAGTTTTGAGAAAACGAGGAAATCAGATTTACGTTAAATGATTAGGGTTTGATAATTCACATAATAGTTGAATAAATAAATCAAATTTGTAGCATTGAGAAATAAATGTATACATATAATTGTAGAGTTCAGTGGAGTAGTGTTAAATAATACGTCAAATTGTGTTGTATTGAAAATTAATTTCTATGTGTTAAAAAAGGGCAGTAATGCCCGTGGATATAATTAAAAAAAAAAAAATATATAGCATATTAAAAGTGTTTATTTATTTATTCCTTAAATTTTACAATATAATTTAAACAATTATTTTTTAATATTTAAAAATTAATTTATTCTAGACTTGACTTTATTGTATAATGACCCCGAAGTAAGGTGTCTGTCTTGTCATCTTCTATATATCTTTTATCATCATCTGGGCTTAATGTTAATTTTGTCTCAAATTCGCTATACACTTTATGCTTGTGAGAGCGAATAGTACATTGTAATCTTTATTTTGTTGTATTCTTTCGTAGACACTCTAAATAATCATCGAATGTAATTGTTTTCTCAATCACCAAGCTTCTTATACCTTCAGCTTTTTAACTTTGTCTTCACCCTCTATTTGTATACTGTACATTTTACTGCGTAGTCCAACAAATTCAGTCATTATGTGCCCATCACACTCATCTTTTATTAATCCAACGACCTTTTTGTTCACTTGAGGTATATTATAAACATTATTAGCTGGATAGTCAGATGTGTCAAAGTTTTGAATATCACGTTTCATAATTTCATAAATATCTCTATCACGAACTTCATATATCAAACTATCAGTATCTGTATTAAGCAACTTACATAGATCATCAAATTCTTTCTTTATATAACTGTAGTGAAAATCATATACTAATGTCTTATAGATAAGTCAAGAATAGAAAGTCCAATATATATAGGTTTATTCATGTAAACTTCAGTTTTCCCCAATTGAACAGCAACAAGATTTTCATCCAGCTATAAAAATTTGGTTGAGCGATGGGAGCTTTAGCACCATAGCGTCCATCCCATTTGGTCACCAGTCTGACATCAACTCTATTTCTAACATTCTCCATAGCTTTACCAAACACTGCGTTATTCATGAGCTTATATAGATTTTTTTCAAATTTATTTTTAGCTTCTTTTCTCTTATCACTATTGAAATCTATGTACTTTTTTAGCCATGGTGATTGATTAAACTGTAACACTCAGTGAATTTTCTTCAACTGTAATCCATTGTCTAAGGCTTGTTTTAAATTTCTATAATGTAGTACATATCTTTCCTTTGGGCGAAGTGTTGTCATGATCTTTTCGTATGTTGAACCTTTCGGTTTTTCATGTACTGGACAAAATGGTAAGTCTTTATGATGATCATGAATATGGGAGGATAATCGAAGTCCACTTCCAAGATGTATCCAATAGGTGAGTCATCGGGCACAAAAAAGTTCATTTCATTAAAATCACCTTCAACGCATTTGAAGCCACCAGTTTGAAGGTATTGCATCATAGCCCAACCATGAAGATTGTTCACATCAAAGTAAATTAGGTATTTTGATTCTTCTTCTGGATTATATGCATCATTCATGTATTTGTTATTGGCTTTTGAATAACGATTACAGCATTGACTGATACCACCTCTAATACCGCGTTCAATGAACATTATCATGTCGATGTCGGTTAGTAATTCCAATTTAATGTTGGTATACTTGAGCATGGCATCCCAGGTGTAGCCAGGAAGTTTATAATGTGCTGGATCTAATCCATAAGTGGTGATAGAGCTACTTCGAAAATTTTCAAAAACTTCTGCTAATAGTAGCACATCAGTTTTTAAGTAGAGATCTGAATAATCACCTAAATTTGAAATATTGAATTTATTCCAGACACTTTTAGCATGTTCATAATCTTCATCCGATATCTCACTATTATTTAAAATCCTGTAAAATTTATCTTTGGTTGGTAATTCAGAAATAGTCAACTTATCCTCAGAGCCCAGATAATCATATGGGAACCTTTTCTCTTGAGTAAATCGAATTTCTCTTCGGTCAATGGTCCATATTTCACATCACTAATGAACTCAGATGGTGAAATATTATACTGCTGTGAGTAAGATGACAATTTATCTAGAGACGATGGCATGAAATGGAAAGAGTCAATAAATTTGTAATTAATTTCAATGCTGTTAATGTGTTTTGTAAAGAAAATATAGCGCTCTTTATTCAATGGTAAAAGATTTACACATCCTGGAAAATTTTTAGCAATATCCCTTATGAGAAAATGTGAATCATAACCACTGAGATTGTGAAAAACAACTGGAACACAGCGTGAATCCTGATAATTCAAGTTACACTTCTTGTGAGCTGGACCTCGATATTTACCAGTTAAATGACAATGATCGCGAACTCTCTCAGTTCCCAAGGACTTTTCATATATGTGACATGTAGTTGCATTTTGGAATTCTAGTTTCAGCTTGTAGGTTGATTGATCCATAGGTATAGGACACCAGTAAACAGTCTCAATGTTCTCTGCAAGCGTTTCTAATTCTTTTGCAAACCATGCTGCAGGTTGAGAACCTCTGTAGCTACGGTAATACGAGAGTGTATCATCGTAGCTACATTTAAAGTAGTATCCACTACTAAAAGCTTTATGTTGCTGATAAATTCTTTTATATTCCATACTTTCGAGGAGTGATTCAAAATCAGCATAAATAATAAATAGTGCCCTTAATTCATAATGAAAATTGTTTAATTGTAAAATATTTTCTTTCAGACTTGGTAAATCAACTCTACACTTGTTTATCTGAGTGCAGTCTTGTTCATGAGCATTCAGTTTAGCCTTGATATGAAAATAATTTAGACATCTATCACATAAATACTTTTGACCATCATGCTTTGATACTTGCATAGATACGAGTTATGATAAATTTTTAATCCAAACATACTGGAAATTGCTGTTAACATCCTTATAATTATTTTCCACATCTTCATCATCATCGTCAATATAAAAGTTTTGCACGAGAAGTAAATTAATATGCGTATTCATTTTGTTCTTGGTTATGCGTAATGGAGCAATATGAAATTTCCCCGAGCGTTTTTTCAAAATAAATAAATTTATTGAAATATTATTCTCCTTTTCGAATCTTGAAATATGTTTTCGTTTGACTGGAAATGATATACCTTCGAAATCTAATTCATTTTTGTATATTTCATATGTAGCTACTCTATTTGAATGTGTATTCGCTGGATGTAGTGCTGAGAGAACGGCCCATTTGAAGCATTCATCATCAAAATTCTCGACATTAAAACGAGCATGTTTGTTTTTAATAGCACGAGGTAGTTCAATGAACGAACTATCTCTCATTGGGTTATACTTGTTTATATGGATACACATACTAATTATTGAACGTAATGTCCAGCCTAAATCTTTTTCTTGGAATCCTTCCATATCAACTTGTATAGGCTTACGTACATTTTCCAAAAACCATTCTTTTAAATTTGTTGTTTGGAAAATTGGTTCAGCCTTTGTGTTGAAATACTTAGTTTCACTTATTACTTCAATCGGTTTGGTTAAAATATATTCTGCTGCTAACACGACGTACACTTTTACAGCATTTTGTTTCCTCAACATATTTCTTACACGTGCTGTAAATAAATGGAGTAAATCATTCATAAATTAAAAAATATTTATATTTTTCAAATTGATTATCACTCCCGATCTAATACGTTCGTTAAATGCAGCTTCTAGTTCCTCCCATTTTACTCTATCACTTCGTCTCTCGCGTCTTTGCACTTCACCTTCACCACGTTTCAACCAATACTTCAATTTATTTTGAACACCTTTGAGTAAGGCAATAGCTGCTATGAACATTTGTTTTTTGTAAACACTTGCACCATTTCTATGTGTAAGTAATTTTAAGAGTCTTAAATTTTTACGGTTATAATCAATCCACGTAAGAATTTCTTCTTGATTATTTTCTCCTTTTGCCAGAAGAGTATATGCTTGCAGCATAGTACCTACAAGCTCTTTGCACTCGTATGCTGACATGATTTTCTTATAACTCTGAGAATCGTGAATTGTTTCAAGTTCAGACGAATACTGAGTAATGGGGCTGTTTATCTTCCCTTTTATAGTGATGAATTGCGTCGTAAAAATTCTAAAAAGGTCAATCATGAATCATTACACAGTTTTTTCCTAGAATTATAAATCACCGGATGTAGTTGTTTATTTTTCAGATGAAAGAAAGATCGATTATGAATAATTGCGCAATAATTCTTGGAATTACGTTTTAATACGTAATTTCTAGCAACATCAAAGGTCTTACGAAATTTTGCGCAATATTTCAGAGAATTTCGAAATATTGTACAATATTTCATGGAATTACGTTTTAATACGTAATTTCTAGCAAGATTAAAGGTCTTACGAAACGTTGCACAATATTTCTTGGAATTACGTTTTAATACGTAATTTCTAGAAAGATCAAAGGTCTTACGTAATGTTGCACAATATTTCTTGGAATTACGTTTTAATACGTAATTTCTAGAAAGATTGAAGGTCTTACGGAATGTTGCACAATATTTCTTAGAATTACGTTATAAAATAAAATGTAATAATAAATAAAGAAGGCTAAAGGATAAGTGTTTATGAAAATTGCACCCCTCTAGAAGCAATAGTTTTCGAGATATCAAGTTTTTAAATTTGAAAATTTTGATTTTAAAATATCTCGAAAACTATTGGTTTTAGCAAAAAACGGACGAAATATTTAAAGACTCGAATGAGATGAGTTTGATGGGTGATCGACCTATATACGTAATAAAATTTTGAAATTTCCGCCATTTTGAAATCTTTTTTTTTTAGATATTAATTTTTTTGCGTTAATACATAAAGGGACTTGCAAGATACACATTTCTGAAAATTTCACCCCTCTAGAAGCAATAGTTTTCGAGATATCGAGTTTTAAAATTTGAAAATTTTGATTTTGAAATACCTCGAAAACTTATAACGCCTTGGTGGCGATGTAGAAGTTAAATGCAGAAGGAGACTATGATCTGGAAATAAGTCAGAGACTATATAAGTTAGATGTAACTTTATTAGAGAGCCAATGCGACTAAGCGCAGTGGCTGACGGAACAAGACTGAAGTAGAGAGAAGCAGTCGCTGAGCTGCTTCTTCCTCGACTAACTTGAGCCTGCGCAGAGGCGTTCTCATGTACACACTTACATGTGTGTTGGTGCGCTTACAGCGCCGTACGCATACAGAGACAGGTGGGTGTCCCCACATCACTCCCCCCCAACAATTAAATTTTTGTTAAGGATAATTTTATTTATTAGGTTAAGTAGCATCAATTTATTATAATACAAATTGCTTATTTGGCGTATGCTAAGTTGCATAAATCAAAAATAAGAGTTGAGTGTACAAAATGCAAAATGCAGAGTGCATATTATGATTAAGTAATTAAGATTTTAAGTAGTGCACTTGACTGTTTTAAAAAAAAAATTATTATAAACGTGAGTTTACTTTGCTTTACTTTAAAGGTAATGCGTTGACTAGAACGCAATTTATTGCAAGAATGTGACTCTGTGTAAAAAAAATAGAAAAAAGGAATGAACAGAGTACAAAAGATATAAAAAGTAAAGTGAAATGAAAAAAATAAACCGGTTAATTAACTATTGCACAATTACAAAGTGTTAGTAAAAGGTACGCGGGTTTGGACCGCTATGGATCTAGTTGTAAAAGACCCAAACTTCAAAACGCTCGTAATGTGAAGACCCAGATGTTATGGGATTCTTCTGCGTGACGTAGGCGCCGAGGTTGATGAGCTGCCTACGCATGGTGTCACGCATGCAGATCTTGCAGTTGAGCGCTAGGAAGTTGAATGAGGGCACCCTGGTGATGACGTCCATAATAAAGCGTGGGCTAAACGCTCTGTTGCCTTTGTTATTCTTCCCCAAGGTGTTGGTAATAGTGACGTCACGTACTTAGAGGGAAGAAAGAGACTCCAAGGTGTCCTCAATGCCACGATGGTAAGGCAGTTTCAGCGTGGTCAGATGTTGAAGACCCGAGAAATTCAATTTTCGCTGGGGGATATCCAAACCCGTGTAATCGATCACACGAAGCACTGGAGCATGGTTTAAAAAATTTTGCAAGTGCTGCTCGGCGAATCTACTGCCTTTAAGGCTCAACTCCATTAAAGAAGGAAGAGTATGGAGGTCTGGTTGATGAATAAAGTCCAGTAGTTCAGCGGTCGTGGTGTTATACTCCATGCGGAAGGTGCTCAAGGAGTTAAGCTCAGTGAACACCCATACAGGGAGCTGCCACATCTGCAACATTGGGTCGATGTTGGAACAATCCACCAGGCTAAGCTCAAAAATTTTATCATTGTCCTTAAGAAACTCGATTAAAAATTTCAGACGCAACTGTGCACACTGTACGAACCTTAAAGAAGTTAGCATACAAGTAGCCTGGCGGCTGAGCCATGGGATCCAAATGCGCTCGTCGGAGTTATCCTGCTCGCGCTTCTTCTCCCAAGCAAGACGAACCATCGGGTTATCATGGACGGCAAGATGCTTGACACCTTCAAGGCTTACCCGATTCTCGAAAAACCCAGTAGTTTTTCCAATAATCAATCCTTTAATGGTGGAGAATCGGGATAGCATCTCCAATGCCGTAGGCGTTACCACAACGCCGCGCAAATCAACGCCCGTTAGATGTATTCGCTCCTCCCGACCCGACGGTTTAACTAAATTAATGTCCAACAATTTTTGGAGCTCGGACACATCTATGGGCCACCACTCGCGGATGGTGATGCTAGAAAAATAAAATTGGTGCGCATCTTCAAGCATTCTTTGCCATCCATTTTCCGTCCGGTATCGCTTGCTACCCGAATCAAAGTGCAGGTGGCCTAATTAGTAATGAACCTCGCGCCATCCTTCGAATGCAGTGACTAGTGCCAACTTGGAGTCATTGTCCAAGTGTTTAACAATGCATCTAACAATAGGATCAAGACGCAGGGCTGCAAGGCAGGCAGAAGTAGGGTCTTGAGAGACCTGTACCACCGGTTGTGAGTCGGTAGTTGTCAAAAAATTCCTAGCTGGACATACCTTTACGTATCTCCTGCATACCTTGCCCTCACGTTCCTTTTCAAAAAAGAGTTTATTTCAAAGGGCGTCGCACTGCATTCTAGTTGACGACGCGAGGTTATCGCAGGTCACCCGCGCACTACACCTCGAACCCTTGACAAAAATCGCGTTGATCTTAAAGTCCTACTGTCCACGCGCGATCAGCATGTCGCTCAAAACCTTCTTAGAAACCTTATACATGTTATAAACTAACAGGGTACATACATGCTGACTGCCTATGAACAAGATAGGAAGGCGACGATCATAGGTAGGTGGAGTGCACGGGTAAGTGCGTAGGGAGGCACGAACGGCGGCGTTCATGGTCTCGGTTAAGATTCGCAAGTATTCTTCTTTGAACTCCGAGAAATAGAGCTCCGTCATACGAAGATGGTGTCTCGTAGGAGAGCCCTCTGGTGTTGCCACGATGGCATTGAGAAGACTCTTATGTAGACGGAGGATCTCTGCGGAGACATCCTGTGTTCTGACCCAATCGCTATGGGAAGACATGTCTTCTAGCAAGCTGGACCAGCAGGAGCTAGAGAACAGACGAAAAGGCATTTTGGTTAGTTATACTCAGATATTTAGTAAGGAGACATTTAATATCCTCCAGTTCTCTAGCGACATTTCGCTTGCGTTTTTTATACAATTTAGGAAATGAGTGCAAGGCTTTACATATATATTTAACCGAGATTTGATCGCTAAATCTAACTTTTCTATCTACCTCCCTATTTTCTATTGAATTAATTTTATTTCTTTTAAGGATGTTAGGAATGAATTTTTTCTTTTTAGGTAGGGAGGGAGTTGTTTGTGGATGTATGACAGAGGAGAGATTGTCTTTATTGAGAGTGGGAGTCTCTGAAGCTTCTATGCATTCCAGTGCATCAATAATTTGATTACTATGAGTTATTTCCGGAAGTGCGCTTTCATGTATTATCCTATCACTAAACGCTTGAATGTCGCTGCCAACGCCGCGATCACCCCCCCCCCCCTCTCGGCGACAACTTGTCCATGTCATCTTCCCTATGTACAAGAACTTCGTGTGTGATAACAGGAAGCGCGGCAACAGAATCTGATTTACCGACGCGAGATGGCTCTTGGCCATTTGTTTCAGTTGAACAGGGTGCAGCGTCATTAGTCTGAGAGAGTAGGGATCGCAAGGTCCTATCCTCCGTGCTATTATCACAGTCTTCATTTGTTGACTGCTGTGTCAAAAAATTATCTAATTCGCAGTTATCATCCTGCACTTTATTTTTATTTACAACGGAGGGAGGAAGTTGCGAAGCCTCACTCTCTGCGTTATCGACGAGTTTGCGCACCGTGGCGCTTGTAGGCAAGTTAAAATTCGGAGATAAAAACTGTTTCAGGGACCTTCCATATGCATTGATGTCAGAATTAGAATTTATATTTGCATCTACGTCGTTACATTCTTTGGTTAAAAAATACGCTGGTTTAATACGTTCTAAGTTTACAACGACATGTTTGCCGTTTTTCTCTAAGGTAAAGTTGCGCCCATCTTGGTGTCGCGAGACAACTTTATACGGACCGGTGTATGGTTGTGTAAGTGGCGGTTTTACGGCTCTCACTCTTTTGAACACGTGAGTGCAGGTGTTGAGATCTTTAAAGACGAAAGGTTTGTCGGAAGTTTTATGTACTACCGGAACTGGTTTCATTTGCGCGATATAATCCCGAAATTCCGATAAAAAGATGTTATCATTAAGGCCGCGGGTGTCGCGAAACTGCAAGATATCGCCTGGAATGGTTAATTTTGTGCCATACACAAACTCTGCTGGACTAGCATCTGTATCTAGGCGTATTCTAGTACGCAATCCCAATAGAACACTTGAAAGAACTTTGGTCCATTCATGAGTCTGTGCAAGGCACATTAATGCAGCTTTTAATTGTCTATGCCATCTTTCGATCATGCCATTTGCCTGCGGATGGTAAGCAGTCGTACGCGTCTGATTACAACCTATCAGTTCTAAGAGTGAGATAAAAAGCTGAGATTCAAATTGCCGCCCCTGATCCGTAGTTATTGTTACGGGTGCACCGAATCGCGCTACCCAAGTATCAAAAAATGCGCCTTCACTCGAGGGCAAGGGACCTACAATATCGATGTGCACATGCGCAAATCTCGCGTCTGGTTCAACGAAGTGCAATGGCAAAAACTTATTCTGGCGAGAAACTTTAGCGCGTTGACAATCTAGGCAGTTTTTGCATTGCACTTTTACTTCTTTAGCCATGTTAGGCCACACATAATGCTGTCTAACTAACCTATCGGTTACACGGCCCGAAGGGTGCGCGTTGTTAATATGAAAAATTTTAAATACTTCACGTCTAAGTATCTTGGGTATAAATGGTCGAAAGGTTTGCGCGTCGAAGTTGCAATAGATGGCTGTTCGATTGGGTCCCCAGCGCAGCTTATAGTTAATTTTAGAGGGTGATTCGAATCCGCAATTATCTCTTTTAATTCGTCATCGCGTTCCTGCTTTTGTGAAATTTCTTCGAGAGTAAAAAATGTCGGAAAGTTAAATGTCGTGATACTGGCGAGGGTCTTTTTTACAAAGGGTTCTCCAGTTGATGCCTCATTGTTTTAGTAAAAAGAGGCTGGCGCTGTGTACTATCGTAGAACAACGTGCTTTATTCTTAAAATATGTCAAAAATCATCCGGATTTATTTGAAAGCATGCCCAAAGATCCGCCCGATTATAATGAAGAAAACGATAAGACACGAGATCAATTATGGCTCGCTCACGCAACTGGTGCTATCAACACAAGACCTACCGACGCGTCTTCAATGAATGCGAATCCACCAACACATCGCGACGGAAACTCATGTGCCAACCCGCCAGTCATCGTGCACATGCCGAACGACACCGCTTGCACCATAGATCAGATGCGGAAGTGGAATTGCCACTTCGAGGGGCGAGATTTATACTCTTTCTTAGAAAGAATTCAAGATTTAAAAACCGCGTATGAAATATCCGACGCAAAATTCTTACAAGGCTTTCCGGAATTACTGCGCGGTGACGCACAATTATGGTTTCGAAATTGTTCCGCTCAAATCAACTCTTTTCAACAGTTAATCACCCGTCTAAAAGATTATTACTTATCGCCCAGTGAACTTCGAAACCTTGATCGTTTAATAATAGACCGGAAACAAGGCGAAAACGAGGACATCCGTAAATATGTAACTTCTCTCGCCACTCTAATGCGACGACGCGGTAATGTAACGACCGAACAACAACTAGAAAACATCTACAGCAATATGCGACCCGTGTTACGCCTCCATATACGCAGATCAGATTTCACATCCATCGAGCAGCTAATCCAACGCGTCGAAGAAATCGAGGAAGTTAAAACCCAAATGAAGGACACGCGGCCACCCGTTAGACCAGAGCGCTTAAACACCGCGGCGTTTAACACCCAAGAGTACTCGCGCTCACTAAACTGCTGGAACTGTAAAGGCAAGGGTCACGATCGGTATCATTGTAAGAAAACCGGAAAAATCTTTTGTTCATTTTGCGGTAAGGACGGTACCATGACTAAAAACTGTCGCTGCGAGGGTGCGGAAAACTCAAGGCGGGTCGGCCGGGATTAGGCAACCGACCGACCCCAGCGTCCCGTCATTCACACCAAGTCGAGGAAAACCGCTGCTTCATCCACTTCCGGGTAGGTAAAAAAACGCTGGAAGCCTTAATAGATCCGGGCTCAATAACTTCTTTCGCAAGACCAGAAGTCATTAACCACTGTTTGCAATCCGGTTGGACCAGTAAAGAAGAACACCGGATCATTGGTTTGGCTAACGGATCCGAAACTTTTTCAAATCAATCCATTTCCGGGTTTTTCCTTTATAAAAACCGCCATTTCAGACATAGTTTCTCGATATTAAGTAACTTATGTTTTGACTTTTTGCTCGGAATGGACCTGCTAAATAAACTCGGGATTAAAATCTCGCTGCAAGGACAAATAATAAAACCTACACGCGGCCCTGCTAGTATGCAGTGCGGACAAATGTGCTTAACGAACCCGACAGCCGGTTTACACTCTCTTTCTCCAGACGAAGAAGCACGGTTAAAAGAATTTCTAGAAGTAGAATTAGCTAAATTTCATGACGTCAGCGGTCGAACTCCACTAATTGAACATGAAATCAAGCTGCTGAATCCTACGCCGATTAAACAGCGATATCGACCGCGAAACCCCGCCACCCAAGCGATCATAAATCAAGAGGTCGATAAGATGCTCGCAGAAGGCGTCATAAAACCATCGCATAGCCCTTGGAGCTCACCGGTAGTCCTCATGAAGAAAAAAGACGAAAAACCACGTTTTTGCATCGATTTCCGCAGATTAAACTCAGTTAGTAAAAAGATGCATATCCTCTGCCGCAAATTAACGCGATTTTGGACCGTTTACGCAACGCTAAATATTTGTCAACGATAGACCTTAAAAACGGATATTGGCAAGTACCGTTAACATCTCAAAGTTGCGCCACCACTGCATTTACGGTGGCTGGCAAAGGCCTCTTCGAATTTACAGTTATGCCTTTTGGCCTGCACTCGGCAACCGCAACTTTTCAGCGATTATTAGATCGCGTAATCACCCCAGAGTTGGCACCTAACGCGTTCGCGTATCTAGATGACATCATTGTCATTTCTTCTTCTCTAGACGAACATCTGCAACATCTAAATGCCGTGTTTTCCAGACTTCGTCAAGCAAATTTACGGCCGAATCCTGACAAATGCGTTTTCACCCGAAAAAGTCTTAAATATCTCGGTCACGTGATAAATGAAAGTGGTTTACACACCGATCCAGATAAAATCACTCCTTTAGCCGATCTATCACCGCCTAAAAATGTAAAAGAATTACGCCGATTCTTAGGTTTACTATCATGGTACCGTCGGTTCGTAAAAGACGCTTCTCGTATAGCCGCGCCATTGAACTTGCTACTACGCAAACAAGTCAGATGGAAATGGGGTGATGCCTAACAAAAAGCTTTCAATCATGTCAAAGACCAACTAACTTCCGCACCGATTCTCACTTGTCCTGATTGGACTAAAACCTTCTCTTTACAAACCGACGCAAGTCTCGAAGGACTCGGAGCCGTGCTCACCCAGGAGATCGAGAATAAAGAACACGAAATAGCCTACGCCAGTCGTTCTTTAACAAAAGCGGAACGTAACTACACGATAACGGAATTAGAATGCCTCGCAGTTAAATGGGGAATTTGGAAGATGCGAGACTATCTAGAAGGGTATCATTTTATCGTTATCACCGACCACCAGTCGTTAAAATGGTTAGATAAAATAGATAACCCCTCCGGTCGCTTAGCCCGTTGGGCATTAGAATTAGGCCAGTGGGACTACGAACTCCAATATAGGCGTGGCGCGGAGAACACAATCGCCGACCTCCTGTCCAGACAACCAGCTAACACATGCGCAACCGCTCCTGTACAAAACGCATGCACGTGGTACGACGACCTTTTGTTAAAAGTCCGGCAAAACACGCAAAATCACCTGGATTTTTGCATAAAAGACGGTCATCTTTTTCACCACCGTATTCACGATCTCAACTTAAATTATGTAGACACGGGACCGGAATGGAAAATGTGCATACCTTCGTATCTAAGAGAAAAAGTACTGCACGAAGTACACGACGACGTCACCGCCGGTCACCTAGGCATTTTTAAGACGCTTGCTTGTCTCTCTCAACGTTATTATTGGCCTAGAATGCTAACGGATGGCGCGTCGTACGTAAAAAAATGCCAAAGTTGCCAAAAACACAAAGTGTTGCAGAAAAAGCCACCCAGCTTAATGCATGCCACTCCGGTAAACGCACGATGGGAAATGGTCTCGATTGACTTAGTAGGCCCGTTACCTAGGTCTAAGGACCAAAACACTCTTTTGCTCGTAATGCAAGACCGTTTCTCGAAATGGGTTGAACTTCGCCCTTTACGTAGAGCCACGGCCAAAACGGTAATAAAAGCCCTAAAAGAGCAAGTCATTTTTCGACACGGTTGCCCCGCCACGGTTGTCAGCGACAACGGCGTTCAATTTAAAAGCCACGAAATGGCCACCTTTTTGAACCAATGCGGTATTAAACCCCGTTTTACTTCGAATTATACACCGCAATGCAACCCTGCCGAACGTGCAAATCGCGTCATCAAAACTATGATACGGCAATACATCGGGAATCGACACAATGACTGGGACAAAAAGCTAGCCGAAATAGCTTTCGCTTATAATACAGCCCGCAGCGAATCCACAGGCTTCACTCCCGCCTACTTAAATACCGGTAGGGAATTCATAGCCCCCGGGGCAATAAACCAGAACCACGAAAAGAATAACCCCCTGAACGAGATTAATAAATTAAAAGATGCGCTAGAACTCGCGAAAAACAATCTCGCTCAGAGTTTCAACAAACAAAGCCGTTATTATAATCTCCGCAGAAGGAACTGGAAGCCGAGCTTAAATGACTCTGTCTTAAAAAGACACTATACGCTGTCAAATAAAGCTGCCGATAAAGCCGCAAAACTATCGGATCAATACGTGGGTCCGTTTAAAATAATAAAAATCACGTCACCGGTAATCTACGATCTTAAAGCACACGACGGCCCGATCACCCGCCATGTGCACATAAAAGATTTGAAACCAGTAAATTAACGCGCCCCATGCGCCACCGCTCCGTGAAAATACAAAAAAAAAATTAAGGGGACCAATACCCCCTCCGCTAAACCGACCAGCCCGCGTATATAAGGAGCAGCACACTCGCTCAGTGCACATCACATCACTAACCATCGTCGCATACACGTCACACGCTCAAGATGGAAAACCAGGCTTCAACCAACAAAGAACCGTCGTACGATGTCAACTACTTCATAGCGAAGCCACCGACACGTACGATGCGCCTTACATCACCTAAACGCCTCAACAACAAAAAGCCACTCAACAAACCAGTGGTCGTAAGCAGTGTTACTCCATCTGCCGAACTTCGACGTTTGGTCGAGGAGGCCTGACGCCAGCACGCCAAGCTAATGGCCAAAGCTACGGTCACGCCACCAGAAACTTCCACGCCCGCCCCTCATCCAACCGACCAGCAACCATCGACACCGAAGGAGCCAACACCGACACCTCCACCAACGCAGGCATCAACATCACCAGCACCAGTACCGACACCAACACCAGTGCCCACGGATCTGAAAGGGAGACAGTTAATCACCGCTACCCTGGAAGACGGAGTTGTGGTTAGATACCCACTGGGGATACGAAGATGCTGGACCTTCGCCAATGGTTTCCGTTATACGTTACACCTGGACAAGACTACTGGAGCCATAGTAAAGTTGGTAGACAAACGACGTGTTGGTGAGATTATTCTTTTCATTTATATTTGTAAATATCTTATACATCATTCCGCGGAATACCTTTTTTTTTAGACTAGATTGTTTTAATGTACAAGTAAACTTAAACATAGGATTTAATTTTTTTTCTTTTTCTTACATTATTGTGAATTTGATTCTTAGTTCTACGTTAAACATTTTTGATTTTTTTTTCTTATGATTAAGATTACTTAACCAGTTTAGGTTAATTCTAAATTCGTTGCGCAAGCTTCACTCTCCAAAACAGGGGGGGTGTGCGACGATGCAAATTCAAGCATCGCGCTTAAAGCTTAGTACCCGGGCTCAGCCGCTACGAGGCGTTACTCCCGCAACGGGAATAGCGAGCTCCATAGCATATATAACCAGCCGGCAGCCGGCTCAGCCCAGTCCTCTCCCCGCTCTCGCTGTGTAGAGAAGTTATGCTCTGCACAGTAAGAGTACCCTTACCTGTATCCTTTTCCTTCAATCTGTGTAGTAGGGGGATTCCACTACACAGACTCCTCTCTCTCTTTACTATGTAAAGAAGTTATGCTTTACATAGTAAAAACCTCTATCCTTATCCTATCTATGTAGTCGGGGGATTCCACTGCATAGATACTCCTCCACCTACCGCCGCCGTAACCGCCATCGATAAAATAGATCCCGCGTTTACCCGCCGTAGTTAATCGTTAATAATATTTGCGTTGTAGATATTAATGTAATTTCTTTTGTTCTTTATTTTTTTCACAGACGGCTACTAAACACCACGCCATCTGCCGGTGAAAGCAAGGAACCATAACACCATTTATTTTTCACACCGACGGTCAAAAGAAATTATTTCTTTTTTTTATTCGATTTAATTAATTTAAAGAATAGATTTTTATGTTTGCATTTTCATTATGTTTTTTATACCGTCGTTGTAAACGCCCTTTGCTTTATTATTAATAAATGGACAAAAGTTTAATTTAAATCAAACATACTTATTTACCTAGTTCCGCAAAACCTTTCCTGTAATTCCGACCCGCCGTTTATATCTCTAGTATTAAGTTTATTTATTTTTGTTTCAAGCTTTTAAATTTCAATATTAATATAAATTATTATTTCTTTTCTTTACAAAGTTAAATTCTTAAATTACATTTATCATTTTTTTTCTTTCTTTTCATTATTAAATTAATTCAGTAAAATCAATTTAGTTATTAAATTTGAACTTTGGCTTTTATCCACCGCCGTAGATCATCCTCACAAAAGTCTGATGCAACTGCAGCTCATCCAGAAAAGCCAAACGTGATAGTCATCTGGAAAGATGGGTATCTGTAAGAACGCGCTTTCCAGGTCTAAGACGGAGAAAATAGTTTTACCGTGTAAATTACTCGAAAAATCATGTAAATTCGGTATGGGGTATCTATCCGGTACCGTTACCTCATTTAATTTCCGATAGTCTCCGCAGACTCGCCATTCCCCGTTTTTTAGGCACTATGTGTAGGGGTGTAGCCCAAGGACTTTTCGAGGGTCTACACACACCTAACCTACACCACTCTTCAAACGCTGATTTAGCTACTTTAAGTTTTTCTGAGTGTAAGCGTCGCGGTTTCTGCGCACAATGAGGACCTGTAGTCTTAATGTAATGATAGATGCCTCTCTTTTTTAGAGATTTTGGCCTATCAACGCCTATTACCGTAGGAAATTTGTTTAAAATGTGTGCATACTTGATTTTGGGGTCAATCAAAGAGATTTGTAAGTCAGGAACGGCTTTGTTCAATCCATTAATTGTTTAATTCGTACTTGCATTTATTAGTAATTTTTTTCTTAAGATCTGGTAAGAGATGAAAATGATTAAAAACATCCCCTCCCAATATAGGATAAGGGACATCTGCGATAATAAAAAGCCATAGCAGTTCCTGAGTGAACCCAAAATCAAGTTTTTTGTGTAATGTGCCATATGTGTTTATTTTAGTGTCGTTGGCTGCATATAAGTTTAAATTTGTCTTTTTTCCCGAAAAATTTTTTGGTCTAGGAATTACGGAAATTTCCGCGCCTGAGTCAATTAAAAACACCTCATTGGTGGTTTTATCTTTTACGTGGGGACGCACTGAATTAGTCCCGGCCACGCTGGTCTCCATGACGCGCCGAGTTTCTAGTTTAACGAATCTTTAACGTTTTCTTTGTTACCATCCGAGCTTGTTCTATCTTTATTTCTCGCATTTTGTTGATCTGGTTTAATGGAATTATCCAACCAGTCGCACGGCTTTGTACATTTAAATTCGTTTTTACCGTATTTACTATGATTGTAACGATAATGTCTACGTTCTCTACTTTTGCTACGTCCGCGCCCTCCTGCTTTGTTGCCTTCGTGCGACGTTTTATCTTGCGAGCGTCTTTTAACTATATTACGTTGACTTACGAGCGCGTCGACTTCAGTCATCATTTCCGTCAAAATATGTGTTTCATTTTGTTTAATTTCATAAATCGCGTTATGATTTGCATGTAAGTCGGCATGTATTTGGTCAGCAAGCTCGACCGACGCCATTTCGTTTTCAGGTGTTACGTCTTCTCGTATAAACGGACGGATGTTGCATGGTAGATTGGCTCTCCAAGCTTTAAGAATCGACGCGCATGGCATTTGTTCTCCCGCAAGATTAATCAACTCGTATAAATATTCCGATGGCTTTCTTGTTCCGATTTGACAACCGCGAAATAATGTCTGTAATTTTGAATCTTGCGATTGCGTATATTTTTTAATTAAAATGTCTTTAATCCCGGTATAACGATGATTAGGTCTTAGCAATTTGGTGCTATTAGATATTTCATCAACGATACTATTGCTAAGGTTAGGCATGATGTTTACGAATTTAATATTATCGTCCGTTATGTTCTGTAGCGATAGTTGATACTCGAACATTTCGAACCATGTTACCGGATCGTGTTGCCAGAAGGGCATTTTAATTGGTTTAAATTTTATATTAGCCGCGACCGTCGGTTGAGTGTTATGATTCTGTGTGTTTATGTTGGGCGTATTTGTTGTGTACACGGGAAAGGTTACAGGATAGTTAGAATTCGAGAAAGTTCGGTTATTTGTTATTGTAGGTTGTGTTTCTTGTGTGTTTGGAATGTTTGATATTGAATTGAAGGTCGGGCTTTGTTCTGTAGGAAAAAGGTATGATGTTAGTTTATGTGTTGTTGTAGAGGCCGATGGAAGGTTATAATGACTTTGAGTGTTTCTTGTATTTTCGAAAAGTCTAGAATTTAAATTTTGCTGAGTCTCTAAAGAATTTTCATTTCTCGCTTGATTTAATACGAGTGCTTTTAATGACTCTATTTGCTCTGTTTAATTATTAATTTGTTCGCTGTGCGAATTTTGCATTAGTTTAATTTTATTACTCAAAGTTTTTTCCATCCTTTCAGAAGCTTCTCGTGGAACTGTTTTTTCGTTTGATATGTTATGAGAAGGTGGTCTAATAGATAAAAGCCTATTCTGATCGAAACTATGCGCGGTTCTTTGTCTATTCGTTAATAAAGATTTTTCAAACGTTTTTTGATTTTTATTAATAATTGAGTTTGTTAAATTTACATGAAACCCGGTGGGCGAACTGTCGGAAACGATTGGTCCTATGGTATTTTCTAGAGTTCCCAGGACGCCCCTGTCACCCGAGTACATGCTCTCTGAAGGAGAGCTGTTCTGTTGCACACGTAACGCATTTTCCGTACGTTCCGTATTGCCGGGCTCGCTGTTTTTAGGAAGTGTATGAACTACTTTGGGAGGCATTTTTGCGGACGAGCAGTCGCAAAAGAGGGAATATCGCTTTTTAGTCTATGTAGTGACCAGTTCGAGGAAATCCTCTCCGAATATTACGAGAAATATGATTTTATGCTTAAATGGATAAAAAAAAAGGCGTCTTGTGTAATCGGGTTTTACCTCCACGTGCTCAGCGTAAGAGACCTCATGTGGTCGACGACTGATGCACAAATAGGCTATCCGATGCACAAGCGCAAATAATTGATAATGCGCGCACTCGCTGTGCGAGTGAAAAATCGGAGAGAATTTCCCACGTGACCAACTACCGGATAAGAGCGATTGCGGCTTTCTCGTCTATTACCGCGTTAAAATAATATGCAAAAGGCTCTTGGCACTCGCACTACTCTCGATAGTCCCCGTTTGAGATCCGAAGGAATCGACGAAGGAGCTTTCTTAAGCAATGCCAGCGCCTCGAGTTAAAGTGAGATTTTTTCACAATAATAAAGAAAAGTATATATATTTTAAAATATCTTAAAATTTTAGGACGAGAAATCCTCAATTGTGCACAGTTAAAATTTTATATGTTAAAAGATATATGTTTTTAAAAAGAAATATATGTGTATATAGACAAAAATACAAATAAATATATAATAAATAAATAAAAAATTAAATACGACACAAACAAATATGACTAGTTTTTATATTGCACTTCAGCGAATCTTATAGAAAATTTTATGCTAAGTTAAATTATGTTAATTTGTCTAGAGTCGACCTTTTCGTTATTTTTTATTATGAAATACTTAAGATTTAAATACGAAAAACAAAATTAATGCTAGTTAGTTGACACGAAAAACCGACTCCTCGCACTCCGCATTCGCTTAAAATTAAAAGATGTTCCACGATGACCTTGAGGTAGTTGTTTCGATATTAAATTTTGACCGTTTATACTAGTTAAAAGTACGCGTTTTTGCTAGACTTAAAACTGGCCGTTTCTTTGTCTTTAGAAGCAATATCGCGTGACTACCGGTCAAAAAAGAAATTAATATGCCAGACAAAATGCGTACATAACATATGTCGCGTATCTTAGGGCATAAAAATTACTGTATAAAAATGATTTTTTTAGTTTCTAATAAAGCGATATACGCGAGAAAAGAAATTTTCCAACGCCAGACACAATGCGTACATAACCTATACGCGCGTCAACGGCGTCCTTTTTCACAAATGTGATAAATAAATTTCACTCGCGATTCGCTCTACTATAACGGCCACAACACGCACTGCCGTGAACAAAGAAAAATTTCACGTAATTATGCGTGTCAAAAATTAGTGGCGCCACGTGGCCAAAATTCTCTAGAGAAAGGTTTTTTGTGCGAATTTTTGCACTTCAACACTTTTATTCGCGCACTCGCGATTTTCTATTAGAGAAAAATAAAACATACAAAAGAGAGTGCACTTTAGCAACTCTCGCTACCTTAAGAAGAAGTACCACGATGCTCCAGACAAAGACGTTGAGGCAGATGCCGCAGAAGAAACGTCTTTCACTTAGAGCTCGTAGGGGCCGTGCGATGCGTGCGTGCGATGTTCCGCCTTTCTAGTCCCAGCAAAGAGAAAGAGAAGACTCCTTGTGCGTGTGGATGAGCGACGAGAGCAGCAAAAATTCGATGTTTGACCAGCAAACAGAAAACCCAAAATGGCGGAATTTCGAGACGTCCCTCTTGGTCCGTCGCCTAGTTGACAAAATGGCTGCCTGGTCGTCGCTGAATCCTTCAGTCGGGGTCACCAGATATAACGCCTTGGTGGCGATGTAGAAGTTAAATGCAGAAGGAGACTAGGATCTGGAAATAAGTCATAGACTATATAAGTTAGATGTAACTTTATTAGAGAGCCAATGCGACTAAGCGTAGTGGCTGGCGGAACAAGACTGAAGTACAGAGAAGCAGTCGCTGAGCTGCTTCTTCCTCGACTAACTTGAGCCTGCGCAGAGGCGTTCTCATGTACACACTTACATGTGTGTTGGTGCGCTTACAGCGTCGTACGCATACAGAGACAGGTGGGTGTCCCCACGAACTATTGGTCCTAGCGAAAAACGGACGAAATTTTTAAAGACTCGAATGAAATGAGTTTAATTAGTGATCTACACATATACGTAGTAAAATTTTGAAATTTCCGCCATTTTGGAATTTTTTTCTTCCTAATTTTACTTTATATATATATGGGACATTTCATGTCAACTCGTATGTACTCATAATCACAGGCTTTTCTATATATATGCATTATTTCATGACAACTCACACACCTATCCGAGTTCCTTCAGCTTTACATATATGGGACGTTTCATGTCAATTTGCATTCATGCATACACGCTTTTATATACATGCGACTCTTCATGTCAACTCATGTACGACCTTAAAGACAGGTTTTTGCATATGTATATATGGTCCATTTCATATCAACTTGCTCATGTTAACCCACAATTTTTTTGTTTATATATATGGGACATTTCATGTCAACTCGCACGTACTCGCAAGCACAGGCTTTTTTATATATATATGGGACATTTCATGACAACTTGTACACACCTATCTGAGTACCCTTAATTTTATATATAGGAGACGTTTCATGTCAATTCGCATGCATGCACACACGCGTTCATGTACGCGGGACTTTTCATGTCGACTCACAAGCATGATATGAACATATATATACATATATATATATATATATATATATATATATATATATATAAACATAAGGGACATTTCATGTAGAATCGCACGTACACACACAAGTTTATTCAAGTTTATATGGAACATTTAATTTCAACTCATACGCGCACACACACGCTCACACATACAAAAACATATTTAACTTTATATATATATACTTTACGTTATCGATGTAGACAATATTTAAAAAATAGTTATTTATTATGCTGTGGTACCCACGATCGCATTCTTTGGATACCTAGGTGTTAATGACAACTTAAACATCATCTACAGCTAAAACTTTTGAAATTCAACTCATAGTTTAATAACTACTTTGAAGTTGTTGCAAACGTTATCTAGCCAAACATGGATGTTCCGAGTAAGATAAACGTTGTCTACGAGAATATCTTTTGAAATTTAGCCATTATTTATTAATAACATGTACGTTTCCCGAGATGATATCTCACAATATCCAGGTGATCCTGGTTACCTGGAAATCGTCTATATGAATGAATTTTGAAATTTTCCATACCGATTATGAATTTTACGGACATTTGCAGGGACTACGTCGAATGAAACTTGGAGATTCTTTTAGATTTCGATTCTAAGGTTGTTTGATTAGGTCGGAGGATACTCAGAAATAAAAAGATTTTAAAAGAACAATTGTTTAAGATTCATGCAAGTTCCATGAAATATGTTGATTTACTCGTAGTCGATACCCATACATAAAGATCATTCATACAAATCATCTCGCATATAAATTTGCGGTAGTATCCCTACTAATTTATGAATTTTTCGTTCGAATAATGCCAGCGAAATTTAACTTCGAGAAAGCATATTACTATTGTAATTAGTGAATTATTTTAACATTTTTTCATCAAACATCATTCCGATACACAGGTAATAAGCGCTATTATTTAAAAAATTTGAGAATTTATGAATCTTAGCAATTATTTACTTACCACGAAAGTTAAGAAATCATTTTAGTAATTCATTTTATTTGAATTTAATCATTTAAAATCTATATAAATCAAATTCCAAAGATAAAGAAATTCTGAATTAGTTATGCATTTACATATAATTTTTATTAAATCTTTAACATTTTTGTTTATTCAACCGAACAATAAACATTCTTGCTATTTACATGAAATCATGAAACTTTAATTTTTTATAAAAATTAAAAGTAATATTTTTAAACATCATTTATTATAAATATTATTTCCTTAAGGCGACTACGGAAGTTCGGTTCTGTTTCATTTCGTAGTTTACAAATTACTCTTTCAGTTTCTAAAATTTTTTGAATTTTTTAATTTTTCACCATTTATTATAATTCGTAGAATGGTGGAAAATTAAAAAATCTGGAAAAATTTACATATTGAAAGAGTAATTTGTGAACTCAAAAATGAAACCTAACCTAAAATCCGAAGTCGCCTTAATAGACATAAATCTTTGAAATCATTAGAGGTATCTAATACTATTACAAAATTATAGAAAATGAAGATATATTTTAAGAGGAAAAATCATATTTCTGTCCTTTGCTAATAAGAAAATTGGTTTTTCGAATGAAAAAAAAAAATTAAAATGGAGATAATATATTGACTATGAATAAGATTTACATAATTAGACGCATTGATGCATATTGTGTATGGACTATGGATACATCGTATATTAATTATGTGGGCTCATATAAATACACAGGTTCTCTATAGCTATTTATGCATGACTTCTGAATTTTTTTCTATACGACCTATATAAAGCAATAAAACAATTTTTTTATGTCATTTATTTAAATTATTTATTTACTTCATGCTGGTGAAAATTTACAATATTATATGTGGCGATAACTAAGACAATGTACATTTTTGGTTAATTTTTAATATCATGATTGTATATTTAACACAAGAGTTTGAATAATAACTTCTCAAGTGGCGATTACTCAGCCAATGTAAGTTTTCAGATATTTAATAATATCGCGATTATTTTCTAATATGAAACATTTTAAAAGAATTTCCTTAGCCTTTTAAGGACGGGACTGGTCGATATATCGACCACTCAAGTATCATAATATTTTTGAGTGTTTTAACATAATATTATCCTCAAAATCACTCAAAAATATTATGATACTTAAGTGGTCGATATATCGACCAGTCCCGTCCTTAAAAGGTTAGTGGCGATTACTCAGCCAATGTAAGCTTTCATATATTTCATAATATCGCGATTATTTTCTAATATGAAACATTTAAAAAGAATTTATGAAGTGGCGATTACTCAGCCAATGTAAGCTTTCATATATTTCATAATATCGCGATAATTTTCTAATATGAAACATTTAAAAAGAATTTATGAAGTGGCAATTACTCAGCCAATGTAAGCTTACATATATTTCATAATATCGCGATTACTTTCTTATATGAAACATTTAAAAAGAATTTATGAAGTGGCGATTACTCAGCCAATGTAAGCTTACATATATTTCATAATATCGCGATTATTTTCTAATATAAAACATTTAAAAAGAATTTATGAAGTGGCGATTACTCAGCCAATATAAATCTTTCGATGATTTTGAATATCGCGATTATTATTTAAAAAAATTTTTACCTATTCATATTGAAAGATTGCTTTTATGAAAAATTTTTCTGTATAATTATAAATATTTAATTATAAATTATTAAACTTTTTGCTTATTCATAAAAATAATAAAATAAGTATTATTCAGTTCCAAGCCTTATACCCTTACAAATAACTTTTGAGTCCATTTGCTTTATACAGTACTCGTTTTTTGAATTCAATATCGGACAATCTATTAAATTTTGGCATGTTCATTAAAGTAGCATAAGAAAATAATCTTTCTACTGGAGCTGAAGAAGGTAATGTGGTATTAAATTTCAAAAATAAGCTTTTAACAACTGGCAAATTATTCAAAGACTCTAAAGACATCGTTTTTTCATTTAAAAACCTCATTAGTTTATTTTCTTCTTTTTCTTGAGTGCAAAAGCCGTGTTTAGTAATGCATTTGAGCTGTCATCATCAAAATCAAAAAACGTGTCTTCAGTATCCTCATTATCTGGAACAGCTAATTCCGGCTTTTTAGGCCTAACCAATTCTTCAACAAGCCTTTTTATTTTTGCTTATGTATTTTTATCAAAGCACGGAATCCATTTTGCTCTAAATTTGGGGTGCGTGAGTGCTGCTATAGCTGCTAATTCACCATTGTTAATGATTTCAAAAAAATCATGAAATCTTTTGTCTCAAGCTTCCTTTAAATATTTCAACAGTGGCTCACACATAGACAAACTTTCATTTGCCGATAAAGTATTCCATTTTTTTCGGATAGTCAACAATGTTGGTAAAAGATAACCATAATGACAATCTTTTTCTCTTTGTAAAATATCAATCGCTGAAGCCAGGGGTTGACCCAATTTCAAATAATCTTCAATAAATTCAAAATCTTTTTTTCTTAAGATTTTATTAGATTCCAACATGTCACGAATTCTTTCATCATCAATTTTTTTTTTAACGAAATGATTTGTTTAAAGGCGTCATACGTAGAATTCCACGTTGTTATAACGGGCTTCTGTAAACTGTATTCAAAAATTTTTTTTATTTCTCCTCGTTTTTTTGGTGATCTTAAACATTTCCATAATTGTTGGCATTTTTCCATGGCAAATTTATGATACTTTTTAATATTTGGAACTCTGTCAATTGCGTCTACAAGCTCTTTTGTTGCAATCAAACTCGAGGTATGGCTGACCTATCGAAAATGACGAGATAGTGTTATATTTGAAAATATTGCTTCGTCTTCTACAGGATTTACATTATCGTTACTGATCATAAACAGTGATTCTTCGCCATCATTTTCTATAAACTCTTCCATTTCCTCTTCAGAATCATTTGAATCCTCATCTGCAATAATTTTTATATAATAATTTGAAAATTTATTAAGATTTTATAAAGATTTTTCATATAAATTTAAAGTTCAATTTTTTCATTTTTTTTATTATATTTATAACTTTTAAGCAAAATTAGCTTTTTTAATAAATTCAGATTTTTTTAATTAAATTTTGTTTCATAAGAAATTATAAAATCTAAAGAAAATCTACCGATAATTGACAGTCATTAATTTACTTTATTATTTAATATTAATTTAATTCAAGAATTGATTATATTCATCCAATAATTTAAATGTCTATTTATTTAATTTTTAATACAATTGATTTAAAATAACAATTTAAATAACCTGGAAAATAATTTTCTGGATTTTCTATTCCAAATTCTTTAAAGGCTTTAACAAAATTTTTCCCATTATCCGTAACTGTAGATACAATTTTTTCAGTAGTTAGGTCGAAAGTCGAATAGATAATAGATAGTTGCTCTGCTATATTGGAAAAGATATGCGATCCTTCAAATCGTCTACAAGCTAAAGCTGCTGATCTTTTTTCCAAAGATATATCACCAATCTGAAAATATAAATAATTTTGATTTTATTGTAATTTCTTAACTACTTTATGTGAATAACATGTCATCTTACCCAATGAGCAGTTACACCTAAAAATCTTCTATTCGACCCAGTCCAAATATCTGCTGTTGTACAGACATGGTTTGCATTAGCTAAAGCCATTTTAATCTTGTCTGATTGTTTATAATATAAATCATTAACTTTTTTCCAGCAGTATAACGAGTCAAATGCTTTAACGGAGCGTCACCATGTTTAATTTTGAAATCTAAATACTTTAAATAAAATGTTATTCATTAATATAATAAAAAAAATATTATATAAAATATACAACCATTAAATATTTTTCGAAAAGCTGAATCTTGAACTAGACGAAGAGCAAGAAATTGATTTCTCAATAAAAACTCTTTTGAGAAAAAGCACATGTCACACGTCGATAAACAACATCATTTTCATCTTCATCATCACCATCCAATTTTTTAAATTTTTTATATTGCTGATAGCTTTGTAGTTTATCTTCATGTTTTCTCTAAAAATATAATTATGTTAAATCATAAAATTAATACAAAATAAACATTTAATATTATTAAAATTTTTTGGTTTTGTATGAAATAGTATATTTTTCACCTAGAGCGAGTGGAAGAAGTGGTAGAACAAGAGGCCAAAAATACCATATTCTATTTTTGATGACAGGAGAAAATATGGTACTTTTGGACTAGGTATTAAAAAAGTAATTTGATGACATTTTAAAAAAGTGAACACAACATTTTATTCTGTGTTTACTATAACAAATAAAATTTATTATTATTGTCACCTACCAACATGGCTGACCTTTTTTTCTGATAAGGTATATAACTTTAATATAAATAATGTTCAATTTTATATATCCATAAGAGAAAATTCATCATTGAACAAGATATTTATTGAAACATGATACTTGATATTTCATCTAAATATTAACTTTATATTTGAATGTACTGTCATAAAAAACATCAAACTTTTTTTTCAATTCATACCATTAAATATTGACTTTATCAAGGTATTTTTAAAAAAAGTACAATTTTTACTTTTTAAATTTTGCAAGTCACAATAACAATAAATAAATTAGTTAATTTAATAATATATACATATAAAAACAATAACCTTTAAATGGCGATAAAAATTTGATGAAACTTTAAGATTTCCATGAATAATTTGGTTACAAGTCATGCATTTTGTTATGATTTTATCGCCATTTGATTTCGTCAAATCTGCTTCGAAAAATTTTCCATCCAAATAACAAGTTTTACAGCAGACATCTAACATTTCTTTTTGCTCATCACTTAATGAAACAGAAGGCGCCGTTGAAACATTTGTTATTCCTGTAGAATTACTTAATCGTGATAACTCATAATGGGTACCATTATTTGCTGTCCCCTGACTTCCATCATCATGTAATGGTTCACCATCTATACCAACTCTTAAACTAGCTAGCAATTCATTTGTACTATCCACTGAATTTTCTTCACTGTTCATTTTAAATCCTTAAAGTGAACAACAAAACAATGAATAACTTAATAAAATACAATGTCTTTATAGGTTTATTGATCCAGTAAGAATGATTTGAGAATTTATTTTATAAATAATATTCCTAAAATTAAATTTTTACGAGGTCTAAAATTTGTAAAGTATGAATTGAATTATAATCTTTTTAACGAAAATTAAATTTAACGAAACCCAACTTTGTTAGAAAAATACATAAACATTAATTTCATGCACTATCTGTGCATTTGACATCAAGTCAGTCTCGCGAATTTTTCTTTATACGTATCCAGTACCTTGATTTACATATAGGAGGCGCGGACGCCCCTCATATATATACACTTCCGTTCCATTAGTTCCGTTGCATGTACCGTCATGAAATCAAATTACTCCCGTATAATTTTTTTATACGTCTCTTATGGGAGGTGTATACCGTTGCTAAAGAAGTTTCACTTCAAAATAGAAAATGTATAATGACGTTATTGAGAAAAGTACGGAATGCCAAAGTAAAAGGTTATGTTATACAGATATCTACGATCCCTAATTTTTTCAAAAAATTGTCAGCCAGTTTTATGTTATTGTACAAAGATTTGCATTTATATTAATTGCGGTAATAAAATAACTGGTGGTCTATAAATTATTCTTTCAGTTACAGATTAATCATATATTTTCATACACAAAACATATACAAAAAATTTTATAGGTCTAAATCATAAAAGTGTTGAAATGAGACAATGTAAATTAAAAAATTTTATTTTCTATGAATTGTTTAATGAATTCCGTAATGAATTGTTTTCTCGAATACTATAAACTTTAGATAAATACTTAAAACAATAATTGATGTTAAATAAATAACACATTTTGCAAATTATAATATGAAGATATTTGAGTTTATCTAATTGGTGAAATAATATAATTAAATGAAAAAATGTTTTTCTCATGTTGAAAACACGTTGTTAAAAAAACCAATAATTGAAAAAATGCACTAAAAAGTATTAAATTAATTAATTAAAGGCTATAGCAGAATAAGCATGGTGAATTTGCCCCTCCCAAATGGCGTATCTGATATGGGTCACTTAAAAGGTTATCAAAGAATATTAAGAAAGCCAAAATTACAGACCCCTAAACCCCATGTAGGAGTTATAAAGCTAAAAAACGTGATTTTTCGATTTTATGTTTTTACAGCTAGGTTCTGCATTCCAGAGACTTGTAAAAAATCATGAAAGTAGGTTTTTCCTTTCTCAATAATTAAAATTTTTTACGAAACTCATAACCTCAAAATTGGCTCCGAAAAACCTCATTAAAATTTTAAATCAGTATTTTTACATCCCAGATTTCGAGGCACTAAACTCAATATAGGTATTTTTCATGTATTTTTTCCTGCTCTTCACGATGCCGTCATTAGTTTACAAAAAAAAATGGTGGCACACCCATTTTTCGTCCAAAAATCGTTTTTTTGGCTTTTTTACGGGGTTTTAAGCATTAATAATGAAATAAATTACTATATTATGGCTCTAAATAACACTTTTTCTATATTTTTATACTTTTTGTTGAGTTCTGAAATCAGATTGAAGATATTTTCAGCTGAACACGCTATCCTACGCTCAGAAACGGTTTTTTGTGTGGTTATTTAAAGATTTTGTTGCGTGATTTGGCATCTGAGAGATTTGGAAAGACATATTTTGATAATCCATACATGTTCTTTACAACTGTATACTCAGATTTGCAATATTTTAATCCATAAACCATGAAAGTTTACCGAAATCTAATTTTTTTGAGGTTATGTAATAATTTCATTTGATTATATTTTATTTAAATAACTCAAATAACAAATATCAGTATTTTTTATGACTTTCTATTATTTTGTTTTATTAGATTTACAATATTTTCATTTACACGTTCCAGTATTTGCCAAAAACTGATTTTAGTTTAAGTTTATATACTGTAACGGGGAATATATTTAAATCAACAAATTAAATATATTTGTGGGTTTCGCATGTACTTACTTCAAGTACATACGCACTTACCGTTAAATAACCGATTTTCTATTTAGAGACGATCAGCCTTGTATCTCGACAATGCTCGTATATAAACGACTTTTTCATACAAAGAAAATCAGCTAAGCAATATATAACATTATTGCAGAACTTCGCTTAGAAGTTCTGCCTCCCGGACGTCTGGTACGACGAAACCCACGGCGTGTACTTTGAGACTCTAATAAATATCGTAAATCAAATGCAATCAAGTGTATTAAGATTATCATATAAAGGCAAAACACGATTCTACTGAGAGAAATAATATTATGCAACAATTCAAATTAACTTAAATTTTACTTTACTTTATTCAAAATAATAGACCAATATATTACATAAAAATAAACTTCCAATAATAGTTATTAGCTACAAAATTTAGTTAAACTCACGAATCGAAACAAAAGTTAATTTAAGCTACCCTAATCTATACGACGCGGCGCACACGACGGTCTTGATATTTTCGTATGTATCGCATACACGCTTTTAACAATAATAAAAAAAACATACGAAAGTCTGCAGACTTACATTTCTTTATCGGACGTTGAACACGGAGGACTCTCAATCGATTTCTCTCGCAATGGCGGTTCACCAGTACAACTAAAGCGGCACCGTAGATATGCGGTGCAGCTCAACAACCTCGTTGCTCTCGTTGAAATATATCTCAACTCTCTCTGCAAAGTTCGGCAAAAATTCTCTAGCTTTAAAACAATCTAATGAGGCTCCAACAACACTCTCACAAAAAAAAACTTTTATCAAAAATTTAGCGGACGCACAAGCTCGCACAACGTACACAATGGCTGCTAGAATCTTTCTGCTCTTCCCTGCCGTCCGTTCGCTTCTCTCTCTTGCCTAATCCTACCCGGCATGCCCTGCGCGCGCCTCTCTCTACAGTACTATATCCGAGTCCCCAAGACAGACTCTCTCCGTCTCTCTCTTACACTTGCATACCAAGTATACGTTGAGCCGTGCGACTTATAACGAGGATAGAGCTATATCATAGCATACGAATAATTTTCCATCCTCGTTACACCCCTTCCCCAGACGCTGGAAGACTTGACTGACAGCTCTGCTACCCTATCTAGTCGCACTGAAATCCAAAGTCTGATACAGGAGTAAAAGAAACCAATACTTTACAAAAAGAGACATTTATTAACAGTGAGACTCGTAAAATATCATATGATTAAACAAAAGAAAAATGAAAAGAAGAATTTAATATTACTTTAAAACAAAAAAAAAAAATTCTATATCTGCAATACTATCTCCTGTTATACCTATAGCACGCCCCATCGTATCTTCCTTCATGGGTATCGGTGATGACTAGAACGATTGGGGCAGTGCTTACTCTTTCTCACACCCAAAGTGCCACAGATATAGCATCTGGGCTCTTCAGGGTGATCTCGCTTGTAAGCGGCGCGAGTCTTCTCCTTCTCCAACTTCAACTCTTCAAAGAGCTCATTTTTACGAGCCTGCTCGACCTGCTTACGTGCGAGTTGGATTCGAGCTCGCGCCTCTTCTTCATCTCGGGCAGCTCTGGTCTCAAGCTGCTGTCTTCTTAATCTGGCTTGAGCCAGAGCCTGTTCTTGCTGTTGTTGGCGCCGGATTTCTCCCTCACGGCGCCGACGTCTCTGTGAGCGAAGATCATTGATGGCAGCGTGCTCCTCGCGTCTGTTGGCTACACGCTTAACCCATACGTCAGCCTTTGCTGCTCCCTCCTCGCCGTATGACTCTAAGAAGTCCTCCAAAGTAGTAAAGGCGTCATTTTCTTGCTGGAAGACCTCACGCGAGGCAGACATGGCAGCAGCGAGGAAGCGCTCCACCTTTTCCCACTCCTCTTCCATAGAAGTCATGTTGGTAGCAGACTCGGAATCGTTACTCTTCTCAGTAGCCCTTGTAGCATAAGCGCCCTTCTCTTCTGCCACAGTTCCAACAGCGGCCGCAGCTTCTTCGTCTGCGACAGCCTCTTCCATACTTGACCGCAGCATCTCCAACAAGCCCATAGACCGACATATGGCCTGCTGCAAGTCGTTTTGTGACTCCTCTACTTCTTCAATGACGACAGTCGATTCCCGTCTTCTGTCGTCAGGGTGGCCCAAAACAGATACTGCTTGTTGCAGCACTTGCACAGCGCCTCGACGCTCTTCGATCTGTAAATCGGCCAACTCTGCTACCAACTTCATAGATTTTATCATGGCTGACTCCATGCTGAAAAAGAGAAACGAACACTGGTCATGACTATGATCTCCTCGCTTGAGATTGCGCTCGCGTTTTACGAGGAGAGATAGAACCTATATTCATCTTTGTCGCACGCTTTTTTGTTTCTTTCGGCCTACCACGACTTCGCTTACTCTCAGCATTCTCGCTCGCTTGCTGAGGAACTGTAACTCGCTTTAACGCCGCACGTTTCACCACCACAACCGTTTTACGCGGCCTACCACGCTTCCTAGAACTACCTAAGCTACGTAACTCATTTCCACCCGCAGGTGGAACCTCATTGCTGTGATGGTGACTCTGGCCATTCGCAGATGGCGTTTCGCAACGAATCGCATCGCTATTATCTCGCTCTTCTGACTCCAACGGTGGATGTTCTTCGTTGTCATCATCTTCTGGATCTTGTCCATCTATATATCTTTTTAGATCACAAACTGGTATTACTTTTTCAATATAACCATGAGTGTCTATTACATCATAGGTATTTTTACCACAGCAGGCCGTAACTACATACGGCCCTGCATATTTAGGTGCCAATTTAGCACTAATACCCTGAATGGCAGATGACAAAACTCTATTTCTTTTCCAAACTTTATCACCTACTTGATACCATACATCTCTATGACGAGAATTATAATATTTTGCCTGTCTGTTCTGTGCACCTTCAGCCTGAACCTTAGCCTTATCATGTAAAGCAGGCAAATTTTCCAAATACTTTGCCCATTGACGTATTGCCTCCTGATTTTCTTCATTACAAGCAGCTCTCTCCTCTTCTCTTTGGAGAGAGCCAGGTGGCACCAACTGCTTTCCAAAATTCAACATTGCTGGAGTAATACCAGTTGAACTTTGCTCAGCTGTATTATATGCAAAAGCAAACTCTGACAAGTGCTCATCCCAAGTTCTATGGTTACTTTCAACATAGGACCTTACCATGGTCTTAATGGTTCTATTGACTCGCTCCACTGGGTTAGCTTGTGGATGATATGGAGGTATTGTCGTATGCAATACTCCAATGCTTTTTAAATATGGATCTATTACTCCATTCACAAACTCAGTACCGTTATCAGATAAAAACACTTCAGGAGCACCAAAATGATATATTATTTTCTCCTTGAAGTGTTTAAGAATGTTTATACCATTAGCTTTTCTTAATGGTACACACTCTACCCATCTAGTAAATAAATCTTGCATTACTAAGACATATTCATGCCCTTTGGTACTTTTAGGTAGTGGTCCAACTATATCACCAGCTACCACTTCCCATGGCCGTCTTATAACGCGTTGCCCCATCAAACCAGCAGGTAATTGCTGCTCAACTTTGCATTGTTGACACACTAAGCACTTACGCACGTATTCCATTACATCTTTGTATATGGAATGCCAAAAATATCTTTCAATCACTCTTTTATAGGTTTTCTCTCTACCTAAGTGACCTGCAGTAGATTCATCATGACATTCCATGAGCACTCTTTTCTCTGTTCCAAAGGAACGACGAGTTTCAAGCCTCGTCATCCTGACCCATAATATCATCGATCTCTTCATTAGGACAATATTTGAAGAGACGACTACCAATAATTTTCCATCTTGGATTTCCTCTTGGATCCTTTTGTACTTTGTCAAACCATCCTAAGTACCATGTATCTTTGGTTATGGTTGCAGTATGAAGAGCCGAGACTTCAACGTCTTCGTGCTCTTCACCCTCATACATTCTTGAGAGTGCATCTGGAACATGATTCAGTGCTCCCTTTCGGTGTTCTACAGTAAACGAGTAGCCTTGTAATTCCAACGCCCATCTCGCTAACCTACCAGTTGGGTTATGCAAATTACACAACCATCTCAAACTACTATGGTCTGTAATCACTTTAAAATGGTATCCATCTATATAAGGTCTGAATTTGTTAGCAGCCCATTTTACCGCTAAACATTCTCGTTCAGTTACAGAATAATTTCGTTCTGCTTGGTTCATAGTGCGACTGGCAAATTCCAGCACCCGTTCTTCTCCATCAATCTCTTGAGTCAGAACTGCACCAAGACCTGTATCGCTTGCATCAGTTTGTATAACAAACAGCTTATCAAAATGTGGTTTCTGCAATACAGGTGCAGAAACCATTAAGGCTTTTATCTCTTCAAAAGCTTGCTGTTGATTTTCAGACCATTCGAATCGACAATCTTTCTTTGTCAACTGCGTTAATGGTTCTGCTAGCGTAGCAAAATCTTTAATAAATTTCCTATACCACGACGCCATTCCTAAGAATCGTCGCAGTTGCTTTAAGTTTCTTGGCGCTGGATACTCAACAATCGGCCTGATCTTCTCTGGATCAGGTCGAAATCCATCTTTATTAACTAACAAACCGAGATACTTCACTTCTTCGCAACAGAAAATACTTTTCTCTCGGTTTATCGTGAGGTTCGCTTCCTTTATCCTTAATAGCACGTGTTCTAACCACTTCAAGTGCTCTGCAAAGGTTTCAGTAACTACTATTATATCGTCCAGATAAGCGAATGCATATGGCTCCATTTCAGGCCCAATCACCATATCGATTAATCGCTGAAATGTTGCCCCAGCCTGGCTCAGGCCATACGGCATTTTTATGAACTGATATAGTCCCAATCGAGGAACCGTGAATGCTGTAATAGGCCTCGATTCTACCTTAAGCGGGATCTGATGATAAGCTTGGCTCAGATCCAGCGTAGAGATATACTTAGCCCTCTGTAGCTTTCGAAAGATTGCATCCATAAAAGGAAGAGGGTAAGCATCTTGTTGAGAAACAGCATTGACTTTTCTATAGTCCACGCAGAATCGAAACTTTCCATTCGCTTTACGAACCATAACGACTGGACTAGACCAACCACTCGCTGATGGCTCTATTATTCCAGATTTTAGCATTTCTCGTACTTGAGAATGCATTTCTTCTTCCATTTTCTGTGACGTAGAATAATATTTTTGTTTAATGGGTTGAGCTGAACCAACATTAATCTCATGCTCAATCCAAGTTGTGCAACCTAATTGGCCATTATCTTCTCCGACTACCCTATCTAATAGTTCTTGTAACTGTTGCTTTTCTTCCGTTTTTAAATTAGCCAATCCAGTTTGCACCACTTCTTCTGACTGTACAGCAGCAACCTCTAAATCTATATATATATTAGCATCCTTTAGCAATACTCTATTTTCGCATGGATCCAATATCGTTTTAAATTCACGTACAAAATTCACTCCAAGATAGCAATCTGCGTCTAACTCAGGCATGATTGCCACCAAAATATCTTTAGTAATGCTTCCCAACGTAAAAGGAAGTCTTACATAACCCGATATCGGAGTAAAATGTCCATTAGCAACTTGAGCCCTTCGGTTATCACATGAATCAACTTTTATGCCGCACTGATCTGCCAAATTCTGACCAATAGATCCTACCACCGTTCTTGATGCTCCTGGATCATATAAAGCACGTATCATTTGATGGCAGATCTTAACTTTTAACCACCATCGTGTTTCAGTTTCACTAGTGCCATCTGTTACAGCGTTATTTTCAGATAAACTTTGTCAAACTACACTATCAACAGTATTCAAGTTTAGGTTATCTATTACCTCTAACGTTGGTTCTTTTTCTTTAGTAGACTCGGCTCTTACCGAGTCCACTGATGGTACCACTGACTCTTTAAAGGCCATATCAGAGTCAGAGAGAGCTGCATTGGCCTTCTTTACTTGCTCCCTTGCGCGTTTCCCGAACACTGTAGGCAATTACGCTTTATGTACCCAGGATTGCCACAACCATAGCAAACTATTCCTCTTTGTCTACTATGTGAATTTGACGATGGGCTATTCCTTTTATCTTTTTTGTAATCATCAGGTTTTTGGCCTGAATCCTGTGAACCTTCGTTCTTCTGATTCGGATTAACCTTATCATTATTATCTTGAGGCACCTGCTTATTTGGTGTGCGGAACTTTGTTCTATTCTGATTCGTAAATTTAGAAGTTTTATTCTCTAACTTCTTTTCAAACTGGGCTAATTTTTGTTCTAAAATTTTTGTGACAGCAGACACCATATCTTCGACCTTAGTCGCCTTGGTGTCTACACTAGCTACCTTAGGTGAGATCTTTTTCCGATTCGCCGGTGGGTGATAAGCAGTTTCCGGTAATAAGGCTTTTCCAGGTGATGGCGGAGGTTTATAAACTTTCTCCGCTTCCAAAGTTAATTCAGCTTCAACAGCGAGTTCTAGTAACGCATCAATGCTATTAAATTCATCTCTGCGCACTAGTCTTTGCAGCTCTGGTCTCAAGTTACGGTGCAGTAAATCTAACTGCTGACTGAGATCCGGTTGTGGTTTCTGCCTACGCATTATTGCTATAAGGCACGTTAAATAGTCACGCACTGGCTCATCGTTGCCTTGCGTGCGTGTATTCGCTTCTGCTATGAGCCTCTGCTGGAAACGACGGTTGGTACCATACCATCGTCTCGCAGCATCACAGAATTCGGGCCAACTATGCCATTGGTCCCGATTATTGCGATACCACGTAGCTGCTACACCTGTCAGTAGTTCAGAAAGTGAATATAATAAATCACTTTCTGACATATTAGCCAGGACCCGACACTCCTCGACTCTTGTCAAAAAGAGGTCTATACTTTGGTCCTTTGTGCCTGAAAATCGTACTTCCCATTGGCGCACGACCCTACCAACGTCTCTTGGTTGACCACCATGACTCACAGAACCTTGAGTCGGTGAGCCACCCCTTCCCCAGGCTGTGCCGAGGACACCAAATGGTGGGAAACGAGACGCTTCCGAGACAGTTGAGTTATCAACCCGAGGTACACCGTCTACTGCTGTATTTACCCTCGAGCCGGCCGTTGCTTGGTCGAAATTAACCTGCTTATCTTCTGTACGTTGTTGAGCTATTTCAACATTACTATGTTGACTTCTTCTGCCGCAACCTGATATACCGCCATCTAACCTTGTGCTAGACGGTAATCTATTTTCAGTAGGAATCACACTTGTCAGATTTGACAAGCATGATTCCCTCCAATCTGAAAGGTCACGAACTCTTTCTGACAAGTTTCCTAATTGCTGTTGTATCTGTTGCAATGCCTTTAACATTTTACTATGCAACAGATACTCTTCATTAGTCGAATTCTCACGACCTTGTGGCAAATTCTGTTGTGCGTGTGCGTCGATTCCTTGCATTTGGACTACTTGAATTTCGTCCTCCTTATCTATCAAAGTCCGTTGTCTCGTCTGATCACTCTGCGAGACAATACTTCTATTATTAGCTAGGGCGTTTGCTGTTCCCTCACTTCCATTAGCTGATAACTGAGTCACCTCACAATTTTCTACCTGTAATTGCGGTAACTCAGCCAATGGATGTGGATGCAGGGTATAATTGCTCGCTGTCTGCGAACTATTTGTTATTTCTGCTGTCTTTGCTTCAATAAAAGACTGACGAAGATCAATCCTCGTCTGTCTGATTGCACTTTCGTCAGACAGATTAGATTGAATAAAGTCAGCTGCCGTATATTCACCGAGCAGCCAGACTCTTAGCCTCTCAGCTTGAGCAAACCTGGATCCAGAAGTTTGCATTTGCAAGCTATATAATGCTTCAGTCAGTTCTTGACCGTTTAGACATATGAGCCAGTCATCAAGCAACTCAGTTGATGCTGTATCTTTTCTTGACTGATTACTTGACATCTTCGCTCTTGCAGCAAATCTATTACCTGAAATAGAAGTACTTGCGTGCGCTATTCAGAAAATAATAATTGCTTAAACAGCCGCAAATAAAAATTCTAAATATATGTGTGTACAATATATATATATATATATATATTTGTAGTGTACCTAACTACTATAGCACACGCAAGAACCTCTCTACGCGAGCGACTAAGAGTTTATTCTTATTTGGCTCAATATAAATATATTGAACCAACCTTCTCCCTTTAATACGAATAAAACTATTTTTAATAAAAAAAAAACAATTAAATTTCCCTTAAAAGCGAGAAAAACTCTTCGATTTCCTCTTGGTGTCAATAGTTCTACTTGCTGACTGGCTAAAAAAAAATAAAACCTTCAACCAGTCAGCTATTGCAAAAACTGCAACCTCAGTTTTGCAAAAATACAAGAAAAAAAAATTTTCACTATCAAATCCAATTCTCAATTTAAACAATTTCAATTAAACCGAAAAAAAAAATTCGAAATTTCTACAAGAAATAATTTTTTTTCCAATAAAAAAAAACAACTAGAAAAAAACTTGACACCAAGGGTAAAACTACAATTTGAAAAAAAAAAGAAAGAAAAAAAAAATTCAACCTTAGTCCTTTACACCTCTTTGTTGCTCGCGGACGAATACTATCTTTATTTTATAACCTGTGAGCAACCTACTTTAACGTTGCTCACAAGCGCGCCCTATGTTCGACAAGAATTTTATTTTATTTTTCTTATCTTGTCGAACTTACAGTCTACAAGACCGTCGCTCTTCCGTACAATTCAAAAAAAAAATTCCTTTCTCTTTAAAAATTATCCTATTATATTTTTTTTTCCTAAAGAAAACCGAAAAAAAAACGGAGGACTCTCAATCGATTTCTCTCGCAATGGCGGTTCACCAGTACAACTAAAGCGGCACCGTAGATATGCGGTGCAGCTCAACAACCTCGTTGCTCTCGTTGAAATATATCTCAACTCTCTCTGCAAAGTTCGGCAAAAATTCTCTAGCTTTAAAACAATCTAATGAGGCTCCAACAACACTCTCACAAAAAAAAACTTTTATCAAAAATTTAGCGGACGCACAAGCTCGCACAACGTACACAATTGCTGCTAGAATCTTTCTGCTCTTCCCTGCCGTCCGTTCGCTTCTCTCTCTTGCCTAATCCTACCCGGCATGCCCTGCGCGCGCCTCTCTCTACAGTACTATATCCGAGTCCCCAAGACAGACTCTCTCCGTCTCTCTCTTACACTTGCATACCAAGTATACGTTGAGCCGTGCGACTTATAACGAGGATAGAGCTATATCATAGCATACGAATAATTTTCCATCCTCGTTACAATACAAATTGTATCAACTTATATTACATTTAAAAAGCTTGAAACAACGGTTTTTAGTTTATTTATGTTACCATTTTTCAAGCATATTTTCAGTATATTGCGATGCGCGCTTAACATAGTATTTTGAGAAAATGTAATGCTTTTACTAAGTTATGTTATTCTTACTAAGTTGAAAACAGTTACTTTTAAGTGTACTTCAATCATTTCTCAAATATCATGGCACAAATAATATTTTTTCAAACACCGCCACTTTTTATTTAAATAAAGTTTATAACAGAATTGGTAGGAAAAGTAATTTTCTCATTTTCATAGTTTGCGTAGTGTATAATATAATAAATTATAAAAGAATGTTAAATGTAACTCAAGACAAAAACTCAAAATTAGTGACAAATGAAGCCTCGAGCAACAAAAATGACCAAGCCCATTTTTTTTTAAATTGAGTTATTAAGTAAAGCATATTTTTTAGCCTATTTTCTACTATATTTAATTATAAAATTTTTTAAAAATTTGATTTTTCAATTTTTTTGGTATGTCAAAAAACTGCTGCAAATCAAAAAAGCGCCAAGTCCATTGAACTTGCTTATCAAAAATGGTCAAGTCCAATTTTAATTTTAAGAATAGAGTAAATATGCATTTTTATGAATATACACACGCATATACTTACACATAAACATAATACGCTCACAAATACACACTCGTTAGCATATGCAATAACAATATACTATGTGTTATTTATAAATAATAAACGCGTATTTATGAGTGTACCTCTATGTTTGTTGATAATGTTCAGCGAGCTTCCGAGAATAAACTTTAGCGTTTTTTCGATTTGCAGAAGTTCTTTGACATACCAAAAAAATTGAAAAATAATGATAAAATAAATAAAAAAATTATTAATGAAAAATATAAAATCTAATGAAGGAGTAATTTCTGATCATAGTCATTATAGTCAGGAGTTAATTCTAATAAAACTAGACTCAATTTCCGATTACATATAAATACTACAATTCAAAAAGTATACTAATGAAACGCAACAACTTATACTAAAATTTATTAAATTAAGAAAACAATGAGAATACCATTTTTAAAATCTTAGATATGAAAAATAATTGTTTTATTTATGAAATAAACTATTAAAATTAAAGCTTGAAATAAACAATCTGATATGATAAATCATTTCTAATTAGTTTTCTGCTTTTTTTTTAATTATTTTTTTTTCTTGACATACTTTACTGAAATATATGCTTAAATTGCTATTTGTTAGAAATATTATATTTCTTTTGTAAGTATGTATAGTCTATACACACATACAAAATTTGATATTTCAATTTTTTTGGTATGTCAAAAAACTGCTGCAAATCGAAAAAACGCTAAAGTTTATTCTCGGAAGCTTGCTGAACATTATCAACAAACATAGAGGTACACTCATAAATACGCGTTTATTATTCATAAATAACACATAGTATATTTTTATTGCATATGCTTACGAGTGTGTATTTGTGAGCGTATTATGTTTATGTGTAAATATATGCGTGTGTATATTCATAAAAATGCACATGTACTCTATTGGGATCTGACATAGACCAGACGCTCTCTGGTGGATAAAATCTGAACGAATAGTAGCATACAAGCAGAAAGCGTTCGTTGATGCGACTTGTATGTTCTTGTATGTCTTGCGTGAAAAGGTTATTATATCACCGATATTTTTGTTATTTTTAACGTATTTTATTATATGTCCTGCTCTGAAAACTTGTTCATCTTTTATAAAATAACGTTTGGTAGGATTAGTATCTGCCCAATAGTACAGAAATATTCATAATTAACAAAAACAGGTACTTGCTCCATATATGACAATGTAAATTGTATACTATGGTACGCCATCTTAGCTTAGACCACGCCCCCATGTCAGATCCCAATTCTTAAAATTAAAATTGGACTTGACCATTTTTGATAAGCAAGTTCAATGGACTTGGCGCTTTTTTGATTTGCAGCAGTTTTTTGACATACCAAAAAAATTGAAAAATCAAATTTTTAAAAAATTTTATAATTAAATATAGGCTAAAAGAAAATAGGCTAAGAAATATGCTTTACTCAATAACTCAATTTAAAAAAAAAATGGGCTTGGTCATTTTTGTTGCTTGAGGCTTCATTTGTCACTAATTTTGAGTTTTTGTCTTGAGTTACATTTAACATTTTTTTATAATTTATTATATTAAACACTACGCAAACTATGAAAATGAGAAAATTACTTTTCCTACCAATTCTGTTATAAACTTTATTTAAATAAAAAGTGGCGGTGTTTGAAAAAATATTATTTGTGCCATGATATTTGAGAAATGATTAAAGTACACTTAAAAGTAACTGTTTTCAACTTAGTAAGAATAACATAACTTAGTAAAAGCATTACATTTTCTCAAAATACTATGTTAAGCGCGCATCGCAATATACTGAAAATATGATTGAAAAATGGTAACATAAATAAACTAAAAACCGTTGTTTCAAGCTTTTTAAATGTAATATAAGTTGATACAATTTGTACATAAACTTAAACTAAAATCAGTTTTTGGCAAATACTGGAACGTGTAAATGAAAATATCGTAAATCTAATAAGACAAAATAATAGAAAGTCATAAAAAATACTGATATTTGTTATTTGAGTTATTTAAATAAAATATAATCAAATGAAATTATTACATAACCTCAAAAAAATTAGATTTCGGTAAACTTTCATGGTTTATGGATTAAAATATTGCAAATCTGAGTATACAGTTGTAAAGAACATGTATGGATTATCAAAATATGTCTTTCCAAATCTCTCAGATGCCAAATCACGCAACAAAATCTTTAAATAACCCCACAAAAAACCGTTTCTGAGCGTAGGATAGCGTGTTCAGCTGAAAATATCTTCAATCTGATTTCAGAACTCAACAAAAAGTAGAAAAATATAGAAAAAGTGTTATTTAGAGCCATAATATAGTAATTTATTTCATTATTAATGCTTAAAACCCCGTAAAAAAGCCAAAAAAACGATTTTTGGACGAAAATTGGGTGTGCCACCATTTTTTTTTGTAAACTAATGACGGCATCGTGAAGAGCAGGAAAAAATACATGAAAAATACCTATATTGAGTTTAGTGCCTCGAAATCTGGGATGTAAAAATACTGATTTAAAATTTTAATGAGGTTTTTCGGAGCCAATTTTGAGGTTATGAGTTTCATAAAAAATTTCAATTATTAAGAACGGAAAAACCTACTTTCATGATTTTTTACAAGTTTCTGGAATGCAGAACCTAGCTGTAAAAACATAAAATCGAAAAATCACGTTTTTTAGCTTTATAACTCCTACATGGGGTTTAGGGGTCTGTAATTTTGGCTTTCTTAATATTTTTTGATAACCTTTTAAGTGACCCATATCTGATACGCCATTTAGGAGGGGGCAAATTCACCATGCTTATTCTGCTATAGCCTTTCTTAAAATTACTTTTATACAGTTTCATTGCAATAATCAAGATAAAATTTTACAGCAAAAATTATAAAAGTAAAGGGTGTGCACTGATTTTCAGTAAATCTAATAATAATTTCAATACTATCTTTAATAATTTCTTAAAAAGATTTTAGAAAAAATTTCAGCAACCACACTTTTCTTTTTAATTTGTTGTTGTAAAATTTTCTATTGATTATTGCAATGAAACTATATAAAAGTAATATCAAGAAAGTTAATTTATTTATTTTATACTTTTTAGTCTATTTATTCAATTATTGTATTTTATTTTTAAAGCATGTTTTTAAAATTTTGTATTTTCTATTTTCAAGTTAAAATTGTTTTTATTATCATTTAGAGTTACATTGCAACCAGACTTTTCGAAGATTACACTCAGGTACATCCGTTATCGGTGACTTGGTACTCCAGTTCGACCTCTTCATCCTAAATCATTATTATGCATTATAGATTCACTTTCAAACCTCGAATTAGGTTTTAGCAGCCCCGAAATCCCCCGGGGAACCCACCTCGACCCAGAGAAAGTCTCCCCACTTGTACTTCCTCGGAGACGACGTCCATGCGTATTCTGAACAACATGCATCACTTTGTGGCAATTGTCTGATCTCAAATTCGGTTTTAGCAACCCTAAAAACCCCCGAGAAACTCGCCTCGACCCAAAGAAAGCCTCCCCATTTATACTTCCTCGGAGATGACTTTTCACACCCATTATCATCGACCTCGATGTCCAGGTACCAAAATGACAACTGATTATTGTATTGTCATCCCAGACCAAAGTCTATGCCAATTGTCGGAATTTATATCTGTCAAAAAGTGCCTGGAATTGAGCGCGTGATTACAGACAGACAAACAAACAAACAGACATGAAGGCGAATATAAGAAAAGCGTATATGAAAAAATAATATTTACCTACGTTAAGTCTGCTTTAAGACTAATTATCTTTCGTTTTTTATGACAAAAACAAGTAAATTGAATTTGAGAAAATTTCTATAAGTTACTTAAATTCATGAAAAAGTCAATATAAATCGTCATTTTCGCAGAATTATGAAGATTATGATTATTTTCGCGGAAATTATAAAGTTATGGAAATTATTTATAAAAACGTTTTCGATTGGAAAATTTGTGATTATTACAGTTGAATTTTGTTACATCATCATCAGTTATATCCTCGTTAAAATGACCCGAAAATTTCTGAAAGAATCGGAACAAATATTTTTCCGGTCTTTAAAGAATGTTTAAGAGGAGGTCACGTATCTTTGTCCTTTTCTAATCAAAGAAATGATTTTTTCACAAAAATTAATAACTTAATCAAAAAATGAAGAGAAAGCCGCATCTTGTATCAAAAAAAGCAATATTTTCTTTGATAAGAAAAAATTAATTTTATTGCTTCGTTCTCAAGAAAACCTTGAAAAACCTAATTGTCCACCCTAACCTCTATGATTTAAGTTTTTCAAGGTTTTCTTGAAAACGAAGCAATAAAATTAATTCTTTCTTATCAAAGAAAATATTGCTTTTTTTGATACAAGATGCGGCTTTCTCTTCATTTTTTGCTAAAGTTATTAGTTTCTGTAAAAAACTCAATTCTTTGATTAGAAAAGGACAGAGATACGTGACCTCCTCTTAAGAACTATTATGAAATGAAAATTGATAAATTTTTCAAGTTTTCCGAATCGTTCCGACATTGAAATTTCAATTATAAGCCGTTACTCATAAAATTTGGAAAAGTCTATTGTATGCAACTATTTTTCCAGTGATTCAGTTGTAATTTATAAAATTGTGAATTTGAATGATTCATTATATTTCTTTCCGTAATATTTATCTGATGTTGGAGCTGCAGCAATCGAGTTTTGCTTTTTTTATTTCTTTAATATCATTTTAAATTCGTAAATTAATAGTATATTGTGTAACCAGTAAGGTTTAGTTGACTATTGCGCACGAGGGCAAGTTGGTGCACGAGCGTAGCGAGTAGCGCCATTGCCCGAGACTCTCTCTTTCTCATATCTGCCGTACGACTGACTCGCAATAGTATATTTCAATACTTTTTGGTACTATTATTTGTAATTAAATTACATACTTTTAGTTCACCAATTTCACGTATATACGGAATAATTACGATTTCGTTGATGTAAAAATAATACGAGAATAGATGATACGATTTACTTTGTCAGAGGTTAAAGCGAGATAGAGTATAAAATTCATCACATGGTCGATGAGACACAGTATGAGGGTGCTGCGCTTGTATAAACCTTTGCGATTTTACATTAATTAACGCTTTTGCGTGACATTATTTTACAGAATGTAACGTATTTACGTGATTCAATACAAAATAATATTAAACCTAGCTGTGAAACACACGCCCTCAAAAAACAACACACGCAGCGCGCGCTATTAGCTACTTACTACCCCGAAAACGCATGCGCTATAGGCCACTTACTCAGCACGGATGAGAAAAACAAATATAATGACTTGTCCGCACTAAAGCTATGTTAATACAATAATTTTTGTTAAAATAAAAAATCGTTTAAACTTGTAAATTTTTTATGAACTTGGATTGGAAATTATATCAAGCTCGACAAACCTAATCTTAAAATACGTTATATTGAAAGTTTGTATTATTACTTTTTATGTAGTATTTTCGTAGGTTTCTTGAGTTGTCCGCACTCGAGTTGAATCTTACAAATTTTTTCTTTGTCGCAAAAAATGTTAATAAACGCATTGTTCATTCATAACTTAGGATTGGAAATATTATTAGAAGACTGGAAGCTTCGTCATGCTCTTAAAAATAAAAATAATGTTATCTAATTTTAAAAATAATATTAATCTGAATAATATATGCTCATCAGAAAAGTTATTGTAATTTATATATTTTTGGAACCTTTCCGATTTCATGTGTACCACCATAGTATTATATGGGGATATCCACGCAACTTTAAATTCTCTAGTAACAGGTCATTATTTAAACTAGGTTATAATCTTTTGTGCTATCCTGTAACTCTATTTCTGATGTATTTTGTAAATGTGCCACAAACGGCGCAGCAGATAATTCTATAAAAAGTAAATTTACACATAAGATAAATTACGGTAATTTTTTATGTGTAAAAATGAATGTTTCATAGAAATATCTACTGCACCGTTTGTTAAACATTTACAAAATACATCAGAAATAGAGTTACAGGATAGCACAAAAGATTTAAACCTAGTTTAAATAATGTGCATCATGCGGTAACCCAGTAACAGCTGTAATATGACCTGTTACTAGAGAATTAAAAGTTTTGTGGATATCCCCATATATCAAAAAATATGATTATGACTTCTTCAGATTTTTTATGAATTTTTAATATATTAAATAGTGATTTTTGAAGGGCATATCATAGTATTAATTAAATCAACTTATTAATAAACTGAAAAATTGCCTAGTATTAATAAATCAGTGCGATTTATTGTATTTATTCACAAAAAAAATTTATAACTTAGTCGTGTAAAATGGCTTTATTTCCAATATCAAACAATTCCATGGTATGCTTAACTATTTCAAGAATTAAAAGAATTAAATAATACGTATATTTTTTTATAACTTCAAAATCGTTACTGAGAATCATAAATAATTTTCACGGTATTATATTAATAGCAGGTCGTATATCTCTATCCTTTTATAATAAAAAAATTTAATTTTCTGCAAAACCTTATAATTGTAGCAAAAAATAAGAAGAAAGCCCCATCTCGTATAATAAAAAGCAATATTTTCTCTTATGAGAAAAAATTATTTTTATCGCTTCGTTTCAAAGAAAACTTTGAAAAACTGAATTGTCCATCCAAACCTCGATATTTTATGTTTTTCAAGGTTTTTTTTAAAACGAATCAATAAAAAAAATTTTTCCTAATCAAAGAAAATATTGCTTTTTATGATACAAGATGGGGCTTTCTCTTTATTTTTTGCTAAAATTATTAGTTTTTGTAGAAAAATCAATTTTTTCATTACAATAGGACATATATACTCGACCTCCTCTTAAGGATCTTTAACAGCTATTAAACTCTTTACAAAATTGTAATAATTCATCTCGATTTACTTCCATAGAGTTCGTGAAGTTTCATTAACCTTTCAATCAATATACAGAAAATATAAAGATTCATCCGTATTCTTAAATGATCTCATAGATTTATAATCATTTATTTACCAATAATTTAATAAATATATTCATACGATGATAAAACGTAAAAAATATTTCTGAAGAATTTTTTAAAATACAATCTAGAAGGTTTCTCCTGAAAACTTTACAGTGCTGTTCAATTCTAAAGCGATCTTAATTGTTTATTAATTGTGAATACGATAAAATTAAGGTTACTACTCCTTAGTAAAACTTAATGAATCAAAAAAGTTCAGAAGGTATCAACGACAATCATGACAATTTTTTTCATAAGAGTTCGCAAAGTTGTATTATGGACTGGTACCAAAAACCGCAAAAAATTAGAAAGGTTCGTTTACATCAGGATCTTTCCAAATTTTAATGTACATTTCAACCGGGGTATTCCACCTGAATACGGAGGACATTTATAACTAATATAGGTAGCTAGGAGAGTTTCCGTAGCCGATGGAGATCCACGGCTCCACCAAAGTTTTTCCTATGTATTTTGGTGCCCTGAACACGAATTTCGAGGGTGGATAGCTGGAAAATAGTTAGGAAAATCTCTAGAGTAAATTTTCTGGTTGTTAATTTTTCGCGGAAAAACATAATTTTTCGTGTTCTTTATCAAATATTAAGTCGAAAATATTCTTATCAATTTTGCGGTACATTGCACCATTTCTCTGTAAAAACATCATAAATATAAAAAAAACTCATTTTGCCATTTCTAATGATTTTTTTTATTTTATTGCACCAATCATTGGTGATCAATGTAATTAAGAATTTTCACATTTTAATTAGCTAAAATTATTCTTTAATCTACCAACTGTTGATAAAAAAAGAATGGTTTAGGCTGGTTGCGGTCTTCCTTTAATTTTTCACGAAGAATTGAACCGCTTATTCAGAGAGTACCGCGCAACAGTGCTCACATGAAAAAGTCAGGTCGAGAAATAGGGGAGATTGCTATAGTAAAATTAAAGGCCACAGTTCCAAAAATTTTTTTTATATATTTTGTCACTAAACATTAATTTAAAGGGGGTGAAGTCGGAAAATGTTCAGGAAAATTTGTATGATATAATTTCCAAAATATGAAAAGTCTATTTTTTAAATAAAAAACATTTTGTCGCTTATTTCATGCAATTTTTATGCCAAAGTTATGAGAAAAAATAAGTTTTATAATTTTTTTCAATTTTTCATATTAGAATGAGACTATTGTTACAGTGCAACAGAGATTAGAATAGGATTTCCTAAAATTTTATTTTAATTGCTAAATTTATGTTATAATTTATAAATACGTTTAATTAATCGTTATTTGTATTTTAATCTTATTACATTTTTTACATGTAGAATTTTTGCTACAAGAACAATATGTACAGTACGCTATTTATTATTTTATGAAGTTTAAAAAACTTGTGTTTTTATAATTTATAAAATTTTTTAACGTAGTACAATTTTTTTCTGTGAACTACTCTTTTACTGTTACATATTTTGTAAAAATATATCTTTTTAATAAAAAAAATAGGTATATTATTGATTGAAAATATTAATTTTAATTAATTTAATTTATGTATAACCCTGTTGAAAAAACTCACTGACATGGTAACATTTTTTGTAACTATTAATAATTGAATTTATTGATTTGTTGATTGTAATTCTTTAATCATTTATTTTATTTCCGCAATTCAATCCAAAATATCCTAAATTTATAATCCTTCAGTTGAAAATTGAGGCAGCACACTAATTATAACACATTCAAAATAATTTTTAGCAGCATCATCAGTGTCTCAACCAAATTTTAAAATTGCTAAGCATAAACTTTCAAAACGAATGTCAGGAAAAAGTAATTAACATTGTAAAAGGATTTTTTTATTACAGATAACTATTATGTGAAAAACTTTTTTAAAAATAAAATCATATAATCAAGTTATCCATCAAAAAGTAAAACCATTCCCTAAAAATCTTTAGATTTTTATCAGTATTAATATTAGCAACTTTTCCTAAACTAGAATTTTTTTTATTTTAAGTAACATAGAAAAAATAACCTGTTCGTGTAACTGATTAAAAACTGCTCACTTGTTAAAAAAAAATCTGGTGGCACTCATATATATATATATATATACCTGTGTGTGTGTGCGCGTGCGCATGTGAATTGACATAAGATATCCGATGTATATGTATATACATATATTCATAAGCCCATGTGTGTGCGTGCATGCGCCTTGACAGGAATAGCCCCATATATATATATATATATATATATATATATATATATATATATATATATATATATATATATATATATATATATATATATATATAAATAAAGAAAATATATATAAACTCAAGTACGTGTGTCATGCATGTAAATTGACATGAAACGTCCCGTGTATATAAGCCTGTGTGTATGTGCGCGCGTGTGAATTAACATTAAATATCCCATGTATATGTGTACACAGATATACACACATTTATATGTGTACACAGATATACACACATATACATGTGTGTATATATATATATATATATGTATTCATAAGCCCATGTGTGTGCGTACATGCGAATTGACAGGAACGGTGCCATATATATAAATACAAATTTCAAATACATGTTTAGATGTGTTTGCGCGTTCGAGTTGACAAGATATGTCAAGTATATGAAAACCAGTGCGTGCGTGTTGACATGAAATGTCCCATATATAATCCTGTGTGTGTGTGTGTGTGTGTGTGCGTGCGCATTGGCATGAAATGTCCCACATATCTAAACCTGTAAGTGCGTGCGTTCCAATTGACGTAAAAAATCTTATGTTTATTAAAGTCTGTGCGCATGCATGCGAATAGACATGAAATGTCCCATATATATAAATCTGTGTGTGTGCCTTGGAATTGACGTGAAAAATCTTATGTTTATTAACGTGCGTGTGCATGCATGCGAATCGACATGAAATGTCCCATATACATAAATCTAAGGGTACACGAATGAGTGTGTGCGTGTTGTCATGAAATGTACCACATATAAAGAAAACCTGTACTCATGAGTACGTGCTAACCGACATGAAATATCCCATGTATGTATGTATGTATGTATATATATATACATATATATAAACCAAAATATATACGGGTCAACGGGTGCAAGTTGACATGAAACGGACTATGTATATATATATTAATTTGTCCGTATGTGTGCGTGTGGGTCAACATGAAATGTTGCATATATATTAGCCTAGGTGCGTATGTATGTGCGCGTCCACATATGTTTTTCTATATACATACATATGATAAAAATTCCTTAGTACGTTTAATTAAAAAGGAATTGTGGAATTTTTAATTAAAGCCCTCGAATTTACAAATCATAATCATAATTATGCTCTTACAATTCACGATTACATTTTGATTTCTTAATTGAAATTTATTTAATTGAGGATTCCTTTTGATTTTGAAATGAAAGCCCTTTCAATTCACGATTAATTTTTGATTTCTTAATTGAAATTTATTTAATTAAGAATTCCTTTTGATTTTGGAATTAAAGCCCTTTCAATTCACGATTCCATTTTGATTTCTTAATTGAAATTTATTTAATTAAGGATTCCTTTTGATTTTGGAATTAAAGCCCTTTCAATTCACGATTAAATTTTGATTTCTTAATTGAAATTTATTTAATTAAAAATTCCTTTTGATTCTATAATTAAAGCCCTTTCAATTCACGATTACATTTTGATTTCTTAATTGAAATCTATTTAATTAAGAATTCCTTTTGATTTTTTAATTAAAGCCTTTTCAATTCACGATTAGATTTTGATTTGTTAATTAAAATATTTTTAATTATTAATTTAAAAGAAATTGTTAATTGAATAAAACTTTAATTACGAATTCGAAAAGGATTTGTGAATTAAAATTTATTCAAAGCTCAAATTGATTTAAATATTTGCAACCCTGATACCAAGTGATATTTCCAAACATTATTTATTATCAGTTTCACCGAATGTAACTATTCATATGATTGATCAAGCACGATCATTGGTAAATAATAAAAAAATTTACAAGCAGTCTGAGAACTATTGAGGCCATTCTCCGGATAGTGAAATTGTAATGAAAGTAAAGGATTATTATCTGAACGATGATTTTAATTGTTCTCGTCAAAGTGCAAATAAAAGCGACACAGTATCTATCCAAGAAAATTGTATAAAAACAAAAGAAGTCAAACGCTTTCTTACGCAAAGTATAAAAGAAATATATCAATTATTTAAAGACGAAAATCCTGAAATGAGAACAAAAATTGGTAAATCAACATTCTACGCTTTAAGACCGAAGTTGGTTATACCACATCCACCCACCGATTCGTATCTTTGCGTTTACTGCGAGAATCTTAAACTCATGTCAGATGCTTTAAATAATTATAACAAAGAGAATAAACAAGACACTGCAGATTTGGAATTGAAAATATGTTCTTCACTTTTTTTTCAAAAGATGATATGAAATGTGTTCTAAGAGAATGTAAAGAATGTCCCATTGGAGATTCTATTGATTTACAAGTAATTTCTTTGACAGAAGAAGATTTATATGAAGAAATAATTTATGGTGTTTGGGAAAAATCAAATATACTGAATAAAACTAGTACAATTGAAAATTTCTTAATAGAGTTAAGAGAGCGCGCTCTCACTGTAAGAGCTCATAAATTGGTCAAAGAAATTCAACGTATAGCAATTAAAGAGGTTAAACTTTTAGCGAAAAATAATGACTTCCAATTAGTTATTCATGTCGATTTTGCAGAAAATTGGACAGTTCTGCTTCAAAATGAAATTCAAAGCTATCATTGGAGTAAAAACCAAATATCAATATTTACGTCAGTATGCTATTTTGGAAATGATAAAACAGTCAGTTATGTCACCGTCTCTGACGATATTAAACATGATTCGTCTCATGCCCTAATGGCTATAAATTTAATTATTGATAACTTAAAACAAAAACATATTGCGCAAGATCTTGATGAAATCATAACCATTTCCGATGGAGCTGCCAGTCATTTTAAAAATAGATATCAATTCTATGAGCTTCAAAACTCGAAAGTAAACAGAAAATGGCTTTTTTCTGCAACAGGTCATGGTAAAGGCGCTTGTGACGGTATTGGTGGTTTAGTTAAACATTATGCTACCACGCATAATCTGTCCAAGAAGAGTGCCGATTTTATTAGAAACGCTGAAAATTTCGCCAATCACGTATCAAAATATACTCCGTCGATTAACATTCTTGTTATCCGCAAGGATGAGTTAGAAGTTTTTCGACTAACAAAAAAAATGGAATGGTTAGGAAATGCAAAAGAAATTGAAGGTATTCAAAAGATTCACTGTTAGAAAAGTGAACGAAACCAAATCTACACTGCCAAAACTTCGAGACATGAGTGGCAAGAAGTAAATTGAAAGGTTATATTCAAATTCGGATTTTATTATTCACATTAGTTCTCAATTCATTAGTGTTCTTTCTTAATTGTATCGCATATTATTTGTTCATTGAAAATGACCAAATAATATATTTTAGTATTTAAAAAATACACCTTTTCAAAATTCAAAATTCAAAATTCAAATTCAAAATTCAAAATTCAAATTCAAAATTCAAAATTCAAATTCAAAATTCAAAATTCAAATTCAAAATTCAAAATTCAAAATTCAAAATTCAAAGTAAATATATTAAATTAAAGTTTTAGCATTTTTTTTTAACTTGAAATCGTCATAACTTTGGTTCTAATTGATCAAAATATTCGATCTGGGATTTATTTTAAAGATTATTGTTGATATTTTTGATATATTAATAAATAAAAGCATAAAAATAGTTGTGAGACCACGTAAAGTTGGAAAAATAGTACGATGCGCCATGGTATCAATGTTTTAAAATCGAAAATATAAAAAAAATGTTTAAAAATCTGTAAAAAAAAAAATAAGGCAAAATCGCATATTCTCACCTACCCTAAAAGTTAGTATTTTTTATGTATGAAAGCATATAAAAATTTCAACAAAAAAAATATAGTTTTTGAGAAAATTGTGTTTGAAAAAAATCGCTTTTCTTCGGTTTTTCGTAAATAACTCAGTGAGATCAGATTGTATTACCAAAATCGAGATTGCATTTAAAACAAGACAGAATTTGTTTTTCTTTCGTTCAAAGAACGACCAAAAAGGGTAAAAATTGACGGAGCTATAGTCATTTAAAAATAGAGGTTCATTTTTAATTTTTGAATTTTCGTTTTTACATCCAACACTAAAATTGCTGTAGTAAAAAAAAAAAATTTTTTTGAGCTTTCTACGAGGTGAATTTTATCTTTATATACATAATAGAAGGTATTTTTATTACTTAGAAGTAAAAAAAATCCGATCAGTGTCGGCCTGCATGAATCTGAATGGAATCAGCCATTATTGATTTTATATAATTATTTAAAATAAAACAAAAAAAACCAACGCGCCGTAATACCATACGTTTTTTATTATTTAAATTATATTATAAATTATTGATTGTAAGGTATTGTTGACAGTACCTCTTCGGGTAGTGTGGAAATCTGTCTGAGCAAATATATAATTAATATTAATTCTATTAATAATTTTTGTGAGTACAAATTTCATTACTGACTGATATTTTTATTAGTGTAAATATGCACTCGGTTTGGCGAGCAGCGCGAGCAGGGGGGTACATCCCTAGTATATATATATATATATATATATATATATATATATATATATATATATATATATATATATATACTTATACATAGATATGTATGCATACGAACATAGAAAACATAAGAAAATCTCTCATGCACGCACGAACCTGTCGTTTTCAGGCCTTATATACACGCACATCGCGTCACTTTGCCCAACATGGCGATCCACTTGACTTCTCTCTCTCTCTTCCTTTGTAAATAAATATGCGATGTAATGGTATTACCTGAGCTTCTCTAAGAAGCCTGAAAGAGAATAAAACCACTAAACCTTCCTTCACCTACCCGGAGTCATCCCCTTTTCTTTATCCTGTCATTCTCTATTCTGTCCCTTACCTTTCTGGCTCGACATTTCCGTCCTCTTCACTAGGAGATGAAATAGAAAAATGCACAAAAAAAACCGTCTTTCTCACACCAAAATCCACAATACCCTGAGAAAAACCTGAATAAAACAGGCAATTAAAATCGCTCTGGGTGCATAACCTGTTGAATCTTTAATTAATTCTATAGAGCGCAATCAATAAAATCACAGAAACTTTATCTTCAATAATTAACGAGATGTCGAAATTGTTGAAATCGATTTTTATTTTTTTTTATTTTATTGATATCTTTTCAAATTCATTATTTAAGTAAATGTAATGACTTATCCGCACTAAAATTGTGCTAATAGAATAATTTTTGTTAAAATTACAATAATTAATCAATTAAAAGTTCCATTAAGCTTGTTATTTTTTTATGAACTCTTAATGAAAATTAGATTTCAAACTCGATAAACCTAACCTCAAAATAGTATACATCAAAAGTTCGCTTACAACATTTTATGTATAATGTTTTGGTGAATTCCTTGACTTGTCCGTACTCGGGATCAATAATACAAATTTTCTTACTCTAGTGAAAAAAATTAATTTGCCGCACCGTTTATTCATGAACTTTAAATGAAAATATAATTAAGAGGGGAAGTGGAACTCTGACATGCCGTTAATGAAAAGTTCTTTATTAGAGAAAAATACAATTGAGAATGATAAAGTATTTAGTTCTCTCTCTGACAGTTGAACTGCAACTGACGACTGACGATACGCGACTTGATGCTTTTTACATTCGCAAGTTCAAGTTCCGTTAGGTGGCGGTTCGGTAGCAGCTCAAAGTTATACTTTGATCACATGATATATTGCGCCAAGTTGAAAATTGTATAAAAATGAAATTTGTAAGTACCTTTTCCGTCATCATTTAATCTTTTAATTATCGTATTATTTTTTACGATCAATATTTTAAATTTTCTTTTTACAATGTGTCAATACTTTAGATATTTAATTTTAGGTTATGAGCTATTTGTTTTCATTTTTGTTATAACTTTGAGCAGTTAGTAATTTCACCGATAGGTGGGACACATTCACTTGAACTTGCGAATAAGCTTCTGAACACAACCAGTAGATGGCGTTACTTAGTATGAGTGTGCTTACATTTAACAGTAAATTTATCCAAATTATTTTTTTGTACTTCTAAAATTGCATTCAGTTTCTCATTAATTTCTGAATAACGTCAACAATGAATTGAAATTACAAAAATAACATATTTTAATATACTTTTTTATCAATTTTATTTATGATGCTGTATTTATGCTATTATTATGATGCTTGTTAGTAACAGAGGTCGTTTTAGTGTGTTTGTAACCAAAGCACATGTACCATATGCAGTGGTGCTTGTATCAAACGGCCACCGAGAGGGTGATTAGAATTCGAGTCCTCCAGATTACGATGACATGCAATATTTTTGATTAAGGAGATGTAAAACGGACGATACACCTGTACTCATGAATATTACCTATCTTTTTATTTTATTGCAGAATTCCAGAAAAATAAATATATTAGCTCGTAGTATGTATTGTAAACATTATTCAGTTCAATTTTTAAATAAATTTATTCATCAGTTTTTAATAACTTTGGGTCCCAATATCATAAATAAAAATTTTTCGATTTTATACCTGAAACTAAGAGTTATTAAAAACTAATAAATGAATTTAAATAAATTTAAAAATTTAACTGAATAATGATCATGGTACATGTTAAAGTAATATATTTATCGTACTCTGTATATTATAACTATATATATGTAAAAGTCAAAATCTTTTGAGTGTCAGCTACTTGAGCGACATCTATTACAAGATTAATTCGACAACATATGTATTAAGATCAGTTGTCTGTAAGCGACCGTTTAGTACGCATGCTTTCTTTTGTATTGCTGCTCAAAACTATAATATTGCTTTTATATTATTAAAGGCTATTTTATAATTCACGTTGTGTTATATTTATTTTATAACCTTAACAGGTTATGGGCCCAGGTTACGCATCGTATAGAGAACTATAAAATAGTGTAAGACGCGGCAAACTCGCTTTTGTGTTCTTTTGTGGTTAGCAAAGGTGTGTGAAACGCGTGCTATACCAGTGAACGTAAATCGAAGAAAATTCGAATTATATTAGAACAATGTCGGACAGTAAAATCGACGTCGCGTCAGTACCAAAGTTCAACGGTTGAAACTATAAGCAATGGAAATTTCAAATAATTTGTGCATTGAAAGCAAAGGGTCTCATTGCAATCGCAACAGGAAGAGAGGCTATTCCTGATGCAATGGCGACTAATGCTGCTGCAAGGGCTTCATGGGAGAAAAGTGATGCCACCGCCATGTTCATCATAACATCAACTATGGATTTCTCTCAAATCACACTTATTCAAAGTTGCGAAAATTCAAAGGCGATTCTCGATAAGCTTAGTGCGATTTATGAACAAAAGTCAGAAACGAATAAGTTGGCGCACGAGAGATTCACGCAGTATAAAATGGATGCCAACGATACAATCGCACAGCATATAGCAAAAATCGAAAACCTTGCACAAAGATTGAGAGAAACAGGTAAAACAGTGAGCGACACTGCTGTCATTACGAAAGTTCTAGGAAGTCTACCGCCTAAATTTCGAGGCTTCAGGTAAGCTTGGCTTTCTCAAGAAGATGCGAAACAAACTATTCCGAATTTAACGGCTTGCTTAATAGACGAAGAAGCATCACTAACAGAAATCGATGACACTGACAACGCTTTTGCGGCCATATCAATGGGTCATACAAGCAAGTCAAAATAAAATAAATCAAGGCACACATGAGTCGACAAACGAGACGTAACCTGCTATAAGTGTCAAAGAAAAGGCCATTACGCGAGAGAGTGTCGATCGAAAAAGAAAAAAGCTGATAAGAGAGAGAAAGACTCTAATGGCGTGCAAAGCAATGCCTCTGTCTTTAATACAGTGCTGCAGGACGAAGTATGTTTCTCAGCAGAAGATGATAGATGGATTCTAGACAGTGGTGCGTCTGTTCACATTACGTTTCGTCGTGACTACCTAATTAATTTCACAGAAACTCCCACAGAGACAAAAGTTATTCTTGGAAATAACCAAGAGCTCAATGTTAAAGGGAAAGGTGATGTTAAAATTAAAAAACTTATTAAAAACGACTGGTACGATGCAACCTTACAAGATGTTTATTATATTCCCGAAATGAGGAAAAATTTACTCTCAGAAGGGAGAATAACTCACAGAGGATTGACTATCGTGAAGCACAGCGATAAAGCAGAAATTCTCGAGAAGGGATCTGTAATAGCAACCGCGAGACGAGAAGAAAATAACCTTTATAGAATGGAATTTCGTACAGTCATGCAAAACGTCGCAAATAATGTATACACAAGGAATGATTTGAAAACGTGGCACGAGCGACTCGGACACGTAAATGTAAAATATTTGCGCGAAGCAATAAAAAAAGGCAATAATTCCTAATGTAAAACTAGATGAAAACTCTAATGATTTTCTGTGTAAAGCCTGTATTTACGGCAAGCAGCATAAAATGCCCATTCAATCAAAAAGTATCGAGAAAGCCAAAATTGGTAAGTTTGTACGCAGTGAATTATGCGGACCAATGAGTGTTGACTCTGTCGGTGGTGCAAAATATTATATTTTATTTAAAGACGATTACTCGGGCTTCTCGACAGTTATGTTTATTAAGCATAAGGATGACATACTTGATGCGTTCAAAAAGTATCTTCATATGGTAGAAAATAAATTCAACAGGCGAGTGAAATTCCTACGAGTTGATAATGGGAGAGAATATGTTAATGAGAAATTTAAGAGTTATCTTAGCATGAAAGGAATCGACCTGCAAACAACAGCCCCATACACACCAGAGCAAAATGGTAGAAGTGAGAGAGCTAATCACACAATCGTTGAAAGTGCGCGCTCTATGCTCTACGGGCGTGATCTCTTACTCTATGGGCAGAAGCAATTAATACCGCCGTATACATTCTCAATCAAACACCATCAACTCAGTCACTGGGAACTGCACCATATGAACATTGGACAGCTAAAAAGACAAGTGTTGCTCATACAAAAATTTTTGGTTGTACTGCACACATGCATATACCAAAATAACTGCGTAAAAAGCTTGATCCAAAAAGCAAAAAATGATTTTTGTTGGCTATGAAGGCGAATCAAACAACTATCGGCTCTGACTAACTTTGATCCGGAAACATGGAAGATAAAAATTTCTCGCAATGTAATATTTGACGAGAAAAGTAGCTTCCCTTCAAAAGATCGCAACATCGCAAAGATCGTAATTGACTCGGATGACACAAGTGAAGAGCCGGCGAACAACGATTCGCTCGAGCAAGGCGAACAGCTGATTCAAAATGCAGACACTGATACCAGTGTAGAGATAAAAGAGCAATGCGACGAAGCAGAAGACAAAGAAATTGAAAATAACACGAGAGAGACAGCATGTAGAAACTTACGTCCGCGCGACCATCTCAGGCCACCTGAGCACTGGCGCTTCAAAGCAAATACAGTCGACATTGAAGTCCCTCGCACATATCAAGAAGCAGTCGGCTGTGAGAATGCTGAGAACTGGAAGAAAGCTATTCAAGAAGAACTATCAGCACCAGAAAAAAATAAAACCTGGAAAATGGTTAAATTACCAGAAGGAAAATGACTTGTAGATTCAAAATGGACTTTTAAAATAAAGAAAAAACCAAGTGGTGAAATTTTAAGATTTAAGGCTCGTCTGTGTGCTCGTGGGTTCTCACAAGAACAAGGAATAGATTACACAGAAACATTTTCACCAACGATGAGATATGATTCAATGCGTTTTCTTTTTACAATTGCAGTTCAAAGAAATTATATAATACGACAGTTTGATGTTAAAACTGCATTCCTTAACGGAGAACTCGAAGAGGAGGTATATATGTCTCCACCTGAAGGATTTTCAACTAGTAAACGTGAAAAAGTGTGTAAACTGTTAAAATCGCAAAATGAGATAAAATATGTTGACTGGAGTGAGTCTTGAATGGACTTAGATCATAATTCTTTGAAATAAGAAATTTTTGAGTAACTGCTATCAAAGCAAATTTATAACCTTATGACGAGCTATGTTAATTTACTTGAGTAAATAATTGTTGATACTTGAATTAGGTGTTACATATGGACGATGTTATATTAATATACGACTGACATAGCTCGCTCCTAGTGTCATACGGTTAAATTTCTTCATACACTTGGAATTTGCAATGTAAAATGATGGTAAATATAAACTTTTAGAATTCAACTTTAATGATTACAATCTTAAGGATGCTTTTTCAATTCGATGGAATTATACGAAGATAATTTGATGTCCCGAATATTGTGGTAGGACTCAAGATTCATTGTAGCAACATATTTAATTACATATGAATATACCTTAAATTATTCAAATTAAATTAATTATATTTCAATATTTTGAATTTAATGTAAAAATCAAAATTTATCGAAGCATCGTATGTGAATGCTCACAAATAAACATCAAATTAATATAAATAATTTGAAGGTAATGCCATATTTTAAATTTTAAAATAGAAATTAAAATTTTTTGAAGCATTGCAATTGATTGCACAACAATAAAGCACAAATAAATCAATTAAATTGACAATAAGTCAATATTTTGAATTTTGTTGTAAAAATCAAAATTCATTAAAACACCATATTTGATTTTAGACGAAAAAAACTCAAATTAAACAAATTAAATCAAAGGTAAATAAACATTTCAAATTTGATGTAAGAATCAAAATTCATTGAAGCATCTTATTCAAATGCACACAAATAAACCACAGATTAATTAAATTCAATCAAGGGTAATTCAATATTTTGAATTCTGTTATAAAACTCAAACTTATTGAATCATCACAATTAATTACACGAAAATAAACTTCAAATTAATCAAATTGATTCGATGGTAATTCAATTTAGACATAGTAGTCTAATTTTATCGAAGCATCATATTTAATTGCGCACAATTGAACTTAAAACCAAACATATTAAATCGACGGTAATTTAATATTTTTAATTTTGATGTGAAAATAAAAATTTATTAGAGTAATGTATTCGAAGGCACACAAATGAATTCTCAAATTGATTTTGAGGGTTCATTTGCGATATTGAAACTCTCTTGAATCTTATATGTAGGAATCAAAATTTATTGAAGCATCATATTTGATTGCACACAAATAAAACTCCAAATCAACCAAATTTGATCGATGGAAATTGGATATTTCAAAGTTTCATAAAAAATAGTAAAATTTATTAAGACATCATATTTGATTGCACACAAGTAAATCCCATATCAACAAAATTGAATCAATAGAAATTCAAAATTTTAAATTTTGATGTAAAAAACAGAATTAATTGAAGCACTCATTTAAATTAAATAAATTGAATCGAAAATTATGTTATATTCTGAATTTTGACGTAAGAGACAATATTTATCTTAGCATCATATTTAATTGTAACAAATAAACCTCAAATTAACGAAATTAAGTCGGTGGTAATTCAATATACTGATTTTAACGTTATAATAAAAATTTATTAAAGTATTATACTTAATTATATACAAATAAACTCATACCAACCAAATTAAATCAATAATAATTCAACATTTTTTATTTTGATGTGGGAATAAAAATTTATTGAAATATCATATTTGATTATGCAAATAAACCCCAAATTATTAAAATTTAATCGAAATTATTCAAATTTTAAATTTGATTTTAAAATCAAAATTATTAAAGCATGTTATTAACGTAGGCAAATAAACTGTAAATTAAACAGATAATTACAATTATACAGTCACGAAGTTTATGTGCTAAAAGTAACTTTTAGAACTCTATCAACATTTTCTATAATTAATGACAATGAATAAAAAGCTACTATCAGCGTCTAAGGCACAGTCTGTTTGGAATCATTTTAAAAGCCTTACTGATGAGGCCTAAATAAAAAAACTTCTACGAAAAGTTTTTCTTATAGCTGAGATTTGTATAGATATGCTTTTAAACATGCACACGGTTTACAGAATATTAAAATCACTTTCAACAAAAAATTTATTGTAATTCAATAAATATCATAATTGTTGAAACCAAAAGACTAAGTTACCCTTTTCATAATCGTCATCAACATCATCATGAACATAACGGTCACCGTGATCGTTAAGACTTTCATATTATTATAGACATAATTAACTTGATTCTAATCAGCGATATCATCAACAATGTGTGTGTATGCGTGTATAAATATCTGTGTATAGACTTTTGCGAGCGTATGCTATTATGATCGTGTATGATCACCTGTGAAACACGTGCTAACACAAATACATACAATCACGTAGAAACTCGTACGCACACGTAGAAATACGTACACACTCGTAGAAACGTGTACACACGTATGAACAGGTACACACACGTACAAACCCTTAAAAACTCGTAAACGCACGTACAGATGCGCACATACACGTACAAATGTTAACCGTTAGAACTCAATTTATTAATTTGTAAAGTTTAATTTATTAAACTTTATTTAATAAACTTGATTTATTATTTTTATGAAATTTTAATTGTTATTGTAACTTATTTTTATAATTTAGGACGTTGGTTCTTTAGGATAGGTATGCAAGAATAAAAGAATATATAAATATGTATATACATATAAATATATATATGTATATATATATATATATATATATATATATATATATATATATATATATATATATATATATATATATATATATATATATAGGACATTTCATACCAACTGGAAGAGCAGAAAAATAAAAATGTCTGAAACTCTAAGAATATATTCTTTTTGTTACCCAAAGGATGTAAAAAAATTTTCAAGGATTTAGATTAGAAGGATCAAGAGCTATAGATCCTTGAAATTTGGAAATTTTTCAAAATTTTTAGAAAAGTTCCAACTTAATTATTTTTTTTCTGAAAATCCTGATGTTTTAGAGAGAGATTCATAAGAATACTTCTTTTTGTAAATAAAGAGCAGAGTTAGCATGGTTCTTCACAGAACCTGAATTTTGAAGGTTTCTATTGGTTCTTAAATGTATTACATGGTAATCTCAATTACTCATTGTTCGCCACTTCGGAAATTTCTTTTCACGGGCTTATTTTTTTCTATTTCACATGAACTTAATCATGTAAGTCAGAGCCATCAATGAGGAGTTATTAAAGTTTAAAATATATATTTTCATGTATAATTTATTTTCAATATAAATATTAATCATACATGAAAATATACATTTGTACAAGCGTACACATTATTGTAACTCTGAAGAGAAACCTTTCTTTACTTTGTTTTGCGTTTAATAAATAAGTCGACTTAGAGATAATTTACAATGGCCCTTGAAGCGTGCTTTTATTTTATCTTCTGTAATAATATTATATTTTAGATTTCAACTTACAAATATTCATAGTCATTTAACAACTAAACATGTTCAAATAATACTTTAATCCGTCAAGAAAATACATTATTTTCGTTATACCTTATTGTCAAAATATATAATTTTTAAGTTTAATTATTATGGTAGGGTCGAATCGTCCATATTCAGTCGCACTGAGATTGTAAAAATTACATATATGCGGCTCGACTAGTTTTCGACCAGGTAGTAATAAAAGATCTGGTATACCGTTAGAGTTTGTCCGTCCGTTCGGAAATCCCCGTTGTTAATCCCCGTTGTTGATAAAAAAGGGGATGCGTACAAATTTTCTATCTTATGCATTTTCTTACCTGCGTAGACATGCGCTTTATTTTTACTAGAAATAAAAAGACAGAATACTCTAAGACTTTGAAGAGTAAACACCTCTCACCTTTCTTCTTTACATGAAATAAAGTATATAGTGTTGTGCACTCACTTGTGTTTTATTTTTAATCATCCTAAATTTGTTTCGTTAAATTAACTTTTAGCGAGACACGGTCGTTCAAGAGCGTACAACATTTATATTCAATATGAAAAATAAATCATACATTAAAATATATATTTCAAACTGTCATAACTCCTTTTTGGTAGCTCTTTCTTACACAATAAAAAATTTATTTTGAATTTTTAAAAAAATAGAAGAAAATAAGCCCTCGAAAAGCAATTTCTGAAGTGGCAAACAATGAGTAATTTCAATTACCATGTAATTCATGTAAGAACCAATAGAAAACTTTGAAATTTAGGTCTGTAGAAAATCATGCTAACTCTCCTCTTCATTTACAACAAGAACTATTCTTATGGATTTCTCTTTAAAACATCAGGATTTTCAGAGAAAAAATCATAAAGGTGGTACTTTTCTAAAAATTTTAAAAAATTTTCAAATTTCAAAGATCTATGGCTCTTGATCCTTCCAATCTAAATCCTTAAAAAATTTTTTACACATTTTGGGTAATAAACAGAATATATTCTCAGAGTTTCAGCGATTTTTATTTTTTTGCTCTTTCAGTTGGTGTGAAATGTCCCATAAATAAATGTTGAATAGAACTTATCTTTATTTCTCCTTCTTAACCTTTAGTACAATAATTTTAGGCGAAGCGTAGCCTTAGACGGTAAGTATGAAATTAAGCTTGCGAGCTGAAGACTCTTGGGTTTTTATACTACGGTAAAAGACAGTTGCATTCTTTTGTATGTATGATGTTATTGATACTTTTATAATTTCGGGGAAAAGATTGATTGAATTTTGCATGTGATGCAGTTTAGAGTTCGATCGCCTTTTATGCGTGGTATTCTCGTGTGTCGCATTCTCGCGAATATATAATGTTATTGTTTGCTATCGCAGTCTCGAGGTAGAAGACTTGAAATATGATGCGTACGAAGTTCAATCACTCTTGAGTATGATGTGAAAGATGAATATAAGTATGAATGTGCTATGAATAATTGTCTTTGTTTACACGCCCTTCCTTGAAATTTTTCGCCCCGAAAAATTATAATAAATTGTCAAATGATGGAGGAATCAGGTGAGTTTTGAATGTATAAGAAGAGAATACTGAAGGTTGTATTGAGGAAACGTTCGCAGCGGTGGTAATGTTGGCACAATGGTTATAAGTTACTGTAGGTTCGAGTCGTTTAGTGTGACAACAGCAAAATTATTTAATCTTGCCCCAAGATAAGGAATGATTATTATTATTACTTTGTGCATGTTTAACTTATACCCGATAAAGGCAGCAATCATAGAGAGAGAGCTGCGTGTCCCGAACAATAAAGATAAACTATTGCAGTTAAAATAAAAGAACGATTTCGTCTTTGTAATGATAGTCTATCAATTTCATCTTGTATCTGTTCTAGATTGTTAATTTAAGGATTTTGCACGGATCATTATGGCTAATGAAATATTTAATAACTATTACGAGTCCTTCTATCTTAATGTATTATGTAAACGTGATAACTTGTAATATTGAAAAATAGTTTTTCATTGTCGGTGTTATTAACATATAATCGTATTGCTGCTTTTTATATAAACTTTGTAGACCATTTATTGAAATTTAAGGTTTTAATTATGCAGGTGATAATATTCCATTTTTTGCTATATTTATAGAATTGAATAGGTCTATTATTTAAGCCTCATACTCTTCTAGTGATGCATCAATTTCTTGCAGACTAAGTAATACAATTTGATTGCCTTGATAATTGTTAAGCATTGTTGATATTCCAAGACTCCAGTTTATTAATTTATCTTCATTTTCTTCAAATAGAATTCTTTTGTAAATGAATCAAAGGTCTCTTTCATATACAATGTTTGATTTTTAATTGCTACTAGCGAGTCTTCTGTATGTTTATATAGCTTGTCTATCTCTTGATTCATAGAATTTGCATCATCAGAGTTTTAGGTACCAAATAAGAATTTGCTGGCTGTTCCTACAAAGTTGAATAATTCTCTCTTCTTTCTGTTGCGCTCTGAATGTAAAAATAAAAATAATCTTGCAAATAGTTCATTTAGACGTTTTTCTTGATGCATTATGAAATCTTTTGCAGTACAGTGAAGATTATTACATACTTCTTTGATTCTTATTAATCTATCTTGCATGTCTATTTTATTTTGTATAAGAGATGTAAGACTTATATAGTTAACAATAGTCCAAGTGTCTTTGAACACATAAGCAGTTCCGTAATTTTTCTGTAATACTGGTATATTAGCTGGTGTAATTTCTATGTCTGCTTTGCAGTGATAAAATGTATCAATCAACATGACTGTCAATATGAATATCGCCTTCATCTGTAACAAAGAAGGATTCGAGATAAGCGTGATCTCATTAAAATGTCGCCTGAAAATTTTAGTTTTAAATAATAGCTTGACGGTATGACTTTCATTGACTGAGAATTGTTGCTGGCTCTATAAATCCGCGCGATGTTCTAAAATTTATCGTATCCCCTGATTGTGGGTTGATTCTTGAAGTTTATCTGTTATCTACTGTGTTTTTATTCATTCCCTTATGTCTTCGTATATTTTCTCTTGCTTCTTTTGCTTTTTTTGTATTATCTTCCAGTCGTTTATTTAGTGAATTTGACTTGTCATGGTTCCAATCTTCTTTAGGTAAGATTCGTCCAAAGAATAATTCATAAGGTATATATTTTGTAATAGGATATATTGTTCTATTATAAGCAGTAATGATTGGGTAAAAGCTTTTATTGTTCGAGACTGCTCCAATTATTCTTTTCTTTAAAGTCCCTATAAGCCTTTTTACTATACCGTTTGATTGTGGATGTAATGGAGTTGTTGGTATATATTCTATTTTATGTTTTTCTAATAAATTTTGAAATGTCCTTTGATGTAAACGTAGCTGCAGTGTCACTTATTATTTTCTTTGGTATTCCTTATTCACTCATTGAATCTTCCATAGATTACGTAGTTCGATCTAGATTTTTTAATTGATAAACTTCAGCGTATCGTGAAAGCGCTTCTATAATAAAAAGTAATTTTATTCCCTAATCTTCAGCATGATCTATATACCATAATTCGTTGATTTCTTTTGGCGCGTTTATGATAGCGCCTGGAGCCTCAAATCTGCTATTAAAATTTCTTTCCGCACAATATTCGCAGGTATCAATCCAATTTCTAACCTCTTCTACTTTTGTTTTCCAACAATATTTACGTAGTCGGAACATAGTTTTATCATAAACCCAACGAGCTTCGCTATAGGCTTTTGCTATTATTGTTTTTCTAATCTTTTCAAAATCCACATGAATCTGTGCTAGACTCTTGATTCGTATTCTTCCTATAAAACGAGCAAGTTTTGATAATAAATCTTGAGCCGAAGCGTCGTCAAAATTTCTAAATTCTGATTTCTCTTTTATAATTAGGGTAATGACTACGTAAATAATTTATTGGTGATCATATTAATTCTTTATTTAGAGTCAGTATAATGTCTTTTTTACATGCTTATTTTATTTCTATCTTTTCATATTCAGGTTCCTTTTCTGTCCGAAAGTATACAAGTGTTATCTCTTTTATACCTCTTTTGGCTGCTATAGTTTTTAACTGGTCTGTAGCATCGAAGAATTTTTTTCTGTTAAAATCTTGTAACATTCCCTCCTTTATTTTATTAAATTATCCATTTTAATAATTATTTTAACGTTGTTCATTGATTTAAGAGCCATTACAAGCTAGCGCGCCATGCCTAGCTTGTGCTGACTCTTTTTATGTCTTTGTTGTTTTGTTATAGTCGTTTATAGCTAGGACACCTTGCCTAGCTATAACAGACCGTTTTATTGGAAAAGTGTTAATAATTTTTGGTTTGGTTATGTGTAAAGCCCGTTTTTGTTAAGGATCAAATGCCTTAACATTCGGGGCTTAACACCAGGTTAATAGGGAGGGGAAGATGTTAACTTGAATGAGCTCTTTATTTCAAACATAGAAAATTATCAGTAAACGATTACAATAAGGCACGTTAACACGTGTAAAGTTTGCTTTGCTTAAGATAATGCGTTAGCCAATCGCCTGTTGCTGCCTTGAGCAAAGTATCACTACCCCGTGAGAGAGCTGATCCAAGAGTGACGAGAGTCACAAGCTCCTTGCACTGCTTGCATCAACTCTCTCTGGTCTTACTCTCACTCTTCTCACTCAGTAGAAGAGAGGGAGAGCTGCCGTGTACTTTTAGCGGTACTTACACATGCAAGCGTGTGTACGTACATATGCGCGCTTGCATGCTCAACCACTTTGGTCTTTTTGGGTGTTTGCGCACGCATCTTAGATTTTCGTTCGGCTTTAGGGCCGTACGTACTCGGGCGCTCACAACCTCTGAGTTCCAATATTCGTCCCTCTGTGTATTTGGACAGTATTTTTTTTTAAACTTATTTTATGTCTTTATTATCAGTATTGTTATATATTATTTTTCTCTTTTTGCAACAAATGCTCGGCTAAGAGCATCGGCATTAGTATTCAATTGGCCCTTATCATATTCCACTATAGGTTGGAAGTCTGTGATTTTTAACAAAAGTTTAAAAATTCTAGATCCAATTTCTGGTGATTTTAATTTTATGACACTTGCTAATGGTGTATGATCTGTTATTAAAATAAAAGGGTTTCCATATAAAAAATGTCTAAAATGTCGCATTGCCCATACTGCTGCTAATAATACCTTTTCGGTGGTTGAATAACTCTTTTCGACTTGATTAAGTGTTCTTGAAGCATAGGCGCATGGTACATTTTTTTCTTTCTTGTAATTACCTTGACTGAGAATCGCACCGAGTCCATCGTTATTTGCATCTGTTGTTAGTATGAACATCTCTTCCAAATTAGGATATTTTAATATAGGCGATGATGTTAGTTTCTCCTTTAATATTTTAAAAAATTTTTGCATCTATCATCAAAGTTGAAAGTGACATTTTCACTCATTAATTTGTTAATAGATGCTGTGATTTTACCGTAATTTTTAATAAATTTTCTATAATATTCACATAATCCTAGAAATAGTCTGATTTCCTTCTGATTAAAAGGTTGTTTATAATTTCTTATATATTCTGATTTATTTGGGTTAGGATATACTCCTTTCTCTGTGATGAGATGTCCTAAATATTCAAGTTCTGGTTTTACATAATATCGCATTTATCGGGTTGCAGTTTTAAGCCTGCAATTCTAAGTCGATCAAATAATATCTGTAAGTTCTTTAAATGTTCTTCAAAGGTTTTTGAGTATACCATAATGTCATCTAAATATACGAAACATATAGTGCCTATTAATCCTTGTAATTTTAAATTCATTATCCTTTGAATTGTAGCAGGTGCGTTTCAAGGCCCATTGGCATTTGCTTAAATTCCCAATGCCCTTTATGAGTAGAAAATGCAGTACGCTCTCTGTTATAACCTCTCCTTTACCCTATCACCTAAAAAAGGATAGCACTAAGTGCTCATGTAAAAAGGAAAAGGATGTAAGGTTACAGATTACACAGACCCGTTTTTAGTGTAGCGTCATGCTACATCTAGTCCGGGGTCTCTATGTGTTTGTTTGTGTTAGTTATTAGTAAAATATTGCCTCTTATAAGCCAGAATATTCAAAAACTTATAGTCTTATAAGAGTCTAATCATTTGCTTTAACTTTGACTCGTTAAGATTTTACCGCTTGTCAACAACTAATAATTTTAAACAGGTAAATTTAAATTAGTAACGCGTGATTCGAATTTAAGTACTTCACGTACATTCACTCAAAGATGCTTTATTAAAAATACTACTTATCAGATTCTCCTTTATTGTAAGATAAGTTAATATTAAATAAGATTTTGTACACTTAATAAATTCACCAATTAAATACCCGTGAATCTAATATTTACTTTAATTTATTAAATTAATGTTAGTTTTAAGTGAAATAAGATTTATCCTGTTATTACTGCTACCGGTACGGAGCTGGTGGTTATCCAGCTCCTCGCGGACCTGCAGAATAATCAGAAAGAATTTTAGGTGAAACCAAGTATTAAGTTTAAGAGGAACTTTATTAAAAGCAAGCTGGCCAAAGAGTGCCGTACAATAATTTCGACGACGGCTACATCGCTCTCAATTGAGCCGCCGTCGCCGCTATCCTCCTCCTCTTAGTTAGATTTTGCGTTGTGGGGGAGATACCTTGCTAATTTTAACTCGCGCTCTGCGCGAGTCCATCTCTTCCACACGATGTTGCGCACACGGAGCCTCTCCTCCTCAAATCCTATATATTGTCTGTAAGAGGGGAGAGATTCTTATTTTACCTTATTATACGATACAGGTACGCTCACATGTGTATCGGTAATACACTATAATATAATATAAGCGTTTCTCAACACACATGTAAGCGTGTACACCTCTCGTATTAATTTCTATCCTGCGCGTCGGTATAACGTCTAATTGTTATGCCGCGCCGACGTGCAAAATAGAAATTCATACTCTAATGATTTTACATGATTTATATTTTATTCTTTTTTTTATATATGACAGGTTACAATTACCCCCCAAAAATTTTTATACTTTACTTTTTGCTTTGATTCGAGAATAAAAGAGACGCGTTATTTGTTTTTTCTAATTTTAATTTTTCAGTTACTTTAATATCATGATATTTAATTTACACTTTATTTATTTCTTTTCTCTCTTTTATTCTCGAGTTTTGAAGTTTAAATTTCAACTGATTTTACTTGTATGTAACCTGCCCCCCAAAACAAAATAAATTGCACATCAATTGTATTTGAGTATTCTAATATCAATGTTTTTACTTTATTTTTGTTCGTGCAATTGATTTTGTTTTCTTACGTCTTTACAAGTAATATTTCGCACAGACAAATGTTTTTAATTTTAATTTTGTTAATTTTTGTATATACCTTTTAATTTTCTTCTCTTCTAGTTTTCTTATCCATTCATCTGGATCTGATTCATCTCCGGATAGATCGGACCTGGTTGACGGTATGCCGATTCTTCGTAGTCGATGTTTGGCTAGCGCTGCCTCTTGCGCGTATACATATCTCCTTTTTAATGTGTGTTTTGGTGTATATATGTTTATGATTTCCTCATCTATTTTTTCTTCTTTCGGCTTTATAAACACCGTTTTCTCGGCCTTCTCGCCCTTTTTAATTTTCCTTTTGCTTTTGGTTGATCCTTCTTTCATGGTTGCTAGTCCAATTTCTTTTTCTTTTGGTTTTGCTAGGCTTTCTTTTCCAGGTGCTGATGCTGTAAGAGACGATGCCTGATCATAATTCTTTGCAGAACTTTCCCGTCTTTCCTCATAATTTATTGGTCTATTTAGAGATTCATCCCATACGATGTCTAGTCTTCTCTCTTTTATTAGCTGTTCATCTACTTGAGACGTTACGTGTCTCATTCCTACGTACTTGTCCGGGCTTGTTCCGGCGTGCCTGTATAATGCTGGGCGAGTTTTGAAGTTTACTGGTCTTTTCACTTCTATCACTCTTGCCATTTTTCTTTCTTTTTCTTTTTTAAATTAGGTTTTTCCTTAATAACTAATAATTAACAACTATATTTTACACTTAAACTTTATATTTACACTTATTATCTATATTTACACTCCAATCTGCTAACTGTTTCTTTTTCTTTAAATTTTCCTTTCTAGAACTTGCTTGTCCTAATGACTTATTTGTACTGTATGGCTAGTCTAAATTATTCCTTTGACCATTGATATGTTTGACAAATTTTGATTTGGGGGGTGGGTCCTTAGGTGTTATAATCTTTTGTTTACTTTCTTCTTAATTTCGTGCTTTTCGGACTTTTATCTTTTCTTATTCTCTATTCTAATTTATAATATTATTTGATAAATTTTTCCGTGGTTCTCATTTTCTTTTTTTTTTTTTTTTTTTTTTTTTTACTCCTTTTTTCTTTCAAAAAATGGCTTTAAATTATCTGTGTGGAATTTTCCTCTTTCTTCTTCGTTTTCATTTATTAATAAATATGTGTCACTTGCAATTTCTTTTTTGATAGTGTATGGGCCTTCATATACTTGTAAAAATTTTGCTATTTTATTTCCTTCTGTATCAGATACATTTAGTGATTTTACTAACACTTTATCGTTGGTTTTAAATTTATATTGTTTTGTTTTTTGATTTTTTAATTCTGCTCTTCTTTTTATTTTTTTGTGCATTTTGTTTTTTGCTAAAAATAACTTTACTTCATGATTTACTTCTTTTTTCTTTATTTTGAAGAATTTTTCCCATTCTCTCGTAGGTGTGACGTTCATATGCAATTCACAAGGTGTAAAACCTGTAGTTTCATGCGTTATTTCGTTCATAATTGTTTGAATTTTCTGAACGTAGGAAGCCCATGATTTGTGGGAGTCTTTTATAAAAGTACGAAAAAATCTACCTAGTTCACGATGTATCCTTTCTACCATGTTTGACTGTGGATGTCTAATTGATGAGAATATCGTTTTTATGTTATTTTCGTCTAGTGTTTTCAGCCATTTTTTCGCCGTGAATTGTGTTCCGTGGTCTGTCATGATGGCATTTGGTTTTCCGTATTTAGGTATGTATTCATTGAAGATTTTTTTGATTGTTGTAGCTGTGTTTGCTCTTTTTATTGCATACATCACAACGTATTTTGAAAATACGTCTATTGTGGTTAGTAGGTATTTTACGCCCCCTGTTGACATAGGTAAAGGTCCGTAGAAATCTATTGACAAAATTTCATTCTTTTTTTCTGCAATTATAGGCTGCATTTTTGAGTGATACTTTATAGTTAGGTATTTTGATTTTTGGCAATTTTCGCAAGTTTTTATTAAATTATATGTTGCTTTTTTCATTTTTTCTGCATAGAAACTTTCTGATAGCAGCTCGTATGTTTTTTTCGGCCCTATATGACCATAAATTTCATGGATTTCGATTATTATATCGTTTAGCACAGCTTTAGGAATTATTACTTTATTTCCTTTTTCGGTTATTTTTTGTATTATATTATTTTCGATTATATAGTTGTCTTGTATCTTTTTATTTTCTTTCATCTTTACTTTAATTTTGTTGCATTTTTCATCCTTTTCTTGAGATATTTTAAAGTTTTTTAGTATTTTTTCTAATTTTGTGCTTGTTAATTTTTTATTTTTTATTATAGCAATTTGTATCGTATTTTCTTCATTTTCTTGATATTCAGATTCTTGTCTGCTCAAGTAGTCTGCTGCTGCATTTTTTTTGCCAGGTATATACTCTGGTGTTATACTAAAATCCTGTATCGATAATATCCATCTTTTTAATCTGTGATTGCTGAATTTGCAGTTTTTTAGGAACGTTATTGATTCGTGATCGGTTCTTACTATTATATTTGGAGCACCTCTTAAATAAGTGTCTAGCTTGTGAAGTGACCATACTAATGCTAGTAATTCTTTCTCCGTTGTGAAGTAGTTTAGTTCGCTACCCTTAAGGGTTCTGCTTATAAAGCATACTATGTTTTCTTGATTTTTATCATCTAATTGTGATAAAATTGCTGCAATTGCATAGTTGCTAGCATCCGTCGTTAGTATGAATGGTTTGTTTGTATTTACAAATTTTAATATCATGTTTTCATCAAAAAGCTCTTTTATGCTTTTGAAAGCTTTTTCGTGCTTTTCTTCCCATTTATATGGCGTATTTTTTCTTAGTAATGCTAATAAGGGAATTATTTCGTTTGCGTATCCTTTAGCAAACTTGGTATAGAAATTTACAAATCCGAGAAACGCTTGTAACTCCTTTACATTCCTTGGTCTTGTGAAGTTTTTTACAGTTTTTAGTTTTTCTGGATCTGGTAATATACCCTTTGAGGTTATGTGATATCCCAGAAATTCTATTTTTTGTTTGATAAATTTTGATTTTTTAAAATTAAAAGTGAGATTGTATTCTAGTGCTTTTTCAAATAATTTTTCTAAATGTAGCAAATGTCCTTCGAACGTCGCTGAGCGTACGTGTAAATCATCTACAAAAGCTATCACGAATTTATGCAGATCACATATTACTTGATCTAATCCTCTTAATAGTGCTGCGCTGCTTGTTTTTATCCCAAAAGCTGCTACGTTAAACTCGTATACTTTATTATCTATCATAAACGCCGTGTACTTTTTACTATTTTCTGTAAGTTCTATTTGCCAGTATGAGCTAGTAAGATCTAGACTTGACATAAATTCTTTTTCTTTACATTTTAAAAATACTTCATCTATGGATGGCGGAGATTCATAATCATTTACGATTTTTTCATTTAGTTTTCTTGCGTCTAAGCATAAACGTACTGTTCCATCCTTTTTTATGACAGTTACTATTGGGTTTATGTATGGGCTTTTCGATCTTCTAATAATTCCTAACTCTAACATTTTATTGATTTCTTTTAAGACTTTTTCTTATGGTTTATTGGTATAGGATACGGTTTAGTGTAAAAGTGTTGTTCATCTGTTAGTTTTATTTCGTGTTTATATGATTTTAATAAACCGGGTGCTTTACGGAATACCATGCTATATTTTTCGAGTAAGATTTTTAATTTGTTTTTTTGATTTTGTGATATATTCTCACATTCATTTATTTTTTCTTCTATCTCATCATTTGTAAGACTAGAAGTATTATAGTAGTTTTCAGAGTCCATAATTTTTGAATTTTTGACTTCTGAATTGTACTCGCATGATTTATGGTCATTTTCGCCATCATGCGTTTTTATTAATTGTATGGGTATGTATGCTTTAGCATTTAATTTGCTGTCATTATATGACATATTTACATCTTTCTCGTTTATATTTATCATGATTTCTTTAAACACCGTGTTTATAATCATGTGTAGCATTTTCTGTGTGTCGTATCCTATGATACAATCTTTTATGAGTTTAGGGATTATTAGATATATAATATTTATTGTTTCATGTTTAAATTTTGTTTTTATCATTATTTGCTTTTTTATTCTTTGTGTTTTGGAACCCGTAGCTGTCTTTATGAATTTATTTGAAATAGGAAGGAGGGAGCAGTTTTTCAGCTTATCGAAATTTGTGAAATAAAAATTCTCCGATATGCATGTTATTTCGCTGCCTGTATCTAATAATGCTTTCGTATCTATGTCATTCAGTGTTATCTCAATTTCTGGACAGTTTATGATTTTCTCTTCTGTATCATCTATCTGTATATCATTTTTTAATTCTTCTTTTATATCTTCATACATAGACATTACTATTTTTTGGGGGTTTTCTTCAATTGCATCCTTACCCCTTGGTGTTTTTAAATTTTCCGGTGCAACTCTTATTAGTTTTCCTGTTGTTTTCCATTTTTATTATCATAATCTATGTTCGACACGTCTATTTGTTCGTGGCTTTTTCTTAATGTTTTATTATCTGTTGGTGGTTTAAGTTTTTCCTGTTGAGGTTTCCCTGTGAAGTTACTATTTGTAGCGTTTGTTGTCCTCATTGCTTGTATTTGAGATAGTTGTTTTTGCTCGTGATTTTGTGTGCTTTGGCCTGGTTTTTTCCAATGCGTGTCGTTTGTTGTTCTATTCGCATAATTCTGTCTTTGATTATAATTTGGATTTTCTTGTTGTCTGTTGCTATTGCTATTATTCGTATTATTTCTATTATTTTCATTGTTGATTTGTCTGTTTTGTATTTGCTGATTTTGGTTGTGTGCTATTCTATTTTTTGCACTCTTCTCTTGAGTTTTGTCGTCGCTATCAAAATCTGCGAGTATTTTTAGAAGTGACGTTTTATCTTTGTTTTGTGAAAACTGTATAGCCTGTCTTACACTTCTATTGAAATGTCTAGCTATTTTCTCTGTTAATTCCTCATCTGTGTCATTTAAATTCAATTCTTTTGCGTAGCCAAATAACTGTGTAGCGTATGAGACTCTTGACAATTTTCCTTGTTCATAAAACTGGCCAAATTCGATTTTGCGTCTTGAAGTTCTTTGTATATCATGACTCCAAAATCTCTCTTTAAATATTTCTTTGAATTCATTATATGTAGTGACGTTATCTTGATGGATATACCACCATTCGTTTGCTTCCTTCTGTAACACAGTTTCTAATATTTGAAGTTTTTGTTCTTCATTTATGTTTTTTAGGGCGATATATTTGTCCAATTCGTTTAGAAATTTTATTGGCCTCTCGGTTTCATTACCTTCGAATTTTGGAACCGGAATTTTTATTTTATTTGTGTTTTCTTTAATATTTGTAGCTGCTTGTTCTGTTGTTTTGTTTGCTATATTTTCTTGAAGTTGATTTATTTTTTCATCCTGTTCAAATGCTAATTCGTCTATCTTTCTATTTAAGCTGCTATGTACCATTTTTATGGCTTCATCTTCATTTATTACTGTTTTTAATCCTTGTAATTCTTCAATTAATTTGTCATTTCGTTCTGACAATAAGGCGTTTTGTCTTTTATACTCGTTGAGTAGATTTCTCATTACAATGTTATCTTCTGATAATCTTTGTATTTTGTCAGATAATGCGTTTACTTGTTCTTTTACGTTTTCTGTTTCTGCGTGTGCTGTTTTTTCTAAATTTAAGTGTATCGATTTTTCTGAATCCGTAGATGTATTCATTTTTGTTTCTAATTCTTCCTGTTTTGCAAATAATTCTTGTAACTCATCTGATACTACTCTCATCCATTCATTTTGTTTTGATTGGTTATTTGCGTCAAAGGATTGATCAGCATCTTCAATTTCTTTCATTAATAACGTTGAGCGTCTTTTGTTCGCCATTTTGATATATATATTTTTTCTTCTTTTATTTTTCTTCTTTTTGAATCTTCTTTCTTGAATTTGTTTGCTTTCGCAATGAAATTTGATTTATAATTTAAATAAAAGAGCAAAAAAAAATATTTGTCTGTGCGTTTATTGCGCGACGCTACTGTACAATTTATTTGATGTGTTAGCTTTGTGCCTAAGTGTGACACCGAACCTGCAAAATGTCTAATTGATTTGATTTTACTTTATTTGATTTAATATATTTTCTTTATTATTTAATTTTAAATTTATTTACTTCAATTCTAATGTTCATGAAAATTAATATCTAATAAATGAATGAAATCTAATAAATGAATATTAGTGAAACACAAATTGAGCACCACTGTGCTGGTTGAGTGTCACTGTTTACAATATATTAATTTTGAAATATTATTTAATTTCCTATGTTAAATTTTATTTGAGTTTATTGATGCTTAATTTCATCAAATACACGCTTTCTATCGCTTTGTTTACATTTGCGGATTAGCGGTGTTAACTATATTACCTTTTGTGATCTTGGAAATAATTCGAAAATTTGCGACTTTTATGTCGTTTAAAATTTTAACGTTATCGCGAATAATATTTAAATTCAAAATTATTTGAAATTTTCTTTATTTTCGAAGTATTTCCAATTTCTTTTTAGTTTTCTTTTCGCAGTTTTCTTTTTCTTTTAGTTCATTCAATTTTTTGTATTTTTATTCCTTTAATTTTTCATTTTTTCTTTTATTTTTTCAATTTCCACTTCTATTTCATGCAAATTTTCTACCATTTGTGGCATATTATAATTAAATTTAAATCTAACTTCATTTAATTTAATCGTGTTTTCATTTATTTTATTTGCTATTTCTATTACTTTTTTTTCTAAGTACTGTAAATATGTTTCTATTTTCTCTACTTTTATTTGCATGAAATTTAAGTTTTCATTTTGTTTTTCGATTTTAGCCGCTACCGCGTTTACAATTTTCTCGAATTCTATATTACTTGATGTTACAGACTCTGTTTTCTTATAATTTTTGTTTCTTTTTTGTAACGAAAACTCTACTTTTTTGCATAGTTCGTAACATTTTTCATTTTGATTATTTTGTTTTTGTGTTGATTTTATTATAAAATCACATACTTTTATTTTGACCATTACGCTATTGGTCTTTTAATTTTGTATGTGTCTTGTTACAAATTCTTAGCTCTGAAAAGAGAAACGAGAAAAAGAAAATTACTTTATGATTTTATATATATCTAATTACAATTTTTTGATTTTTAAATAAGGTAATATATCCTTAATTACGATTTTTTGATTTTTAAATAAGGTAATATATCCCTAATTACAATTCTTTGATTTTTTTTTTTTTTTTTCTTCAAACAAAATGAAAAAAGGAAAATTTTTTTGTAAAATTTTATTAACTATTTTTTCTCAGTCGTGGGTTTAAACAATACCCGTGGGCGCCAGTTATATCCTCTCCTTTACCCTATCACCTAAAAAAGGATAGCACTAAGTGCTCATGTAAAAAGGAAAAGGATGTAAGGTTACAGATTACACAGACCCGTTTTTAGTGTAGCGTCATGCTACATCTAGTCCGGGGTCTCTATGTGTTTGTTTGTGTTAGTTATTAGTAAAATATTGCCTCTTATAAGCCAGAATATTCAAAAACTTATAGTCTTATAAGAGTCTAATCATTTGCTTTAACTTTGACTCGTTAAGATTTTACCGCTTGTCAACAACTAATAATTTTAAACAGGTAAATTTAAATTAGTAACGCGTGATTCGAATTTAAGTACTTCACGTACATTCACTCAAAGATGCTTTATTAAAAATACTACTTATCAGATTCTCCTTTATTGTAAGATAAGTTAATATTAAATAAGATTTTGTACACTTAATAAATTCACCAATTAAATACCCGTGAATCTAATATTTACTTTAATTTATTAAATTAATGTTAGTTTTAAGTGAAATAAGATTTATCCTGTTATTACTGCTACCGGTACGGAGCTGGTGGTTATCCAGCTCCTCGCGGACCTGCAGAATAATCAGAAAGAATTTTAGGTGAAACCAAGTATTAAGTTTAAGAGGAACTTTATTAAAAGCAAGCTGGCCAAAGAGTGCCGTACAATAATTTCGACGACGGCTACATCGCTCTCAATTGAGCCGCCGTCGCCGCTATCCTCCTCCTCTTAGTTAGATTTTGCGTTGTGGGGGAGATACCTTGCTAATTTTAACTCGCGCTCTGCGCGAGTCCATCTCTTCCACACGATGTTGCGCACACGGAGCCTCTCCTCCTCAAATCCTATATATTGTCTGTAAGAGGGGAGAGATTCTTATTTTACCTTATTATACGATACAGGTACGCTCACATGTGTATCGGTAATACACTATAATATAATATAAGCGTTTCTCAACACACATGTAAGCGTGTACACCTCTCGTATTAATTTCTATCCTGCGCGTCGGTATAACGTCTAATTGTTATGCCGCGCCGACGTGCAAAATAGAAATTCATACTCTAATGATTTTACATGATTTATATTTTATTCTTTTTTTTATATATGACAGGTTACACTGTGTTCTGGTAAAACCGGTACTTGATAAAAACCTGAGGCTAAGTTAAATGCAGAAAAGTATCTCATACCTCCCAACTGATCAAGAATCTCATTTATTGACGGCAATGGGTAGTTGTCTTAGAGTGTGTATTCATTTAATTTTCTGAAGTCTATTATGACTCTATATTTTTGTATTCCTGAAGCATCCATTTTCTATGGAACACACCAAACAGGTGATACAAAAGGCGAATTTGACTTTGTTACAATACCTTCATTCTAAAATTTTTCCATTTGTCTGTCTATTTCCTTATGTAATGATAATGGGTGTTGATATAATTTTGAAGCAACTGGTTGATTTATTGTTAAATCTATACGGTGATACAACTTCTTGAGTGATGGTGCATTATCTTTTTCTAATTGAAAGATATCATTATATTCTTCAACTTATGTTTGTATTGCTAATGCCTGTTCTCTCGGTAAATGTGATGATGTACACGTATTGTCTATAATAAGTTTATTACGAAAATACTTGTTTTTGTAAAAAAATTGTTTCATAAATATTTTGTTTCTGTTCTTGAAATTTTTCTATCTCTATCTCAGTATTTATTTGTATTTCTTTTTCTGATTCATTAACGACGTTAAGCGTTGTAGCTTTATTTCGTACCGTATATATTACTGGTGTTATTATTTCTTTTGGATCGGTTATTATGTATTCTCCATCTGGTACATCTATATCTATTTTTATAAGATTGACTCCTTGATTTACATAAACAGGTTTTTCATTAAGCGTGAGTTATAAAGGGTTATTTTCTGCATCGAAAATTCTTATGTTTTGTTTTTCTGTATCTATCAATGTTTTATAATGTTGTAGTTATCCTCGGCTCAACAGCCCATCGGCATCAAGGAATATTCAATTGCTTGAATCGTTATATTTAAAGTCTTTTTCAAAAACATTCAATTTGCATTTACCCAGCATTGTGTGATTTCCGTTAACTATCTGTATTGTTTGTCTTTCTTCTGGTCGTTGTTTTATGGGGTTATAAGTATTAATATCCAATACTTTGTCTTAAATGAATGTTATACCTGCTCCTGTGTCTACAAGGAATATTAACAATTTTCCTTCTGTTCCTGAGGGTCGCATCCAAAGATGCCAGTTTCTATCTGTTAGAAAGATAGCGTCTTGCAATCCTAATCCTCCCAATAGTTCTGATGGTCGGATGGGGTCTTTGACCATGGCACCGAATCCTCTAGATACGTTTTGCTCTTTGAAGCATTGAGGCAAAAATTTACTTTTTGCGCATTTTGATGTTTGATACAATGTTATTTATCATGGTTGTATGTATTACAATGACAGGATATAAGTTTATTTTTCTTTTTATCCGATCGATAATTTTCTTGTCAATCACGCAAAAATTTTCTATCATGTGTGTAATTTTTATCGGGTGTCGAAAGTTTCTTGCGATTCCTAGAGTCATATTTGGAATAACTTCTATCTCTTGGATATTTTTCATATTTATCTCTTTTAAATCTCTCATCATGCTTTTTGTGACTTCTGTTTTAAAGATCTTCGTCTTCTTTCCGGAGTTTTTCTTCGTATAAAGCTTGTTGATAGGCGATGGGTTGAGTGTGTGGTCGATTTTGTTGAACAGCTGAGAGCAAGCCTCCTGGATACAATCCTCTTATGAATTTTAAAATTACGTTTTTATTTTCATAACTTCCATACATGCCTCTAAAATCGTCATTTAAGCCATCTATTAAAATCTGTATACGCCGATTTATGTTGTTATATCTTTATATGTAGTCTGCTACCTTTTCATTTGTTCTCTGCCGCATAGAATTACGCATGTCGGCTAATTGGTCATACTCAAGTTCCAATTTTCCAAAATATGTATTTAAACATTCTTTAAGTTGCACGGCTATAGTGACTAGATTTCTCTTAACTACTTCTTGTGCTTTTCCTTTTAATTTAACGGCTTTTACTTTGCGTATAAGCGCTGATAATTCTTGCTCAGAGCTAAGTTCTCTAGATGCGCGAATAATTTGATCAATAAATGCGCTAACGTCTGTTGATCCGTCATACTCCCGTATCTCTGTTAAAAGTTAGCGTATTAATAGGTGATGTCTCCATGTTAGTCCTGGAAACACATTTAATCTAGGGTTGTTGTCCCTAACTGCAGGTGGTCCACTTAGGAGCGGTGGTGGATTTTGTTTTCCGTCATTTGTGTTGTTAATATTTGTAATTGTTTCGTCAACAAGATCAATTGTTTTTCTAAAGCATCGGCTTTTTCTTTCTGCCGTTGTAATTCCTGCACTACATTTTGTTCTTCTTGATCACATTGTGTTATATCTTCATTGGATTTAAATTTCTTTAATAAACTTTCTATTTTACTAGGTTTTAATTTTATTTTCAATTTACGTAGTCCGTCGGTAGTACCGTAAAAATTATTATATACGTCAGAGAGGGATGCAGGTAATCGTGCGGTAATTTCCGATCTTATGCTATCGTTATCGTCTTCACGATAATCACAATACATTCGCGGGTGATGATCCTATGTGTCAACCTCTTAAGCGTGTATTCTCCAGCTTGAGACGTTGTATGTCTTATAAATAACTTATAAATAAACTGTTACAGAAAGTTAGACACGCCTTTATTTTTCGGCTTGTCCCGCTGTGTGCTTAAAATTATTAGTACGACTTACTTAAAGGTTTTAAGAGACGATATTTTTGAAGATCTGGCTGGCTGCGTCTCTTTAACCGCTGGCGGTGCAAAAATCCTCTTTTATTGTAGAGATGATCCTCTCTTTATCCCTGGGGATGCAGACGTAGCTTGATGAATCCTTCAACTACTGGTAGTCAACTCCTGAAAGTGTGGGTTATTGTCGCCAGATTAAAGATAAGTTTTCTTGATTTTTAAACTTTCCGTTTCCTCCTGAGAGAAGATATCCTGAGATATCAGAGTTTTGTTTGATTGTCTTTTATCACTTGGCTTCTTTTAATTTTTGAACTTCTCCGTTTTCTCCTGAGAGAAAATATTTCAAGATATCAGAGTTTTGTTTAGTCACTTTTTATCACTTGGCTTCACTATCCTCTTAAGCTGCCACTGATTGATGTTAACCGTTAGAACTGAATTTATTCATTCGTAAAGTTTAATTTATTAAACTTTATTTAATAAACTTGATGTATCATTTTTATGAAATTTTAATTGTTATTGTAACTTATTTTTGTAATTAAGAACGTTGGTTCTTTAGGATAGGGGCTTAGAACGCATTGTACACATAAAAATTGTTCACGAATTGATGATGCACAAAAAAATGTAAGATTAATTTTTTGCGCATAATATTAAAATGAAAATTTCATATTTAAAAATTTTACACGTGTAATTATACACAGATAATTAGATTGTGGTTTGTGCACTTAATTATTCTATACATAGTAATTGTGCATAGTTGAACCAAAATTGTACACAGAATATTATACACAAAATTATGTACACACTATATTGTGAACGTTAAAATTGTACACAGAATATGATGCACAATAAACTTATGTGTTTAAAATTTGAGCACAAAATATTACAAACAACAGAATTTTTGCACACAACATTATGCACAATAATTTTGCAAATTATAAATTATACACAAAATATTGTGCACAAATAATTTAAAGGTTTAAGATTCTGCACAAAATATTATGCACATTTAATTTACTGGTTAAATATTGTGCACAGAATATTATGCACTTTTTTTAAATTCGTCATTCCATAATAATTAAAAAACAAATGCAAATCTGTAAATTATAAAATAAGCAAAGGAAAAAAATAGTGGCATTAGCGGAAAATGGCTCACAAGGTTAAGTGTTGGCCTCCCATGTGATGGGCCTTAAGTTCAACTCTACTGAAAAATTTCATATGAGAGCTGATCTGGGATTGCACTTGAGGTCTTATGGCATCTCATATGAGATTTATCATGACATCTCATAAAGCACTACCATGAGATTGCGTACCAAAAATTTATATGAGTAATCATACGAGATATCATTAAACTCTAATGCAAATATAAAATGAGTTATCATATGAGATCTCATACAAGGACTCATATGAAATGTCATTTATGTATAATTCATGCATGCGAATGAGTTATCATATGATATCTCATATGAGATTTCATGTGAGATCTATCATGACATCTTACATGAGTACTCCCGTGAGATGGCATACCGAAAAATCATATGAGATATCATTAAACTCTAATACAAATATAAAAAATAAGTTATTATATAAGATCACATATAAGATCTCATATAAGATATCATTTAATCATAATACATATACACAAATGAGTATATATATCTTATATATATATCTTATATAAAATATCATATGTTGTGAGATAACATTTAATTATAATATACGTGAGAACTTATATGAGATATCATTTAATTATAATATATATATGTATATATATATATATATATATATATATATATATATATATATATATATATGTATATAAAATGAATTATAATCTTATATCTTATTATCAAATGAGTTATCATATAATATCTCATAAGTTCTCATGTGAAAACCCATGAGATATCATATGAGATGTCATTAACTTATAATACATATATGCAAATGAGTTATTAAATGACATCTCATATGATATCTCATTTGTATATAAGTATTATAATTAAATGAAATCTTATAATGTCTCATATGAGATATCATATAAGATATCAGATTATGACTCATTCGTATATAAAAAGTTGTATACACACCACGGGAGGGAAAGGGGGTATCTTAACCTGCGTGTCTAACACACTTCCGTGATAACACACGCGCTGGTTAGAATGTCCCCCTTTTCTTCCTTAGTGCATAATATTCTATTGTTCCACAGGGTAGAAAACAGCTATTATCGCACCTAAAAATAGGTTACTAAAAGCCAGTTTTCTACCCTGAGCGTGAAAATAGTACACTACGATACGAGTGCGCAACGTAGGTCGTTCCTGCACGAGCGCAGGAAGTGCGGGATTACTTACACGCGTAGCGAGTGCAGGATCACCTACGTGCGCAGCGAGTGCGGGATCACCTACGTGCGTACGAGTATCGTATACTATTTTTCCTACTAAGTTAATAAGAAAAAAATTAATAAAAAATAATTTTATAATTATGTTGCGCAGACTATCGATATTCAAAAATCATATTATCGAAAAAATAGATGAATCACCCTAAGTTTGTTATGTCAAGTTATGTTAGAAGTTTTATGGGTTGATTTCAATTGCTTTACTTTCGCGTGAAAACATAAAAAGTTCCTATATTTCTGATGTTCGAAGGTTAAAATGGTAAACAAATTATTTTTTTTATTTAATCTGTTTGTTCCGTAAAAATATCAAGAGTGACAAAAAACGTCTTTATTATATTGCATAATATATAAATTCGCGTACTAAATAAAATAATATTTTTTTATATTTATTTTATAATGATAAAATAAAAATAAAAAATATATATAAAATTTGTTCTTACTCACGAGGAGAGTGTCTGAGTTGCGGGTCACAGATCTTGATAAAACTTTGGGATAAGTATTTAGGTACCAAAAGATGAGTAAAGCCACATCGGTATGGTCTAACGCTTCGAAAAACTGAAGTTATGGACCATTATAGTCTTATTTTCAGAAAAATATGAAAAAAGAACTCCTAATTGAAGTGTGAATAATTCTGTCTAAAAATTTCTTTAATAAATCCACAATAACTAAAATAAAAGCAGAGAAAGCAAGCTTTAATTTGCTAGTTTCCGAATCTAAAAATAATAATTAGAACTATGGTTATGTTTGTTTAAAGTTGAGCAATAAGAGAGTACCAGAAAAGGTCTAAATTTTGAAGGATGGTGATTTTTAATACTCTTTTGATGCTTAACTTTAAACAAGCATAACTTTAGTTCTAATTATTATTTTTTTATTCGGAAACTAGCAAATTGAAGCTTGATTTCTCTGCTTTCATTTTAGTTATTGTGGATTTATCAAAGACATTTTTAGACAGAATTATTTACACTTCAATAAGGAGTTCTTTTTTTATATTTTTCCGAAAATAAGACTATAATTGTCCATAACTTCAGTTTTTTGAAGCATTAGACCGTACCGCTGTGGCTTTACTCATATTTTGGTACCTTAATACTTATCCCGAAGTTTCATCAAGATCTGTGACCCGCAACTCAGACACTCTCCTGGTCAGTATTAGAAAAGTGAAGCGCTTACCAGGTAAGCAAGCAGACCCGGTAATTTCCACAATGGTTATATTTATTATTCGGATCGACGGGGAGGTTATGGCAAGATTTTCTGCTGTGCTAGAAATTCGAGAATTGATCAATGTCCAGCTCAAACATTTGTAGAAACGCTTGATAATTTAGAGAATCAAGAATTGCAATTAGATGTAGAACACACTCATCCAGGTGACCCACTACTTTTATTAAAAGAACAATTTAAAAATGAAGTTGTAGGACTTGCAATAACTACATTTGAAGATTTAAAATCAATTTATGATCGGACTCTACTCAAAGAACAGTAAGATTTACAAAATATTTGTTTAAATCAATATTATTTAGCATAAATTATATGAAACACCTGGTGCAAACAAATTATGTATCTAAAGTTTCCAACGTTGCTGTCAATGAAAATTCTATTTTTTTTTCTAAATTCTTCAATTATATTTTTAGAGTAATAAGAATAATTAGAAAAAGCAATTGAATAAAAATGACTATTTAAACCATTTAAAACTATTTTATAAGATATTTAAACAAATTTTATAAATCAAGAAATACGTTATTCGTTGAACTATGTGATTGGTAATGAATGAATTTGCCTTTTTTATGAATATAACATAATATATTTATAGAGAAATCGAAATATCAATCAAAATTGAGAAATAAAACCCAAAAGTTAGAATCTTCTGGCAGATCAATAATTTCGTCAATAAACTAAATCAATAAACTAAATAACTAACAAATACGAGCTATCTCCATATCGTGATCGCAGATTCGGCTGTATAAACAGCAAGCGTTCATCAAGAAATCCTTTGTACTTATTTCAATTTTAAAGTTAAGTTGGAAAAAAATTATAAATATCATTAATTCACTCGACTCTAACATTAAATTCACATTATTTTTTATTGATTTAAAAAAATCAAACAATGCTGCTGTGAACACGACACAACATTAACTACTTTTCTATCCAATATAATATTTATCACAATTATTACAATTAATCTTGTAAACGACTCTCTATTTCACATTAAGAGACTTTAATCATTTTTTCAATACTTTTTTTTATTAATGTCGACAAAATATGACCCAAAGTAGCTGGTAATAATCTACAATGATCGGAAATGGACCACAAGGCAGCCGGAAGTCTATCGAAAGTGAAGTTCTTTTAATTTCTTAGTAATTTTAATTGATATCTGGTTCTTGTAGGATTTCGCATAGACCCGAGGGTCATGTTGATACCTGGATGTCGTCTTGATCTTTTTCGGTAATTTTAATCAATACCTGGCTCACTTCCTTGCAGAATAGGTTAAAGAAATCTGTATGCAAATATATGTTTATAAAAATATTCGTAACGGGCATGAAAAGGCTTTATTTATGAAACGAGAAGTTTCGTAAGTTCATGAGTTCGGCCCGAGCCAAAGGCGAGGGTCGTAACGAGTTTCGTTAAAAAATTTAAACCATATTTTATGCCATAAGAGCCAAAAAAGAGCAACGAAGTTGCGATTTTGAGGTTAGAATGGCAAAATAATTATTTTCTATACGTGTGCGAGAAAGTGATTTTAACCTCGTGTGGACGTTTGCAGCCGCGGAAAGCGAGGTTGGAAAGTTAACACGTGAATAAAATGACTTCTTTTTCGAGTATCAAACAGAATTTTTTAAACAACGTGCAACAAGCTCGTTTTTACATGCGCATTTTTACTCAAGCGTCTACAAAAATAAGCTTTGGTTCACAGAGCGCTAGAAGAATAATTAATTAAAAAATTAAGAATAAAATGTTATACATATTGAATATTTTGACGAACAATATTTTTTTCCACATGTTTCAATCAAAATGCGTGAACTAAAACAAGCTATTCATGCGTCGTATAAAAATACCGACTCAAATCACCTATTATTACATGACGAAATTAGTATAATAACAGGTGAATTCAAGTTGCGAGTATCTTATACGATTTTATAGCTTGAGTAATGTAAATCCGCCGCACTACATTCATACTCTTAAAATTCTATTATTAACAAAGACTATGTATTCCACGAATGATAGTTCATAAAAAAAATAGATTTCCATATACCAGCAAAACTAGGACCTCCACAAATGAAAAATCGTAAAAGAAAAGCGAAAATTGAAAAAAAAGTAAAATCTAAGCACTATGCGAATAATAAATAAGAAAAAAGCTAAAAATATATTTAAACATGAAATGACATTATGTTAAACTGTTAAGTGAAATCAACTTTTTTTTGTGATTTAAATTAAATCACAAAAATCTAAATTTCGTTTCATGTATGTATTAGGGCCATAGGAGCGGCTATAGGTAACTTATGTATTGTATTTTATACGCTTAAAATTGTTATTTAATTTGAAAAATATTGATATAAAAGAGTTGCAATAACCCACACCTTATTATTATCAATGAATAAACTCTTAAAAATAATCCAGATATAAAATTATCGCTTATTATAGGTGCCTGATTTAGGTAAATTCAGCATTATGTTCATTATTGCACAGTATAAAAATAAAGTTTTTAAATCCTGGCCAAGCGAGATTTAAGCACGAATTTAAATCATGCAGTACTATAAAATTAAGTTCTTTTTGTCCAATAGGCCCCCTCGTCTAAATCCGTTTCCCGGAGGTCAAACACTCTCCTTGTAAGTACTTTGCTTTGCGCACAATTATGAGTTTTTTTATCTAATTTATCATTTCAACTCGTAAGATCATCACCCTCGCTTTACTCGAAAAATCTTCAATACTTTTGATAAATTTTTTATTAAATCCCTTTTTGCACTCACAGATAAGAAAAATTAGGTTCGATACAATTGTGCAATGAAAGTGTTTCCCAAATAGATGTGTACAACAAATAACACACATGCGAGAAACACCTGCTTTGCACACTTGTATAGAAAATAACTATATAACTTTTAATTTTTTGCTGGCAAAATTTACTTTACTCACTGACGCTCGCTCAGTTTGGATTTTGTTTTGTATATTAATATAGCATCATCTAAAAAGTCCAATACTCCCTGTAGACGATGTTCAAATATCAGGATGAACCCTAGGTTAATGCAACATCATCTGCAAGGAAGTGAACCATGATTTAAATTACCGAAAAAGACAATCACTTGCTGTAGATAACATCAGGGTGATCACTGATATTATTTACAAGAAAGTTTACCAGGTATTAATTAAAATTACTGAAAAAATGAGAAGAACTTCACTTCTGGTAACTTCCAGTAATCTTTCGGTTCATTTTCGAATACTTTTGACCACTGCCAACTACTTCGAGTCATATCCAATCAACGTTCATATGGATAATTGCTATAACGGACCATAAAATAGTAATAAAATAATGATTAAATGGTGGTAGTAACTATTTTGATGGAATCCTGATAATAAAATAAAAGTGTAAAAAAAGTAGCAGTTTTTATTTTGCGCCTTGGATTTCCCCAAAATATAAGTAATTTAAAATCGAATTATCAACACAAAAGTTTTTACTATCACAATCAAACGTTTGGTTAAGGAGACCCGTGTGTAACAGTAAAATTTTTTCCGATTTCTGTGTGACAGAAAATCAAAACGCATAATTACTATTTAAAAGTGATTCCATGAATCAAACTTGTCACTATAAGATCTAAATTTTTTTCAGTACACGATAATATCAATATTTTTTTCTTATCCCCTAGCGAAAAGTACGTCATTAAATGTCTATATCGTATGAGAAAAATGAAGTACTAACTACGTGGGCTCGGTCACGTAGTGATGCGCAGTCGTTTAGATGCTTCCCAGTCCGACTCGCTGTTATGTTTTTCATGACAGTTAAGAATAGAGAGAGTTACACTACCCTCCAGCCACATTTGCCCATCCTACATGAAAATCGATAAAACTTTAAAGTTTCGTGGTTCAGTGAAAAATAGTCGTAATTGAAAAATTCCGACGGAATTTTAAAAAGGATTTAAAAACCTTCAATTTAAGACGAGTCGAGCAAAAAAAAATTAAAGAATGCATGCCTTATGCGTAAAAAACTAACTAAAAAATATTCAATTTTTTTTGCTCCTATTCAAATGCCTGCCATTTTTGCGGAAATTATCGAATCATAGAAAAACAAAATGGAGTTAAAGCTAAAGGAGTCACCTTCAAAATGAGGTATAGAAAGCTTATTTATGATTGATTTTACGGTAGTTATGGTCATTTTTTATGAAAAAAACGATTTTTTTTAATAGCTATTATCTCAAAAAATACGCATGATATAAAAAAATTTTTAATGAAAAAATTGATTATTTTTGAGTCAAAAATATAAATATTTAGATTTAACTGAAATCCGAAAATAAAAAATTTTTTTTTCAATTCATTAAAATATAAATATTGAATAAATGGATTTTTTTCAATGGGATCAAAAATGAATAAAATCTTTTTTTACTGTTCTCAGTTTAACCTGAATTTTTATTTTTTTGACTCAAAAATAAACAACTTTTTTATTAAAAATTTTTTTATATCATGCGTATTTTTTGAGATAATAGCTATTAAAAAAAATCGTTTTTTTCATAAAAAATGACCATAACTACCGTACAATCGATCATAAATGAGCTTTCTATAGCTCATTTTAAAGGTGACTCCTTTAGCTTTTACCTCCATTTTGTTTTTCTATGATTCGATAATTTCCGCAAAAATGGCAGGCATTTGAATAGGGGCAAAAAAAATTGAATATTTTTTAGTTAGTTTTTTACGCATAAGGCATGTATTTAAAAAATTTTTTTTTGCTCAACTCGGCTCAAACTGAAGGTTTTTAAACCCTTTTTAAAACCTTGTCGGAATTTTTTAATTACGACTATTTTTCACTGAGCCACAAAACTTTAAAGTTTCATCGATTTTCATGTAGGGTGGGCAAATGTGACTGGAGGGTAGTGTACGTCTATCCTTTTGTGTCCACCGGCTATAAGCATTGATTCTCTTCCTCTCTCTTTCTTTCTCTTATATGTACAATAAAAGCGCAGCTGAGGATAGAGAGGATTATATCTTTTTCTTTCTTATAACAATTTTAAAAATTTTATTATAAAAATTTAACTTGTTTTGTTTTGTGAATTATAAATTTAAGTGAACTATAAAAGAGTGAAATAACACTGGTTTATTTTAATTATTTATCATTAGTGGGAGAAACAGAGAAGGATAGATCATATTCGGACAAAAGCAGCAGGTACGCGATATTTTTATTTTAACGATTTATCATAAAAAATGAATTATTTCGACGGGTAAGTTGGACGTACTTACCACCCAGAATAATCAAAAATTGTATATTTACCTTAGAAGAAAAGTGGACTATCAATTGTTCGCGTATTTGCGTAATCTATGCGCGAACATTTAATAGTCAACTTTTCTCCCAAGGTGAATAATGTACTATCATATAATAGTATATTATTCATTTAGGGAGTAAAAACGAAAAATGTCTTAAATCATATGTAAATTAGCACCCGAGCCGGAGGCAAGGGTGATAAACATACGATTTAAGGCATTTTTCATTTACTCCCGTGGTGAATATAGGATTTTTTTCTCTTTAAATATTGTAGATAATGTTTTAAAATATTTATGTGTATATACTTAATAATACTTATGTGTTTAATTATAATTTTTAAAAATTTGTCAAGAAATACGATAACAATACTTATGCAATGTTCATGTGTAAAACTTTAACATTTATAATATTCATAGATATAAACCAATACGTGGTGTAATTACATATTATAATCAGTTAAAATCGGTGATGCAAGCTGCGCGGTGCTTAAATGTTCCAGCAACACCTCGCAACTTATCTGAATTGGGCGAAGTCTTGGAAGAATATCCACCTATGCGTGATATTTATAGAGGGCGAGTGCAGGCTTAAGATGATTCAGTCGCACTAATTTTTATACATGAAAATATGATTCCAGGACTAAGACAATGCACACAATTATTTACTGACGGCACTTTTAAGGTATATAGATATGACAAGGTTTACATCAATAATTTATTAAGCCATATATTTTCTTTAAATTAATTAATTTATTGTTTATAAGTTAGTTAACAAAAAGTATTAGAAAATCAATGTATGAAAGTACTCCACACCAGTATCGTTCTTTTTCAATTAATGCTGAATCAATCTTTTAAATTGCTTAAGTGATTATTAATCATTTAAAGCAATATAAAAATAAGTTTGAAAATATCTACCTTACTGACATCAAATGTTATTTGAATCTCTCATTGGAGGCTTCCCTAAAGCTTTATTAAATACCTAACTAGTGACTCTATTGGATGACTTCTATTTAAAGTTTTAGCAAATGTGTTAGGAAGCTCCTTCAAGCATATACTACTGGAGGAAGCCTCTACTGGAGTTATGCAAAAATGTAACAACAGTAACAAGTAATTTTGAACGGGCTCAAATAAGTAGCGCTAAAAATATGTTTCCAAATGCCAGAATTTCTGGATGCCCGTTTCATTACAAACAAGTTATTTTTATTATTTCAATTAATATTTTTATTAATATCATTATTATATAGTTATTATCATTAATATTATTGTTTCATAATAAATCTAGGCTATAGTTAAAAGGTGGGATTCTTTAAATATATCAGCGGATTATGATTACATTTTAGAAAAATCATATGCGGCTGCTCATCTGCCGGCTGACAAAATAGAAGAGGGTATAGCTCATGTTAATCAGTTAATTGATATTGTTTATCGGCGAAATAAGCCTGCAAGAGCTAATTTAGAAAAATTTGGCAACTACTTGCGGAGACAATGCGACGCCTCCTAGCCATATAATTCTATTTGGAATATCAGTTCCATAAAATTCTTATTAAAAATATTTCAATATACGGCTATTTCAATGGAAATTCAATATAATTCTTACTGATGCCGACGTATTATATAATTCTAATTAAAAATGCGTTCAATATTCTAATTGAAAAAGCCGTGTAATATAATTCTAACCGTAGCAGTCGTGCATTATAATACTAATTCATATAGTAAAGCCTGATTTAAATGGAAATTAACATCAAGTTAGAATTATATTGAACGCATTTTTAATTAGAATTATATTATACGGTCGACATCAGTAGGAATCATATTGAATTCCCATTAAAATAGCCTTATATTGAAATATTTTTAAATAAGAATTTTATAGAACTGTTATTTCAAATAGAATTATATGGCTAGGAGGCATCGAATAGGTCCCTTTAAAGGATGTTTTATCCGTTTTTAAAAATGTAGTTCGCACAAATAACACATGTGAAAATTTCCATATGATAGCTCTAAGGACAATGGGTGATCGGCCAAAAATTTGGGCCATGTAAGGTAAGAACAACATAATCTTAATAATTACACAGGCCCACAAAATGAAAAAAAATGTCTGAACTTTTGACCGGACATACATATTCCCATGTATTTTTCGACGCTGAATCCGAATCTGTAATAAAAATATAGGGTTTTCCTACCTTTTCTCAGAGTTTTATTGAAAAAACCTCATTTTTTACGTTTTTTTTGCGGTTTTTCGAGTCTAGAAAAAACAAATCATGAGATACGGTTAATTGGACTTCAAAATCGAATTCTACGGGAAAAAATACACGAGAAACCATACCTTCAAATTTTTTTAACGCGATTCTAGTCCTCTGTATGGGGCTGAAAAGATGAGGAAATCGGTAAAAGTCGAAATTTTGCCTAAAATGGATTTAAACAATATTAAAATTTAATCATGCGTCTTTTGAAGAGTCGATAAACATTGGAAATACTATCCTGGGGGTTTTTCAGATTGCTGATCATGAATTTGAAGTCAGATTGTGTAAGAACTACTTCTAGAGGGCGGTGACAAGAACTGTATATGGTAAATTTATCGATTTTTTAAAAATTTTACGTCTGAAATACTAATTTTAGAGTCTTTCACAGCATTGACTGTAAATTCAAGATATTAACTTAGCCTATTGTGTACGTTAAACTTAACATTTTGTCTATGTTTGTCTCTCTCTCTCTCTCTCTCTCTCTCTTCCGATGTTTTTTTTAAATTGGCTTACGCTTACATACACGTTTCTCTTCGAATGACCGATGTAGTGGATTTCTGACACGTTTTTGTCCTTTTTCGCAGCTGTTTCTCTTTTTATCATCCAGCAGTAATCTGCTAACATGTTGATACCCCAGTTTCCTTGAAATCTACGTTCAAACTCCTTTAAATCTTGGTGAAATCGTTCACCATGCTCTTCACTAAAGTCTCCGTTATTTTCAGGAAACTGATCAACGTGTGAATCAAGAAAATGAAGTTTTAAGTTCATTAGACAACCCAATTTTTCAAAATTACGTACCATTCTTTTCACAATAGCTTTATAATTCGTGTCTTTGGCATTACCCAAAAAATTTCGTCGATACCTCTTTAAAACTTAACCATGCTGCCTTTTCAACATCAGTCATGCTTTGTTCAAAGTTTTCGTCTCTAAATAAAGTTCGGATTTCAGGACCATCAAAAATACCTTCATTTAATTTAGCATCAGATTTATGGGGAAATACTTTGCTTATATATTGGAAGCATTGACCGTCCTTGTCCAAAGCTTTAACTAATTGCTTTATCAATCCAAGCTTTATATGCAGAGGCGGTATCAGAATTTTCGAAGGATTAACGAGTGGATCTTTTATAACATTCTGTTTTCCAGGTTCAAACGATTCTCTTGATGGCCAAATTTTCTTTTTATAGTGTTTTTCTCTATCTCTGCTATCAAGCATGCATAAATAACATGGGTACTTCGTAAATCCAGATTGTTGTCCAAGTATCATAGATAAAATCTTTAAATCGCCACATATTTGCCATTTATGTTCTCTATATTTTATTTTCGTTAAAAGTAGTTCAAGATTGGAATACTCTTCTTTAAGTACTGTTGAATGTGCTAATGGTATAGGAGCATATTTATTTGTGATATTGAGGAGTACTGCTTTAAGGCTGCGCTTTGATGAATCAATGAATAGTCGCCAATTTTCAGGTTTGTATATGTTGGGTTTCAATTCATCAATAAGACCTTTCACGTCCGTGCAATAAACCATATTAGAATCATTCTTGAAATAATTTCTAAAGCGCTCTTCTCGATTACGATATGCACATACTTTAGTACCCTTTGTCAACATATTTCGTCTCTTAAACTCTGAAGCCATAAACTCTGATTGTTCCTTAGATAAACCACTCTTTCTAAATAAATCGTTCAGACTTTTTTGATCAAACTTTTCAACAGTTCGTTCTATGATACTTGGACAACAATCTGGATTTACGAAGTACCCATGTTATTTATGCATGCTTGATAGCAGAGATAGAGAAAAATACTATAAAAAGAAAATTTGGCCATCAAGAGAATCGTTTGAACCTGGAAAACAGAATGTTATAAAAGATCCACTCGTTAATCCTTCGAAAATTTTGATACCGCCTCTGCATATAAAGCTTGGATTGATAAAGCAATTAGTTAAAGCTTTGGACAAGGACGGTCAATGCTTCCAATATATAAGCAAAGTATTTCCCCATAAATCTGATGCTAAATTAAATGAAGGTATTTTTGATGGTCCTGAAATCCGAACTTTATTTAGAGACGAAAACTTTGAACAAAGCATGACTGATGTTGAAAAGGCAGCATGGTTAAGTTTTAAAGAGGTATCGACGAAATTTTTGGGTAATGCCAAAGACACGAATTATAAAGCTATTGTGAAAAGAATGGTACGTAATTTTGAAAAATTGGGTTGTCTAATGAACTTAAAACTTCATTTTCTTGATTCACACGTTGATCAGTTTCCTGAAAATAACGGAGACTTTAGTGAAGAGCATGGTGAACGATTTCACCAAGATTTAAAGGAGTTTGAACGTAGATTTCAAGGAAACTGGGGTATCAACATGTTAGCAGATTACTGCTGGATGATAAAAAGAGAAACAGCTGCGAAAAAGGACAAAAACGTGTCAGAAATCCACTACATCGGTCATTCGAAGAGAAACGTGTACGTAAGCGTAAGCCAATTTAAAAAAAACATCGGAAGAGAGAGAGAGAGAGAGAGAGAGAGACAAACATAGACAAAATGTTAAGTTTAACGTACACAATAGGCTAAGTTAATATCTTGAATTTACAGTCAATGCTGTGAAAGACTCTAAAATTAGTATTTCAGACGTAAAATTTTTAAAAAATCGATAAATTTACCATATACAGTTCTTGTCACCGCCCTCTAGAAGTAGTTCTTACACAATCTGACTTCAAATTCATGATCAGCAATCTGAAAAACCCCCAGGATAGTATTTCCAATGTTTATCGACTCTTCAAAAGACGCATGATTAAATTTTAATATTGTTTAAATCCATTTTAGGCAAAATTTCGACTTTTACCGATTTCCTCATCTTTTTAGCCCCATACAGAGGACTAGAATCGCGTTAAAAAAATTTGAAGGTATGGTTTCCCGTGTATTTTTTCTCGTAGAATTCGATTTTGAAGTCCAATTAACCGTATCTCATGATTTGTTTTTTCTAGACTCGAAAAACCGCAAAAAACCGTAAAAAATGAGGTTTTTTCAATAAAACTCTGAGAAAAGGTAGGAAAACCCTATATTTTTATTACAGATTCGGATTCAACGTCGAAAAATACATGGGAATATGTATGTCCGGTCAAAAGTTCAGACATTTTTTTTCATTTTGTGGGCCTGTGTTATTTTTAAAAATTTATATTATAAAATTCATATTATTACTATGAACAAAGTTAGAGAAAATAATACAAAAAATTTAACAAAAATCCTTCTATTTGACCTTTATTGCATAAAAAAAATATAAATTCGTTCAAAAGTCATGAACGATAAAAACCCTACTGAAAATGATATGAGAAATTGAAATTCGTTATGAGTGGTTTATGAGATCCATATGAGATCTACACTCCCCTCTACATGCTTTTGCGCACCCAGAGAAAAAATTGTAAGAGCTAAAACATTTTATTACTCAGCAGCTAAAAGTCGTAACTCAAAAAATCCAACGGCGTTCGAAAGAGCAGGTGAAAAGCTTTCGAAAATACTATTGTGAACTTTAAAAAACTTAAATTTAAGTCGTTTGGAAAAGTTAAAAAACAACTAAAAAAAAGCAAAAAAATTCGTCTTTTTTTAATTTGCTGCAGATTTAGATCCAATAATCGTAGCTTAAAAAAACAAACTGGGTTTAAAAGGGTATTTATTCAGCTTTAAAATGAGGGGTCAAGCATTTGTTTTTGTCATTTTTTACCAGAGCTACAGGATTTTTTGTTAAAAAACACGTTTTTTTTCAAATGCCAATATTTTGAAAAGTAAACGAGATAGAAAAAAACTTTAGAGAAAAAAAAGTTACATTTTTACGTATAAAAAACAAACTTGCAGTTTAAAATAGAATTCAAATAAAAATTTTTTCGACTTTTAAATCTACTAAAAAATAATAAAAAATTTATTAAAAAAAAAGTTGAAAAAATTTTTATTTGAATTCTATTTTAAACTGCAAGTTTGTTTTTTATACGTAAAAATGTAACTTCTTTTTCTCTAAAGTTTTTTTCTATCTCGTTTACTTTTCAAAATATTGGCATTTGAAAAAAAACGTGTTTTTTAACAAAAAATCCTGTAGCTCCGGTAAAAAATAGTATTTTCGAAAGCTTTTCACCTGCTCTTTCGAACGCCGTTGGATTTTTTGAGTTACGACTTTTAGCTGCTGAGTAATAAAATGTTTTAGCTCTTACAATTTTTTCTCTGGGTGCGCAAAAGCATGTGGAGGGGAGTGTATATCAGATCTTTTATGAACATGAGATCTCATATAGAATTTTCACTTGGGAATAGACATTAAAAATGTATGAAAATTATCAGTAATTTCATCGACTATGGAATGTATGATTGTTAATATACTTTTAATCTCTATTTTTTATTGTTGATAACTTTTGGAAAAATAAAATTACTGTATTAGATACAAAATTTTTTCATTGAAATATTTAAATTCTTAACAAATAAGTCTTTTCCAACTGTTTTTCTGAGATAAGTCTTTTTCAATAGGAACCGTTAAATTATAATTTTCATAGATTGAAATTTTTGATAAATTCAAATTAATTTTATCAATTTTTCAAAATTATTTTGGACTATCATGTAATATAAACATATGTCCATTCATGGTTCAAAAGACAATTTTCATTGTTTCATAAAATTATAGTTCATACATGATCCATATTCGAATTTATTGAGCGTTTATGAATATAACTCAAAGTTTTTTTATATTTTCATGTGAAAAAAATCTTTTAAAGTTTTAACGAAATCGGAGATCAAGGAGTCTGATACTCTCCTGGTCAGTATTTTCGTATTCATTCCTAGGTATTATTTTCTCTTTTGTTAAATAAACAATAATTATATATGTATATCAATATTAAAATTATTGTTGAAGTGTTAAATAAAATTTAAAAATTAATCAAGCGTCCATTTAAATTTATTGCTGTCGTCAGAACGTACCCAGCACTGTTCTCCTTAAAAAAAAGGAAAGCGAATATATTCAATTTATAGAAATATATAATTTAAAATTCAATGAAATCATACTTTTTTTGAATTTATAATCTACTATACTTTTAAACTTTAGTTCACGAGTAACGCCAAGACTTCATCATTGGTTCTGATACGATTTGGTGGCTAGGATAACTGTTTCTCATCAAGGAGACTCGAGTTTTTGGCTTGACACCAGGATTAAAGTTAAAAATATAGTAAATTAAAAATTATAAAAATATGACTTTATCAAATTTTATGTATTTAAAGTTGTTATTTATAAAAATAAAAAGTTAAATTTGAGATGTAGAAAAGAGCCGGTTTGTGGCTCAGTCGGTAGAGCGTTGAGTTCATAATCTTGAGGTTTCGAGTTCGAATCCCGCTCTTGGCTGAATCATACAAGCACTACTGTACGTTACATGGGCTTTGTTTTCACAAACACACTTACGAGCTTCGTCGCTGATTAGCATCGCAAAAATAGCATTGCAAAAATAGCATAGCATAAATATAGCGACGAAAAAAAAGATGTAGAAATATAGTCATGTAAAACTAGTGGTGTATAAATTTATCAATTATTTGATTAAGTGGGATCGTTCTCACTATCAATTCAATTTAAATATATTTATTAAATATAAGAGTATAAATTTGCTTATCTTATTGATTTAAATAGAATAGTGTTGGGTATGGACATACAATTGCTATAAATTGAAATAAAAACACTAAATTCCCAAAAAAAATCTTACCTTATTTTGATTAAGATTATATCAATTGCTTTATTTGAAAGCCAGCGCCGTAAATAAATGAATAGTTTGTAAAACATAATAAAATGATGAAAATGTACAACTGTAATATAATAAATTTACAATTCACATCGTGTAAATATGAAATTACAGATAGCATGAAATCGATCATAGTAAAAATAAGTATTAATTTTAATAAGGCACAACAGGGTTTTCGCATAGCGAGTGATGGACCTCGTGAATTGTTAGTAGCTGACCGTCAAGTCCAGAAAGCTGAAGAATATTTATAATTGCAATAGTACGTATCCAATATTGAAATAATTAAATATCAAGTTGTTTATTATTCAAATTAATCAATTTAAAATAATATTATTTTTAGTTACTCTATAATTGAATTCCTTGAAAATGTCTCATCGCTAAGGCAACTACGGTTTGCAAGAAGTTTGTTATAAAATGTTTTAAATATATCTTTTATAATCTAAAAGTTAATTTTATCTAACTTTTTATTTACTTTTAATAAATGAATTTAATGAGAGAAGAAGAGAAATACAAGATGATGAAAACAATGATGATAATCATAACAAAAGTGACAATGAAGATAGGAATAAGGAGGATTTAACTTTCATGAGAAATAATTTAAATATTGAAGCTGGGCCAGGTAATGTCTTAAAAGGCTGCCGAACACCGACACAAATACCTGTTTTACAAACTCTATTTCAGATTATTTTTTTTTATAAAAAATAATTGTTTCTATTCGTATGATGAAAAGCGACATTTTCTCTAAAAATATGAAAATATTATAAAAATATTATACGTAAAGACACAAGTTCACGCAGCATACCATAAAAATGGCAACGCTGCGATTCAATTTCGTGTATCTTCCTAACCTCCTACTCACTTAAAAGTTAAAATTCATTCTCTGCTTGCAGCGGCGTTGCCACGATCTTCCGTTTCTTTCCTCGTTCATTTGCAAACAAAACTAATTTTTTAAACAAAGATATAATGTATATACGTATTTTTGACATAAAAAATATTTTTCAGAAAGAAATATTCTGGTTTGAAAATTTTGACTTTTTCGATATTGAAATAAAACCAGTTCTGCGTACTATGAACTTATTGAAATACTTTTTGCTTTATCCGGAAACTTCTGTAAATATACTTTTTTTTACGGATTTACTTATAATTTTCTTATTACTTTTATAAAAAAACGGAGTAATTTTAACGCGTTTTTCTTGAAACTACGTTTTTTTAACAGGTAAACATAATGGTAATCAGCACTCAAATTTTTTGCCAGTACAAGAATCATTAACATTGTATATTATCTAACCTCTATATTCAACCATTTAAAGATGGAAAAATCATAAAAATCTTAAAAAGTCTACCATCAAAATATCCCCTTAACTCTTTGTTGCACGATTTTTTAGAAAAAAAGTTACACTTTTTTAACTTGATTTGTTAACAACAAATAATCAATTTAATATCATTGTTAAGAAACTCATCTCACAGATAAAGTAAAATTTCTAGACTTAGAAATGACTTATTTCATGAAAAAAAAACTTCAAAACTAAAATTTAGGAGTCATTAATTAATGTACAGGAATGCGTGATATATACGTTACAGTGTGCAATAAGGGTTTAATACATACCTCAATTGTTAAAGTTGCCTTTTTTGCCACAAATGTAAAAAAATTTAAAATAATGCATTGCAACTGTTATAATCTTAATCATGTTTAACTTTTTAAAACTTATAAAGAATTTGAAATTAATTTTATTTTAGCAGTAGAAAAATTTATATTTAAGATTAATAATTAATAATTAATCGCTCTATTGAATAAAACACAGAGAACTACAATTTAATAATTAAAAATAATTTAAATCTTTATACAATTAAAAATTATGTGAATTGATTAGGTGCTCTATTCGAAAATGTACAACCTATTCGACGTAGAAGAAGAGAACTATTTGGTAAGAAAAAGAGATTTTATTAATTAAGAAATTTTATATTTTAATTAGAATATCCAAGCAAAAAAAATTTAATCAACATATTTTTTTGTAAAAGTTCGAGATGAACAACTTTTGCAACAAGGAGAACAACAACAAAGGCAAGAACAACAACAAAGGCAAGAACAACAACAAAGGCAAGAACAACAACAAAGGCAAGATTATCAACAAAGGCAAGAACAACAACAAAGGCAAGAACAACAACAAAGGCAAGAACAACAACAAAGGCAAGATTATCAACAAAGGCAAGAACAACAACAAAGGCAAGAACAACAACAAAGGCAAGAACAACAACAAAGGCAAGAATAACAACAAAGGTAAGAACAACAACAAAGGTCAGAACAACAACAAAGGCAAGAATGTCGGGGGCCCGGCCGACCACCCAGGCAAAATGGTGCTAATAATGAAAGGAGAAGACCAGGTCGGCCACCAAATGCCGAAGTTAACAGGAGGCAAGTTGGGCGGGGTATTGCAGAACAAGCGTCAGTAATTATTATTAGTAATTAATTATAGAAATAATAACATGATTTAATAATAGATACTTATTATTACTCATTTTCTTTAATTGAAGACATTCATGAACTTTATTTATTTATACAGAAATGCAGAAGTTGAAGAACGATTAAATAATATGATAAATAACATTCGTGAAAGAGAAAATGATCACGGAAGACAAGAGGGAGAAAGAGAAGCAGAAAAAAGGGAAGCAGGTGTTCGAAGAACGCGCAGAGATAGACGAAGAAGACCACGTCAAAATGAGCAAAATGCAGCAAGAAATCAGTAAAAAATAGCAATTATTTTTATTTTATTGAACAATGCTGTATGTATGATATTGCGATGCTTAATAGCGATGGAGGTATTCAGTAAATTCAATACATATAATACATAGCGGTACATTTATTAAACGGTCGAGCCTGGGATTTGAACTTGGGCCCACTAGTTACGAATCTGTTTCTCTAACAAGTAAACCACTGAATACCTTAAAAAGCAAATTATTTAAAAAAATAAAAATTATGTTTCTAATTATGTTAACGAGCATCTGTAGTGTAACCGGCTAAGGCGTAAGCCTTATACGGTCTCTACACATTCGCTCTGAGCGGTCGGAGGTTCGACTCCTGGTGAAAACATTTGAAATTTTTTCTCAGTGTTTTTCATCGGAAAAAGAACCCTTGAGTGCGTGCGGGTATATGTTGATCAAATTATCGTATGATTATATATACTTTTATTTCATTATATTTCTTTCATATCGTATTCACGTGGTTGTAGAGACAATAATGCACAGAAACGTGATATTGTTGAAAGAGCCCAGGTTCGTAATATAGAAGAAAATAACATTGATGGTGTTATGGAGCTAGATCTGAACATCAATAACCAAGTGGGCAAACAAGCTGACGATATTTCTTCGGGTATTATTTAATGAACAATTAAAATCGTAATGCAATGCATTGTAATGTCTTGAAATATATTCATTACTTTAGACGAAGACCTTCCTATTCCTGATGGACAAGAGCCTCATGAAGACCCTGAAATTCTTGCTGAGCAGGCTCAGTTTCCTGATGTAAATAATGAATGCATTGTAATGTTTTAAAATACATTAATTACTTTAGACGAAAATTTTCTAATTCCTGATGGACAGGCCCAGTTACCTGCTGCAAATGATAACAACATGCACGTTGGACAAGAGCCTCAAGAAATCCTTGTCATCTCTAATAGATAGGCCCAGTTCCCTGATGTAAATAATGATCACGAGCCCGTTGGACAAGAGCCTCAAGAAGATTATGAAATTCGTGCTGGACAGGCTCAGTTACCTGATGTAAATAATGAATGCATTGTAATGTTCTAAAATATATGAATTACTTTCGATGAAAATCTTCTGATTCCTAATGGACAGGCTCAATTACCTGCAGTGAATAATAACAACGAGCATGTTGGACAAGAGTCTCATGAAGACCTTCAAATTCAGGCTGGATAGGCTCAGTTACCTGATGTAAATAATGAATGCATTGTAATGTTCTAAAATATATTAATTACTTTCGATGAAAATCTTCTTATTCCTGATGAACAAGTCCAGTTACCTGCTGTAAATAATAACAACGAGCATGTTGGACAAGAATCTCATAAAGACCTTGGAATCCCTGCTGGACAGGCTCAGTTCCCTGATGTGAATAATGAACACAATTCTGTTGGACAAGAACCTCATGAGCCTCAAGAAAACCTTCAAATTCCTAGTGGACAAGCCCAGTTCCCTAATGTAAATAATGATAACGAACCCGCTGGACAAGGGCCTCATGAGCCTCAAAACGAAAACTACACAGTGCCAACTAAAAAAAGAAAAATTCGTCGTAGCGGGAAAGGAGCAAGTAATGAAATCTTTCACAATATATTATATTACAAAATCTTACTATATTACTTAATATTATAATTTATATTATAATTTATAAATAATAAATATTTATCCATGATTACTTTTTCTAGGAATTTCTCCAGTAGGTATTCTATTTATTTATTATTTCTAAAAGAACATGACTTTATTTATTCTATTCTTGATCGTTCAAATAAAAAATATTTTTTTAGTGAACTTAAAAAGTCTAATTATTTGAAAATAAGAATGAATAATGAAAATATTTTAATGATTTGTATATATATATATATATATATATATATATATATATATATATATATATATATATATATATATATATGTATATATGTATATATATATATATATATATATATATATAGGGACGTTTCATGTCAACTCGACTGACAAAAAAATAGAATTTGCTGAAAATCCGTGAAGAGGTTCCATTTGATACCCAAAATATACAAAAAAATTTTTAGAGGCATAGGACAAAGGGATTACGAGTAATAAGTAATAGAATATTGTGATTTTTCAAATTTTTTTGTTAAATTACCAACTTAATTATTTTTTTCCTCAGAAACTAAGGATTTTAGAGATTCACTTATGAATATATTTATTGTTGCAAATGATGAGTAGAATCTACACAAATTTTTTTAAATCTCACAATTGCTGTCTTCTGATTGGTTCATTTTGTACTTTCATGTAATTTTGAATTTCTGGTGTTCGACCAGGTTGATTTCACTCAGGTTGCACTATGTTATGTCTTTTTATAATATCTTGAAGTAAGCTTTGTCTCATCTTAGGCATAGAACTGAGAGAAGAGCTATAGAACTTTGAATATTAAAAAATAAAATAGAATTTTCAATTTAAAACATATATACTGTGGATTTGGTTCTTCGATTATAGATAATGCAATATACGAACAAATGATTTTTAAATATCTTAAAAGAGATCTATTTCTTAATAATTTAATTATTAATTTAGAATCTGAATTGAAATATCAACTGTTCATTATTTAGACATCCTCAAAATACACTCGTAACCAAAACATATTTATGTGTTTCAATAAATTGTTATTATAATGATTTTAAATATGCGTTAAAAATTTTTTTTAATACATATTATTTATTTAGAATTAATATTTATATCATATATCTAGAAGTAAAAGAAATGAAGTAAAATAAATTCTATAGACATGAAATTGATTTAATATAAAAATTTATTACGAATTTAAAGAATGTTTTATTTATAGATTGTGGAACTTTTGGCAAGTATTTTTTGATTTCATCCTCATTCTAGTGACATTTTAATTTCGCAAATAGACTATGCATTGAGAGAATTCAAAAATATATTTAGGAATTAATATTTATATCATATATCTGGAAATAAAAGAAATTAAATTAAATAAATTCAAGATGAATAAAATTTATTCATTATAAAATAGTACAAAATTAAAAAATTTTGTATTCGTGGATTGTCAAACTGTTGACAAGTACTTTTTCATTTTATTTCCATTCTAGTGACATTTTAATTTTTAAATACTTTTCAACTTAAAAAAAAATAATTATAATAAATGAAAATATGATAGAGCGATGATTAGTTCTATTTTTACAATCATTACTCAAAATAAGAATATCAAAAGTCTTTTCCTTTTAGAAGAATGTTATGTAGTGATGATTATTATTATTTTTGTCATTAATTATACTATAATTAAAAATGAACATATAGCAGTGACTAATAGTATAAGGTAATTAAGAATGATAATCTAAACCAATATTTAAAGCTACTCTGCTGCATCTTAATTATTTCAGTAACTAGAAAATATTAATCATAATAAAAATAATAATAATAATCATCATCATGATCATCATCATTATCATAAAATATTTAATAATCAAAATAAAAACTATAAAAATGACCAATACTTTAATCTTTTAACATCCTAACTTTAAACGATATGAAGTATGTTTTATTTAGGAAAATGTTATTTAATAATAATAATATTTATTTTTATCCTTAAATATATAATTTAATCAAAATCAAGCAAATAACAATAACTTTTTTTACATTGGTCGAAGACAGAGAAAAATTATAAAATAACAGTGTCTGTATAAAAATTATATTCAGAATATAGTTTTGCTCTTATGGTACCATCAATTGGAATCAAACAGTGCTGGTCCTGAAGATGTACCCGTCTGTTATTGTGAAACCGTTTGGCTGAAAATTTTTTAGTTTGATCATAATTTTTCTGGGTAAAATATTTAAAGGTTATATTTGGCATTCTTTCAGTTGTGCTTAGCCAATGAAATAGATCTTCACTTGTCAAAATTGGCTCAATTGTTGATCTCTGCAGGCTTGCTCTAAGAGCTCCTCTTTTTACTGTTGCCCCAAGACCATCACATGGACCTTTCCCATGGGCTGTGGGATAAAAATGCCATTCAGCGTCTGATCCAAAATCCATTTTATGATGAGCTAAATTAATAACATTTTTGAAATTCTTATACTGTTGGGGGGGCACCGTCAGAGAAATAATAAATCTTTTTTATGGAAGAAAATTCATCATTTAAAAAATTCTGAATTATTTTATGGAACGAATAAACTGCTACAGCATCATGAATTAAGCAATCAGAAATTATAACCAAACTTTTATGTTTTGTGATTTCATTTTCTTTGTAATAAATTACGACATTATAGATTGTAGCTTGGGCGTTATTCCAATGGAAACCAGGAGCAGCATCTTGAATCGTGAACGCGTAATTTTCGGCAAAGTCCACAATTATTTGAAATTCATGTGGTTCCAGATGGTCCTTTAATTTTCTTGAATATGAAGATTGTTTGGATGCTATTGTGTTGCATGAGGAAGTAATCCTTTTACTTTTTCACAAAAATATTTTACAAATTCAGGCGTTTCCTTGATTAAAGTTTCTAAAGTTGTTTGTGGATTATTAATCCACTGCTTGAAAGAAATCGAGGTGACGTAATTATCTTCAAACACTTTTAATAAGAATTTCTCTAGATTGATAGATCCTGGACATTTCTCGCAGTTGTTTAAATAACACAAGTCAGATGGTGATTCACAAATTAAAAAATCAAAACAATCTACATATGATGTTATTTTCTGTTCTTCATTTTTTGTAAAATTAGATAAATGACTATCTGTAAAAAAAATAAGCCTTCAAAATTGGAAGTACTATTATTTATATTAAGATATATGATCATAATAAATTAAAGTACCTAAAATCATCAACTTTACATTTTGATGATAAGAACAGACACACACGCTGTAAGTCCCACTGCTTCCTGCTAACACACAGTTTTTAGGACGCAACATAGTAAATTTTGTGAGACCAATTTTATTCTCTGGAAATTCCAATTTATAAAGCTGATATAATTCCGTTAAATTCAACAGAATCAGTCGCTTTTGAAGTTTCTCTTTAATTCCATCACTATTTCTTGTACATATTACATCCTTCATGCCAGGCATAGTCCAAGTTATATGATCTCTTAAATAAAAGTTCGTAACTGAAGAGATTATATCACAAGATATGGATTTACCTAAGCAGAAAATATTTTATGTAAAACGAAATATCCATGATATTATTCATTATAAACAACTTTTGTTTGTTTGAAATATTTTTAATACCTATTTAGTTAACATGGTTGATTTGATTATAGACACTTAAAAATATTTTATTTTAAATATTTAAAATAAAAAAAAAATAATGTAAATGTTATCAATATATTAGAAGCACATCTTATATTATTTCTAAAGTATAATAAAGAAATATTTTAAATGCCAATATTAGGTAATATTTAATTTATTATTTTTATTTAAACACAATAACTTTAAAGATACCAAAACTTAACAGATTTAAAAAATTCGAAAAAGAATTTTCCTTATATTTTGCATTTGCTTCTCTTACCATAAAATTATTATTCGATATTTATAAATTAAAATATTAAAAGAAAATTGAAATTACATACAAATACTAAAGTAAATACCTATTTTGTGATAAGGTGATGACAAAATCCCCTTGTCTTCGATAAGACTACGAGCATATTTGATCATATGATAAGAAGCATCAAAATATAGTTTTATTTGAGTATAACTCCATGTGATTGGCAACATTGTAATAATTTTTATTTGATTATCTCTTAACGTTGATGGATCATGGAAAATTACTTTCAAGTTATTTAGTAATCCAATAGAATCATTGATAATATGCGGTGGTAAAGCAATTGCTGCACAAGAGTCATCCATTCTCAACTCATCTAAAATATCATCCAAATCATTGTTAATGCAATCATTACTAAATCTAGATACAGCCCCTACTGAAGATGGACTTTGTAAACTATCTACTTCCATTACTGCAAGGAATAGAATAGCACAGCAAGAATAAGTTTATATTAGAAACTTTACAGACAAGAAAATACTAAATAAGAAACATGCGAGAAAGATATTATAAAAGCAAATTCAAAAAATTAAAATACATAATTCAATAAATGTCATTTAAATTTTTAACAAGTTTTACAGAACTAGAAAGCTACTACAAAATAATGATTGTTGACAAACACATAATGAAAATACAATAAGAGCTATTTATGTGATGCATCTTATAGGAAAAATTAAATGTTTTAAATACTAATACTCTGAATAAATATTTTTAATTTTGTGAGAATATTTAAAATTTATATATTTTAGTTGATATTTACAAATAACGGTTACCTACATATTAAACTTGCAATAGGATTTTTGTAAGTTACACTTTTTTGCTATTATAATATTCGTTATAAAATCAAGTAATTTTTTGTTTTAAAATAAAGTAATAACATGCAAAATTAACATAAAACAGAAGCAACTATAACTTAAATATTAAACATTCAATAAAAGTTTTGTAAATAAGATTTTTTTGCAAATAATATTACATCTGGAATAAAATAATTGCATGCAAAATTTATATAAAAGATAATCTTTAAGGTAGTTGTCGACCGATTACATCATAAAAAAATTATTTATTATAAAATGCGTTGAAATTTGGTTTATAACTTCAATATAACTTTATAAATAAATAGTTAAACTATTTTAACTATTTACTTGTGAAATTATATTGAAGTTGTGAATTAAATTTTAAAGCATTTTATAATAAACAGTTTTTTATGATGTAAGGAGTCGACAACTACCTTAAACAGAAATTGTGGGAATTGAACTTTACCATTTTTATTACATCTAAAATAAATAGCATGCAAAATTTACATAAAACAGAAGCAACTACCGTAAAGGACGTAGTTCCTGATCAGGGCGTAATTTCTGATCATTATTTATTATAATTCATAATCTTCAAGATTTTACACGGAAATGACAGATAACAGCTAGGCTATATTTGTCACATTAGTGATCAATGTGTGTCGAAAATTTTGAATTTCCACATAGATGGGCGATGTGTACACGCCGAATTTCTATGTTTGCGCATTGTCTAACTACACTCAACTCATAGGAGGTTGTCACACTGATCATCTTTTATTTTCGCACTGCTTGTCAATGTGTAAACATAGAAATTTTAAATCTGACATGTATGGAAAAAAAATAAATTAAAATGAAATTAAGGTTATGATCCTCGGTATCAATGAATATCTGAATTGGAAGATAATTGTGACTTTAATATATTAATTAGTGCTATTCTAATTATAAAATTTTTAATTTAGTCAAAAACATTATGATTAATAATTTTAACGTTAGAAATTATTGCTGTTAGCAATTCAACGTTGAAATCATTAAAAATTATGTGGGTGGAATTCGATGTTTCGAAAATCTGTTATTTTTTTGAGCTTAAAAATTCCCAATATCACATTCTTATTATTTATATAAATTGAATAGAAATTTCGTTTTTAATTCATGTTTGTAATCCAAATGTATTCATTCAAATAAATTATAATTAATATTTAGAACTGTAATAAGTATTCAGATAATAATATAATGATGAGGTACTTTGAAATTTCTAATATAGTATTTCAATGTCTTTTTTTTCAATACTTGTTAAAAATTTCATTAAAAAACCCGAAATATTTCATCATTTTACGGTATTCTGTATACTTGTTACAATTCTAAAGCGATTATAATTTATACGAATAAATGCATGTCGATAACAAACATGAATTAAAAACTGACTTTCTATACAATTTAAATAAATATTATGAAAAAGCCATTTGAAATTTCAAAATTCTAAAAAAAGATAATGGACTTTCGAAACATTGAACCCTACGTATATTATTTTCAATGATTGAATTGCTAACAGCAATGATTTCTCATGTTCAAATTAATAATAATAATGTTTTTGATTAAATTAAAAATTTTATAATTAGAATAGCACTAATTAATATATTAAAGTCACAATTATCTTCCAATTCAAATATTCATTGATACCGAGGATCATAACCTTAGTTTTATTTTAATTTATTTTTTTTCCATACATGTCAGATTTAAAATTTCTATGTTTACACATTGACAAGCAGTGCGAAAATAAAAGATGATCAGTGTGACAACCTTCTATGAGTTGAGTGTAGTTAGACAATGCGCAAACATAGAAATTCGGCGTGCACACATCGCCCATCTATGTGGAAACTCAAAATTTTCGACACACATTGATCACTAATGTGACAAATATAGCCTAGCTGTTATCTGTCATTTCCGTGTAGTAGGAAAAACCTTTTTTTAATTTATGAAAAAAAATAAATTGAGCGTAAGAAATGCTTCGTTTGTGTGAAAAAGAAATATACTTTTACTTTTTCACATGTAAATATGTGATCAGGAATACCTCTTAGGTGATCAGAAATTACGTCCTTCACGGTACAACCTAAACATTAAACATTCAACATAAATTTTGTTAATAAGTTTTTTTTGCCAATAATATTATGCCTAGAATTAAATAATTGCATGCAAGATTTATAGAAAAGATATTAATTAATTATAAAAAATAATTTTCATAAAATATTCAATAGATGAACACCAACATTGCAGGTCATTATAATCTTTATAAGCACGTTTTCTGCATGTCGAGCATATTCTTTCATCTAATGTAACATTAATCAAAACTTTTTTAATATTTTCTGACACTTTCTCTAATGACTTAGTTTTTCGATGATTCTTCAATTTATAAGGATTACAACATTTATTATAACTCACTAATTTACTTGAAAATCCCATTTTAATATTTAAATATTTTGTTATATTATATTTATTATAATTGATTGATAAATGTTAATTAGAATAAATGAGAGACAATATGATTTAGCAATAAAGAACGTTTATTAAAGCAGAGTTATATATATACAGTATGGTCAAAGGTACGCATCGCAATGACGGTTAGACGTGAACTAACTTGACAGAGGGAAAAGGTTAGCTTGATAACGAATTGTAGACAAATATAGAGAGCGCCACAATACATGGACTTAGTCCTATCGGCGTGTACATATGTAGAGTATATTTTCTATAATAATCTTATATTTGCAACACTCCCAGTAAACTGCCAATAGCCTCTTTGTAAGGAATATTACGCAAAATTTCATTATTTTCAAAGTTATTAATATTAACATTACAATCTAGCGGAGTACATACTGCATTTGAATCTTTCATATTAAATCGATGTATAATATTCTCAGCAAATTGCTTTTGATTCATAAATAAACAACCATTTGACATTTTATGTATTTCTATTCCTAGAAAAATATTTAGATCACATACAGTAATGTTTAAAAATCTTTTTAAGTGAGCAATCAAATTATCAATATTTTTGTTATTTTTACATGCGATAACGCCATCATCAACACAGATTATTAAAATAATTTTTTCTGTTTGATTTTTATTTACAAATATACATGGATCAGCACTTGTCGGAAAAAGACCAAATGATTCGAGAAGCGAAACAAACTTTTTATTCCAGCACTTGGCTGCTTGTTTAAGACCGTACAAGCTTTTCTCTAATTTGCACACTTCGTCTTTCCCGTTACAAAAACCTTCCGGTTGATACATGTACACCGTTTCATCTAAGTTGCCGTTTAGATACGCGGTCTTAACGTCGAATTGCTTTAAATACATTTTTTCACTTGCAGCAATAGACAAAAATGCTCTTATAGTATCATGACGAGCGACAGGACTAAACGTTTCGTTATAGTCGATACCGGAGTTTTGTTCGTATCCCTTTACGACTAATCTCGCTTTGTAAATAGTATCGTTGTTTTGATTATTATTTTTGATTTTATAAACCCACCAGTTTTTCAAAATCTTTTCGTTTTGAGGAGTTTTGACTAGTTTCCATGTATTGTTTTCTCGAAGAGACTCTATCTCATTTTTCATGGCTTGTTGCCAGTTCTGCGAATCGTGACTTTTAAGAGCGTCGTGAAAAGTGAGAGGTTCACTTGATTGATTAATAAACAGTTCCTCAATATCAAAATTATTATCGTTAAATATCGGTACACCGAGTCTTTCGGGTCTTTGAATTATACCGCGATCACGCAAATTATAACGAGGTTCTACATTGTTTTCATTTTGATTATTTATATTGATGTCTTGATTGTTTTCTAACGCGTGATTTTGCTCTATACCGTTATCATGGAAACTATCGCCACTTGCCTCACTTACATTTTCATCATGTATATTGTCAGGCATAGGATAATCATTGTCAACGTTGTTGTTTTCTACTACATTTTCTACAACATTTTGTATATTTTGTACCACGTTTTCATCATTCTCGTCTCTTATAAAAATGTTACCGTTTTTACAATCAATAATTTTGTTTACTATCTCGGGTTCGTTTTTAAAAACTACGTCTCTATGCCGTTCAATTTTATTATTATCAGTGAACAAAATTTTATAAGATTTAACGCATTTGTCATATCCGACAAAATATCCTATTCTAGCCTTTGCGTCCCATTTTAAACGCTTTTGTTTTGGTATGTGCACGTACGCTTGGGTTCCGAAAACTCGAAAATGTGAAAAAGCCGGTTTCTTTCCGAACCATAATTCGTAAGGTGATTTATTTTCAATTTTTTTTTTCTAGAGTGATTTAATACATATGCAGACGTGTTAATGGCTTCGGCCCATAGACGCTTGTTTAATGAACTTTTCAGCAAAATTGTCCGCGCTGATTCTACAAGGGTTCGGTTTTCCCTCTCGGCCTTGCCGTTCTGCTCTGGCGTATAAGCGACTGTGCGTTCGTGTTTTATACCGTATTTATTTGCTATTTCGGACATTCTTTTATTAATAAATTCTAAACCGTTGTCCATTCTTAAAACATTAACATTTTTACCAGTTTCATTTTTTGTTCAAATTATAAAATTCTCAAAATTTTCCGCGACTTCGCTCTTATTTTTAAGAAAATAAATTTTTATATAGCTTGAGTAGTCGTCTTTGAATAGCAAAAAATACCTAGAATTACCTATAAAGAATTTATTTCCATAGGCCCGCACAAGTCTGCATGTATTAAGTCTCCGATTTGTTTTGATTCCGTTTTGCTTCTCGGAAATGGCAAACGATACATTTTACCTAAGATACAACTGTCGCAAAGCGGATCATTATTGTCGACTTTAATATTATTTTCTTTTAAATATTTTTTCACATGATCGAAATTCTGATGTACCAAGCGTTCGTGCCATAATTGTAAATTATTTATATTATTCTTTTCATGTGATTTTTTATTCTTGTTATTATTATTATTCATACAACTTTCGTTATCTTTTATTAAGTTACAGGACTCTACTTTATCGATAATTTTAAATTTCATTTGAAACAAAGCCTTTTTATCTTTTCTTTCACCAATAGCAACAATATTTCCGTTTTTATGAAACACGCATTTAAAATTATCTGATTCTAGTCGTATGCCTTTCGCGAGAGTGCTACCCATCGAAAATAAATTATATCGAATATTAGGAACGTACAGTACATCTATTAAAGTTTTTTCAACCTAAGAAACGTCGTTAAACGCAAGTATTTTAATATTACCTCGACCTTCTCCGTATACCGTGCGCCCGTCGCCAAGTCGAATTGGAACTGGATTTTCAAAATTTTCCATCTTCGTAAACAGTTGACGGTTTCCACTCATGTGTGAAGTCGCTCCGGAATCTAGAAGCCATGATGTATTGAGATCGATGTTTGTGTACAATGAAAGTTCTCCGATGAGCGCATCATCTTGATTATAATTGACTGTAGCGTCCTTCTGCGAAAACCATGTTGGCCTTTTCTCTTTGTTCTTTTCTTGATACCAACAATCTTTTTGAAAGTGACCTTTTTTATTGCACTTGAAGCATTTAACATTCTTTTTCTTCGAATTTTTTGTGTCGTTATGTTTTTCTTGGTTATTTACACTCGACTTTTGAAACTTTTTTGTTAAAAGTGCTACACCTTGGTCGTTTTGTTGAGCCTTTTTCTAGTCTCCTCCATGATCAATCTAGACGTCAGATTATCAATTGTCAATTCATTTTTCGCTGTTGACTCCCACGCAGAAACAAAATGGTTATAATCATCTGGTAGCGTCATGATAATTTTGGTCATGATCATGCTATCTGATATTGTTTCACCAAGAACTTTTAATTTACAGCACAAGTCTTGAATCTTCGATATGTGCGTTATTATATCATCATGAGGATCCTTTTTGTAGTCAAACCATTGTTATTGTAGCATATGAATGCTTGTTTCAGACTTCTTTTGGTATATAGCGTGTAGTTTGTCCCACATGGCCTTCGAACTCGTACAATTTATAACGTGAAGCAACGTTGTTTGTTCCATGGACATAACTATATATTTACGTGCGATTCCATCATTTTTTAGCCAGCTTGCCACTTTAGTCTTGTACGTATTTTCGACGTTCGCATTTGCTGCTATTTCTTCCACCGTCGGTTGTATCGGCTTGGTATTCGTACCTTCTACAATGTCAAATATGCCTTTTGATTCAAACATTATTTGTACTTGGAATTTCCATACTGCCCAGTTCTCAGCGCCTTTCAAGCATGTTATTTTAAAGATTTCACTCTCCATTTTAGATTTTCTGTTGTAAGCAAGCACACCACAAGTATATTCACTAATACACTTTATTATTTTCATTTAGCACTTTGAATACAACGTGCCTGGGCACATAACCTGTTAATTAGAATAGATGAGAGACAATATGCTTTAGCAATATAGAACGTTTATTAAAGCAGAGTTATATATATACAGTATGGTCAAAGGTACGCATCGCAATGACGGTTAGACGTGAACTAACTTGACAGAGGGAAAAGGTTAGCTTGATAACGAACTGTAGACAAATATAGAGAGCGCCACAATGCATGGACTTAGTCCTATCGGCGTGTACATATGTAGAGTATATTTTCTATAATAATCTCATATTTGCAACAATAAAAATTAAACATCGATGTTATTGTTGTAAACTCGAGCATGAAAAACCATAAAGTGACAAATTCTGAGTATGAAATCAAACATAAAAGAATGGAAGCTCGGTCGGGACTGGGGACTGGAGAATTGCTCCGAAACGATAAATTTAGTGTATCGATATATGCTATCTTTGTTCAGCACATTGATTTTATATCTTCTGTCTCTGTGATACAGAGTTGTGCAATTTTCTAGAGCGACCCCCTTGGGACATCGCGATCACGCACATACATACATGTAGTACGTTATACGGTTGGTGGTGCTATACATCTATACTACATAAGTGAAAGAATAATTTATGTATCTCTAATCCTAAAGAAATAACCTCTCTGATTGGTTAAACTTATTATTATCCTATAAAATACTTAAACGAAAAATGATTAGATTCGAATGTATGGAAGTAACTCAGTCTGTTTTCTCATCATGAGAAAAATAAGACGGAATGATGTTTGATTCATGTAAGCTGAGAACTGAGAACTGAGTAACGACTACAACTTTCTGCCTGAGGTCCGAATTTATAGTCGTTGTATATACTCAAGCATTGAGGCTTAAATTCATAAACAAAACTGAAGTACTTGTTACATCCTGTATCTTTTTTTGTTATCATGAGAGAAGCAGAGACAGAATGAGATTTGAGTAACGAATCTTTACTTGAGTTGGGTCTATGAATTCGAACCTGAAAGACGGAATGAGATTTTATTATGAGAGAGACAAAGACAGAACGATGTTTGAGAATGGAGCATACTCAATGCTTGAGTTTGAGCAACGACTATAAATTCGGGCCTAAGGTTGGAATTCAAACTCAAGCACCTACACAGCATGAAAGATTGCTGCGAGGTTTCAGTAATAAGAATTTTATTACTGAAACCTTGCAGCAACCTTTCATGCTGTGTGGGCAATAACTCAACTCAAATTACGGTGTTACTTACGTATCGATGTTACTTGAGTAACGTTTATAAATTAAAAAAAATATGTTTAAATTTAGCTAGGGTAAAGATTTTAATTAAGGGGCGCGGTAGCGCCCGGGGGGGCTGCTCCTGAGCGATAAACTTAGTGTATCGATATATGCTATCTTTGTTCAGCACATTGATTTCATATCTGCTGTCTCTGTGATACAGAGCTGTGCAATTTTGTAGAGCAGCCCCCCGATGGCAAGTAGGCGAAGCAATCGAGCGCTCTAAGCTTTTTATACGTTATGTTTTCGTATTTAACCTTTCAATTGAAAAATATTTTTTAGTATTTTTTTATTGCTGAATCTTTATAAAATTATTTTATTTTTGTTTTTATAAGATTCAACATAATTTAATGAAAACCATAATTTTTTTTTTAAATTTCTGTGATTGTTATTACTATTTAAATTTATGTAACTTGTTGTTACTTTATCATTATTAATTTTCATCTGCATTTTTACCTTTATTTACTTTTTTACTGAAATAACTTTTATCATAAAATTATCATAAAAATGAATAAGTCAAAGAAACTTTTAATTCTAAACTGTTAAAATAATTATAAACAAGTATTTTAATAACTATGCAAAATATTTTCTGAAAAATTTATTTTCTAATAATTGTTAGTTTTATAATTATAAAATGTTGCAATATTAGTATACAATGGAAATTGATAGTTTATATAATTACAGAATGTGTAGCAATGAAATATCATATTTTCAATATTTTAAAGAAGCAATCTTATTCTTAAGAGAAATTCAATGGTTGTATAAAATGCCAGTAACTAAAATTCTCAAAATGTTGAAACTGCAAATCTTTGACAAAGAACTATGTTTTCTGATTCATTACCACCTGTGAAATATATATGTTATAACATAAACACAAAAGTTCCAAGAAACATAGAATCAATTATAGAAAAAGAATTTGGAGAAATAGGAAAAATGTTTATCTAATTAGTATTCACGCTTGTGGTGGTCTAAGTGCGTATACACCTCAAATATATTTGGAGGTAAAAATGAGCCATCTTCTTATTTTAGTATCTTGTTGTTATCATAAATTAACTCTTCAAAACACAAAATTAAAGAAAGTGACGAGAAAGAGTATTTTAATTATTTTCCATTGTAAAAAAAATTCAAACAAGCTATTGAAAGTGTTGATGTAGATATTGGAAAATTCTTTAAACGACCATTCTTAAGACTTGCTTGTCAAGAAACATCAGATAAATGGCTTGCAATGAGCGTTGAAGCACATAGTGAACATTATTTTTATGTTGTTGCAAGAATTGTTTTAGAATTATATGGAGCTAAAAGTAAATACTTTAAATTATAAATTTTAATAACTCTCAATATATGAAAATTTTATTTTTAGATAATCTTTATTTAAAAAACCTTGTTCAAAAAGGTGCGAGAAAATCACAGTATTCCAGTTTTAAAAATTATTTAGAAGGTTGTATCAATCGATATAAATAAATAAAGAATATCACTTGTGATAACAAACTAAAAAACTGTGAAATGTCTTGGAATGATAAAATCTTGATGAGATTAAAATATGGAATCTACATCTAAGCTGCAAATCATTGACAGAGCAAATTCTAAACTGATTAAAAATGTAACATGTTATTATTTTTTTAAGGAATTTGTTGATTTCTATTTAAGTTATATTTTGAAGTTAAAACTAAAATTTAGATTTAAAATAATTTTATACTTTATAAGTATAATTCATTCTTCACATGAGATTTTTATATTTTTGTAATAATTATTACAAACCCCAGCGGAAAAAATAAACGAGAGTAATTGAAAATTTCTGAAAGAAACTGAAATGAACGGAAAGTTCTTGTGAAAATTGGGACGAAACAAATAGTACATTTTAAACTGTTTCAGGAATTATCGGAAATTTTCAGTATGTTTCATTTTCTTTCATTTTCTAACTGACGAAAAAAGAAATCAGTAATATTATGAAATTTTTAGTTTATTTCAGTTTGTCTTAATCTGTTTTGATTTCTCTCAAATTGTTTCAATTTCTTTCACTTTTTTTCATTTAGTTTCTGTTTATTTCATTTTCTTTCATTTTTTTCAGATTATTTCTGTTTGTTTTAGTTTCTTTCGGTTTCTATCGTTTTTTGTTCAGAAAGAAATGAGAGAAAATGAAACAAACTGAAATACTCTAAGTGTTTTGTCCAAATACTTAAATAAAACATTTGAACTCATTCTAAAAGTTATTGCAAGAATCTGAAAAAAAACGAGACAAACTGAAACAAACTGAAAAAAATTGAGACGTTTTGAAAATTTTTAGAAGAATTGGGACATTTTTTTCCGCTGGGGAAGTAAAATTAAAACTTGCGTTACTATAATTATATTTAAACAAACCAAAATTGTATTATTTTTTTATTAAAAAATATTAACAAATACACATTAAACTTTAATGAACATAAGAAATCAATGATCAAACATGATTTTTAAATTTTTTCATGCTTTATTTCAAGCATTTGACATTTATAATTATTATAAGATTATTTGTCAAGTATGTACAATCAATTACATATTTATATCTGCTTAAAATTATCTTTATATCAAACAAAGTATGAAAAAAGAAGTACAATTATTGTTTCAAAAATGAAAATTAACTTTGAATATTAAAAAAATAAATGTACCTTGTATAATAAGAAAGGAGTAAAATTTTTTACAATATTCAATTATTTATATTAATAAAAATTTAAACAAAAAAGTTTAAAATTATGAGGGTGAAGAAATAAACAGATTTGTATATATATTTCAAAATTGAATACTTTAAAAAGCTTACCTTTAAAAAGATATATAGTGGGCAAGTATGCTTGGCGATTTATTTTAATTAATGATTTTAAACATTTTGATGTCTTTAACATATTATAAACTATTTTTAGTAATAAAATCAAACCTTGACATTAGAATTTCATGAAATCACGAAATAAATGTCAAGTATAAAATAAAGGTAATAAAACTATGAGATCTTACCATAATTTTTAACAAAAGATTTTTCAATTTTTTTTCTTTATAAATTAACGTTGAATTTCAATAACAAAATTGTATTATTTTTTGTTATTTTTTTTTATCATTTATTTAAAAATGTTCTGAAATTTTTTAAATTTTATTAAATATTTACAAAATTACTTGCCAGGCCCATGGGTAAATATTTTATGTCAATGTTTAAAGTTAAGAAATTTGTATATAACATGTATACATATAAACTTTCATTTCATGTAACATTACAGATATAATGGGACATAACATGTAAGTATTAAAATCATTTTCTACTTATAACACGTTTCTAATTTTCAATTTAACGGTAATATAATTCTGTAATATTATTTTAATCAATTATTGGAATTTATAGTTATCGAAATCAAATAAGAAAAAGGATCTGAATATTTTAATATCTAATATTTATAAAAATCTTAATTTATTGTATTACATGAAACTATTATATAAATAATCATTCTTAAATGTATAATACGTATTTAAATAATTTTTCAATACATATGTATTATATATTTATAAACTCATCTTATTTTAAATATTTAAAATCATAATAACAATTTATTGAAGCACATAAATATGTTTTGGTTGTGAGTGTATTTTGAGGATGTCTAAATAATGAACAGTTAATATTTCAATTCAGATTCTAAATTAATAATTAAATTATTAAGAGATAGATCTCTTTTAAAATATTTAAAAATTATTTGTTCGTATATTGCATTATCTATAATCGAAGAACCAAATCCACAGTATATATGTTTTAAATTGAAAATTCTATTTTATTTTTTAATATTCAAAGTTCTATAGCTCTTCTCTCAGTTCTATGCCTAAGATGAGACAAAGCTCACTTCAAGATATTATAAAAAGACATAACATAGTGCAACCTGAGTGAAATCAACCTGGTCGAACACCAGAAATTCAAAATTACATGAAAGTACAAAATGAACCAATCAGAAGACAGCAATTGTGAGATTTAAAAAAATTTGTGTAGATTCTACTCATCATTTGCAACAATAAATATATTCATAAGTGAATCTCTAAAATCCTTAGTTTCTGAGGAAAAAAATAATTAAGTTGGTAATTTAACAAAAAAATTTGAAAAATCACAATATTCTATTACTTATTACTCGTAATCCTTTTGACCTATGCCTCTGAAAATTTTTTTGTATATTTTGGGTATCAAATGGAACCTCTTCACGGAATATATATATATATATATATATATATGTATATATATATATATATATATATATATATATATATATATATATATATATATACGTGATCACATAACAATACCTACATATATATTTTCTGATTCAACGTAATAAACTTATCCCAAGGAAAAAATAAAATTTATTCAATTTCTCAAACTAAATATATATATATATATATTTATGAACAAACATTTTAGAACAAGTATTATATTTTAATAATATTATATTAACAAAGTTTAACGGCAAATGAATACTAATGCAGACATAATCATAAAATTTATCAAACTCGGAATCGAATTTTAATTAACTTCATAAAAAATCAAGAATCCAAAATCTTTAGCTTTTTTAAAATTTAAGAAATTTTTATTTTACTAAATTAATTTAGAATTATATTTATGCATGCGTTTGTTAGTTAAATCTGGGTGCTTATAGCACCTTTTTTGCTGGTGTTCAGAATGCATGATTATAATTATGTTTCTGTATACGTTCGTCAGTTGAACCTGAGTGCTTGTAACACCTTTTTCGATGGCGTTCGCATGCATAACTAATTTCAATTATGGTTAAATTATCATTATATAAATTCGCAGTAAATAAATAGAGTATCATTTTTCTGTATGCATTCATCAGTGAAATCTGCGTGCTTATAGCACCTTTTTCTGCGGGTATTCACAATGCATAACTTTGATCATGTTTATGTATATGTTGTAACGTTTTTCTTTCTTTTTATTTAATTAGAATATATATATTAGATAATTCTATTATTATGTATATATATAAAGTAAATAAAGAGAGTGGGAATAAAAAAAAGAAACGTTGCCTCTTGTTGCCAGATGCTTCAGAGAGTAACCAGGATTCGGAGCAGGAGGCGGTTTAGGACGGACGGCGGAAGAACAGGAAAATAAAAGGTTTTAACACCGTTAATTGAATACTCGGGAGTACCTGTGCTTTATTTTTGTCGAAAGACAATTAAAGAAAAGATACAACGACGATGACAAATTATAATCTTAACAAACATAACATATCTCTATATAAACCAAAGCTAAAATAAATTATGACGCGTCATACAAAAATAAACTGTTTCTTCTTAGTGAATCAAAAAAATTACGAAAAATCAAATGATAATATATTAATTTTTGCCACTCATCGGCTGATGGTAAAGAAAACTTTAAATGGTAATAATGAAAGCGAAGATGCTTTAAAAGAGAGACGTTATTCGTCTATGGTAACGGCCCGGGCGGTCGGTTATATAGTGGTGTCCTCTACCTGAAACATAGGTTGTGAGAAGAGAAACTTATTAATACTTAATTATCAATCAAAAGGGATGTTTGTGTGGCCGGCACTCTTAGAGCTTAAATTTACTAATGATATTAACTTATACACTAATAAAGAAAACGTTGGGTGGACGACACCCTTAATATACTAATATTACAATAAGAAAGAATTATTTACAAGTGGGTATGCGGAACCCTTACGATAATAGAGCGAGAAGCGCTCTACTTTACCGGCGGTATATAAAAGTATTATTAGATTTTGGGTGGACGGCACCCTTAATTTTAATGCGGTGGAGGCGGCAGGGTGAAGCGTTTATGCGGTTTACTCGATTGCATTTAATCTAAGCCAGCGAGCGCACTCGGCAAAGATTATCTGCAATTCGACTTGCTACTAATGGTTTTGATACATTAGAGCGAGCGAGAGAACAAGCTTCTCTTATAAGGAGTGGAAGCCCCTTATGAGAAAGCCAGTACTGTCATCTACTCTTTCTCTCTAGGCCAGCGAGCGCACTCGGCTAAAAGAGAGGGAGAGCACAGTCCAAAGTGCTTCCTTGTTGGCTGAGCCAGTGGTCTTATATGTTCTCGAGCTCGCTGTTCCTCTTGCAGGAGCAGCCAGACTGACGCCACCTAGCGGCTGTGTCTGCTACTACCGTGCCTCGCGGGAGATTTGAAACATGCTTACTGCACGATTATAGATAATCGTTGCAATGTTCATCAGTCGAATCTGGGTGCTTGTAGCACCCTTTTCTGCTGGTGTTCGCAATGCATAACTAATTTCAATTATGGTTAAATTATTATTATATAAATTTGCAGTAAATAAATAGAGAATCATGTTTATGTATGCGTTCATCAGATAAATCTGGGTGCTTGTAGCACCTTTTTCTGCTGGCGTTCTTAATGCATAACCTAATATTGAAGTATAATGATTATATCAACGAATAAGCAATAGTGTAACTGATAAATTTTATGATTCATGTTACAAACATTATGCTACAATGCCGAATTCATATGTTACAAATTTTTTTACTTTTTGTAAAATAACAGAATTTAGAATTTTTGCATAGTACTACACTACAGTATACTGTCAATCAGTGAATAGAATAATGTATTAAATATTAAACAAAAAATGCGATTCGCTATTATTTCAGATTATATATTTTATAAAATAAAGTCATGTTATTAAGTTTTGACTGCAAAACAGTTATTTATAATACTTAAATAATAAATTATAGTAAGACTAGTAATAATAGGAATAACAGTAATAATAAAAACCACAACGAATATAATAATGGTGATGATGATGATGATGATCATAATAATAATAATAATAATAATAATTATAATAATAACAATAATAACAACAACAACAGCTACAATAATAATAATAATAATAATAATAATTATTATTATAATAATAATAATAATAATGATAATAATAACATCAATAATAATAAACAACAATAATTATAACAACAATAATAACAATGATAAATATAAATATTATTATATTTAAATAAAATTAAATCAAATTACAATAATAACAAAAAGTAGTATCATAAGTTTTCTAATAGAATATCAACAATAATACAATTAATTATGATTAATTATTAATGTATAATATATATATATATATATATTAAAATACTTCTTATTTAATTATTGAAGAATGCTATCTTTGCGAGGGACAAGATAAAGTGAACAAGTTGCGTCCATGCGGTCACCGCTTCTGTATTCCATGTATACGCAACCTAATATCAAGAAAATGCCTACATTGCAGAGCAGAAATTTTAACGTATACGAATCCACAAAATATGGGAGGAGAACGGTGGTACAATGGTGAAGATGCGCAGCTAGAGTTGGATTGGATTCAACACTTATTACACGAAGCACAATCTGCTAATGATTAAAAATTTCATTCTCTTATAATGTTTTATTAATAATAATGAATGTTGATTTTCTTTGTTCTCAATATATTTATTATTAAAAACGTGTTTTACTTATTTAAAAATAATAAGTTAAAAATAAGTCTGATTAAAATTTTAGGTAACGTTATGTATTTCATTATCTGTGTTATTGATATTGATAATAGAAACGAATGAAAATTAACAATATGAATCTTTAACATGTCATGAAACTATTTGTTGATTTTTAGTATCGGTATTAATATTTATTTCTGAGATATTTAATGATAAAAATGTACTACTTAACGTTAGCGTGCAGTTTTCTGAGTAATGATAAAAAACGTATTAAGAAATAAACTCTTAAAGTTTTGTCATATATTATAATGCTTTTCATTCATTTATAAAAAGAAACTGATAGAAACAAATCTATTTAATTGAGACATGGCGGAATCTCATTTATTTTTCATTCATTAACGACTGTTAACCTTTGAAATGTATTATAAAAAATATTATAATATTTACGTAAGCTTTTTTTCAATTTTTAAACTGAATATTCTGATAAATCGAGTCTTGTTCTTAATTTTGTTCTAGAAATAATAGAATATAATTAAAAAAAATATATTTGAAATATAATAATAAGACTGTATCATAACATTAATAATATGTGGATTATATCATATAACAGAAAATATTTGGTTTTGAAAAATATATAATTTAATTGAACTTTCATATGACTAACCCTTTCAGTCCCGAATTATTCATACTGAAATTTCTTTTTTCTTCTAATAAATATCATAAGTCGAATTCATTGTAAGAAACAAATTAAGTATTTTAATTATCTATACTCCTCGGGATCTTATATTTTGCCACTTAAAATCATGTATCTGTTGTTTTACCTTAAAAAAAGTCTTTATAATTTATATGAACTAATTAAATTTCAAGAAAAATGTCTTCTCGGGACTGAAAGGCTTAACTTACAAAAAAAACTATTAGAAACTATTGTATATTATAATCTGTTTAGATATTTCAAATGATTTATTATACTTTGCACTACATTTGTAAAAAGTATTTATACTTTTTTTTATACAAACCTTTCTTTTTAATGACACTTTTGTTATTGTGAAGCCATTATAAAATATGCATATAGAGACTGCACATTTTGATCTGTTTTCGAATGTAAGCTGACTGTTTTATACGCGTAAATGATGCGCATTGTAAAATTTTGATTTTTGGTCGGTAATATAGGTTAATACTCAAAACAGAAGAAAAAGATTGAATGTCCTTAATAAACGAAAAAAATAGTTATAAAAATGGTGGAAAATTATTCGCAGAGGATCCATTGCACTGAAACCCAACGCTCAACCATATCGACGCCTCCTAATCATAAGATTCTACTTCAGAAGTGCTCGCAACAAAATCCAATTCAATAAAAGTCTCTTTCGAATCATAATGCAACACAATGCTGATTCCCGTAACGCGTCAACAAAATTCTCCTTCACAGACCAATGCAACATAATTCTATTTCGGTGACCAATACAATACAATTCTCATTCGAGATCAGTACAATATAATTCTAACTCGTCGAACAGCGCAACAAAATTCTACTTCGGATGTTAGAACAACAAAATTCTGTTTTGTAAATATTAATTTATAATATTAATCAATTTATTATTATTATTGAAAACTTTTGATTTCTACGACAACATTTTTACAAAATAAATCTTTTTGTTGTTTCATACTTTATTATGTTTTATTATTAATAATGAATAGTTATAATTTCCTATTAAAATTAAATTACTACTACACCAATGTACACCTTCTACTTACTATTTCAGAGACAAGCCTATATATTAGAGTGGAGCGAAAAAAAAATATAAAAACAAGTCCCTTTAAAATGATTCTATTTGGTCCAAAGAGTAGCTGTGAATTTTTTCAGATTGTTATTTCACGTAGAACATTTTAAGAATGTCCGAGTTTTTTTGTACGTGCTTATTGAATATATTCATATTTATATCACTATATATTTTTTTGTATTAATAGCATTAAAATATAATATCATTACTGTTCAATACAATATATTTTAATAATAATAGATTATCAATTATGCATGCTAATAATTTAGAACAATCGTAAATTCTTATTTCTCCGAAACAGAATTTTGTTGTTCTAACATCCGAAGTAGAATTTTCTTGCGCTGTCCGACGAGTTAGAATTATATTGTACTGATCTCGAATGAGAATTGTATTGCATTGGTCACCGAAATAGAATTATGTTACACTGGTCTGTGAAGGAGAATTTTGTTGACGCGTTACGGGAATCAGCATTGTGTTGCATTATGATTCGAAAGAGACTTTTATTGAATTGGATTTGAAATAGCATTTTGTTGCGAGCACTTCTGAAGTAGAATCTTATGATTAGGAGGCGTCGATATGAACTATTCTTTACTGACATCGTTGTATATCTTTTCTCGCTGTTTATTCTCACCATTCATTGCCAAAAACTTCATTTTATGGATGGTACTATAAGGGTCCTTAACGTGGAACTTCCGACTGCAAAGGACATATTTATTTTATTTTTTTATTCAATAACTGTAACCATTTATATTAATTGAATGGAAGTGAGTAAGACAGGATATTATAAATATATTTTTCTTATAGCTGATATGGTAAGATCCCAATAGCTGTCACCAGTTTGTACGAATTTTATTTTAAAAGCTGAACTGAGAGCCTATCACAGGAGACCAATGCTCAACCGCGTGAGCTATTCCCCACTGATGACACTGTATTCTTTCTTTCGCTGCTTATTATATAATCTACAGACTTGCATTTCTTTTTTAATTGCTACGAAGTGGCAAATGTAATATGTCTGAGGCCGACGTTCTCACCATTTATAAATATTATTTACCGTCTAAAACTTCATTTTATCGATCGTACTATTAGAATCTTCAACATGGGAATTCTGACTACACGGGCATGGCATGTTCCTTTTTTATCCTTTCATTCAACAATTGTATAACCATTTACATTAATTATTCAGAAGAAGGTAAAATTGGCAACTAAAATTATAGCTTTCTTGTTGCTGACATAGTAAAATCCAATCAGCGTGTCCACCAGTTTATTACGTATTTTTTTGAAAGAAAAAGAATAAACAATTTTTGAAAAAATTGGAAATTGTTTCGCAGTAAGAGTTGAACTCAGGATCTATCACACGAGAGACCAACACTTAACCACGGGAGCCATTCCCTACTGATGTCACTATATTTTTTTATACTGCTTATTTTATAATTAACATTATTTAAGCATAATATTTTATACACAATTTATTTATATTTTATACACAATTTATTTATATTTTATACACAATTTATTTATATTTTATACACAATTTATTTATATTTTATACACAATTTATTTATATTTTATACACAATTTATTTATATTTTATACACAATTTATTTATATTTTATACCAATTTTAACTCATTTGTATATATGTAATCATATGAGCTCTCATATGATAAAGCATTTGTATGTATGTATTACAATTAAATGATATTACATAAATGAAATTAAATTAATAAAATTAATAAAATTAATAAAATGAATTGACTTAATTAATTAAGAATTAATTAAATTATTAAATTCAATTATTTATTTATAATTGAATAATATCTCATATGCAATCCCATATGAGATTTTATTTAAGATATCAGATTATAACTCATTTGTATATATGATATCTTATATAAGTTCTCATGTGAGATATCTTATGATACCTCATTTTAGTTACTATATGATATCTTACATAAAATATCCTATGAGAACTCATGGGATATCATTTGATTATCATATACATATGAACAAATAAGTTATCATATGATATCTCACATGAGAACTCATATGAGATATCATATGAGATATCATTTAATTATAATATACATACATATAAATGAGTTATCATATAATATCGCATATAAAATATCATATGAAAACTCATATGGGATGTCATATCAAATAACATTTAAGAATAAAATACATATATACAAATAAGTTATCATATATCTCATATGAGAACTCACATTAGATTTTATATAAGATATCATTTAATTATATTGTATACATATATATACGAATGAGTTATAATCTGATATCTTATGTGATATCAATTAATTATAATACATATACAAATGAGGTATCATATGAGATGTCATTCAATAATTTATTTGCATATATGTATTATAAGTGAATGACATCTCATATGACTCTTATGAGTTCTCACATAAGATTTCATATCACATATTATATGATAACTTATTTGATAATAAGATATCAGACTATAATTCATTTGTATTGTAAATATATATAATAATTAAATGATATCTCATATAAGTTCTCATGTATATTATAATTAAATGTTATCTCACATGATGTCCTATATGAGTTCTCATATGATATTTTATATAAGATATCATTTGTTGACTCATTTGTATATATGTATTATGATTGAATGATATCTTATATGAGATCTTATATGAGTTCTCATATGATAACTTATTTTTTATATTTGTATAAGAGTTTAATGATATCTCATATGATTATTCATTTGAGTTTTTGGTACGCAATCTCACAGGAGTACTCATATGAGATGTCATGATAGATCTCACATGAGATCTCATATGATAACTCATTCGCATATATGGATTATACATAAATGACATCTCATATGATCTTTCATATAAGTCCTCGTATGAGATCTCATATGATAACTCATGTTTATATTTGCATTAGAGTTTAATGATATCTCATATGATAACTCATATGAGTTATTGGTACGCAATCGCATAGGAGTACTCTTATGAGATGTCATAATAGATTTCATATGAGACTCAAATGAGATCTTATATGAGATGCCATGAGATCTCATATAAGATGCCATGAGACCTCAAGTGCAATCCTATATCAGCTCTCATATGAAATTTTTCAGTAGGTTTGAACTCAAGGCCCATCACATGGGAGGCCAACACTTAACCTCGTGAGCCATTCCCCGCTAATGCCACTATTTTTTTCCACTGCTTATTTTATAATTCACAGACTTACATTTGTTTTTTAATTATTATGAAGTGGCGAATTTAAAAAAACGTGCATAATATTCTGTGCACAATATTTGACCGGTAAATTAAAAGTGTATATTATTTTGTGCACAATCTTAAACCTTTAAATTATTTGTGCACAATATTTTGTGTATAATTTATAATTTGCAAAATTATTGTGCATAATGTTGTGTGCACAATTTCTGTTGTTTGTAATATTTTGTGCTCAAATTTTCAACACATAAGTTTATTGTGCATCATATTCTGTGTACAATTTTAACGTTCACAACATAGTGTGTACATTATTTTGTGTATAATATTCTGTGTACAATTTTGGTTTAACTATGCACAATTACTATGTATAAAATAATAAAGTGCACAAACCACAATCTAATTATCTGTGTATAATTCCACGAGTAAAATTTTTAAATATGAAATTTTTATTTTAATATTGTGTGCAAAAAATTTATCTTACATTTTTTGTGCATCATCAATTCGCGAAAAATTTTTATGTCTACAATGCGTTCTAAGCCAGGATAGGTATCTAAGAATTAAAGAATATGTGTATATATATATCTCTATGTAAATATTGAATTAGACTTATCTTTATTTCTCCTTCTTAACCTTAAGTACAATAATTTTAGGCGAAGCGTAGCCTTAGACGGTAAGTATGAAATTAAGCCTGTAAGCTAAAGACTCTTGGGTTTTTACACTATGGGTAAAAGACAGTTGCATTCTTTCGTATGTATGATATTATTGATACTTTCATAATTTTGGGAAAAAGATTGATTGAATTTTGCATGTGATGCAGTTTAGAGTTCGGTCGCCTCTTATGCGTCGCATTTTCGCGTGTCGCATTTTCGCGAATGCATAACGTTATTGTTTGCCATCGCAGTTTCGAAGTAGAAGACTTGAAATATGATGCGTAAGGAGTTCAATCACTCTTGAGTATAATGTGAAAAATGAATATAAGTGTGAATATGCTATGAATGTTTGGCTTTGTTTACACAAACACGTACAAACACGTACCAACACATAAAAACACGTGCGAACACGTACGAACACGTACACTTACGTACAAGCACGAAGACATACGTACACACGCCTAGGAACACGTACACACACGTACAAACACGAACACACATGTGGACACACGTACGAACACGCATACACATGTACAGACACGTGTAAACAAAGACAAACATTCATAGCACATTTATAGTTATATTCATCTTGCACATTTCACTCAAGGGTGATTGAACTCCGTATGCATCATATGTCAAATCTTCTACCTTGAGACTGCGATAGCAAACAATAACGTTATACATTCGCGAGAATGCGACACACAAGAATGCGACGCACAAGAGGTGATCGAACTCTAAACTACATCACATGCAAAATTCAATCAATCTTTTCCCTGAAATTATAAAAGTATCAATAATATCATACATCCGAAAGAATGCGACAGTCTTTTACCCATAGTATAAAAACCCAAGAGTCTTTAGCTCGCAGGCTTAATTTCGTACTTACCGTCTAAGGCTACGCTTCGCCTAAAATTATTGTACTTAAGGTTAAGAAGGAGAATTAAAGATAAGTTCAATTCAACACACACACACACATATATATATATATATATATATATATATATATATATATATATATATACATATTCTTTTATTCTTGGATACCTATCCTAAAGAACAAACGTCCTAAATTACAAAAATAAGTTACAATAAGAATTAAAATTCATAAAAATAATAAATCAAGTATATCGAATGAAGTTTAATAAATTAAACTATACAAATTAATAAATTCAGTTCTAACGGTCAACATAAATTGGTGGCAGCGTAAGAGGATAGTGAAGCCAAGTGATAAAAAGTGATTAAATAAAACTCCGATTCCTTAAAATATTTTCTCTCAGGAGAAAACGGAGGAGTTTAAAAATTAAAAGAAGCCAAGTGATAAAAGACAATTAAACCAAATTTCGATATCTCAGGATATCTTTTCTCAGGAGGAAACAGAGAGTTTTAAAAATCAAGAAAACTTATCTTTAATCTGGTGACAATAGCCCACACTCTCAGGAGTTGACTACCAGTAGTTGTAGGGTTCATCAAGCTACGTCTGCAACCCAGGGATAAAGAGAGGATCATCTCTACAATAAAAGAGGACTTTTGCACCGCTAGCGGTCAAAGAGACGCAGCCAACCTGATCTTCAAAAACATCATCCCTTAAAAAAACTTCAAGTAAGTCGTACAATAATTTTAAGCACACAGCGGGACAAGCCGAAAAATAAAGGCGTGTCTAGCTTTCTGTAACATTCATTTTATTTATAAGTTATTTATAAGACATACAACTTCTCAAGCCGGAGCACACACGCTTGAGAGGTCGACACATACGAACATCACCCGCGTATGTATTGTGATTATCGTGAAGATGATAACGATAGCATAAGATCGGAAAATACCGCACGTTCACCTGCATCCCTCTCTGACGTATCTAATAATTTTTACGATACTACCGGCGGACTATATAAATTGAAAATAGAATTAAAACCCAGTAAAATGGATAGCTTATTAAGGGCATAAAACACCTTTTCTCCCTGCTAGTAAAAAACAAATATATTGATTAGATTTATTCAAATTCTTTGTAAATGAAAATAATATTTAACAGTAGACGAAAATACCTTGATTTTAAGCTTTTATAAGCTCATTTTGCTTTAGCTATAGTCTCATAATCATTCGATGAACACTTGTCCTTATAATGGCTCCGCCGTAAGATTTAACCTGAACCGCTAAATGGATCTGACTTTTCCAAACTGATTTAACTTCAGTATTAGCATCATTCTCGCGTGAATGAGGGAATTCCTGAAAAACAAAAAATTTTTTATTTTTCAACAAAAAATATTAATTTATTAAATAAATTTTAATTTTTTTACCTTATTTTTGGATTTTTTAACAAATTCTAGTCATTTAATGCTAATACTGAAGTTAAATCAATTTGGAAAAGTCAGATCCATCCAGCGGTTCAGCTCAAATCTTACGGGGCAGCACCTAATATTTTTAAAATTCACTATATGAGAAAAATAGCTTTAAAGTTTTGAATTATTATATCTTAAAATTATTAATGCTATACTTATCTTTTATGGAATAATTTTTTTCTGGTATCTCTTATTCATATTAGCCTTCAATATAAAAAAGAGATACCAGGCAAAAGAACTTTGTTATTCGACTCGATCAAGCTGGAATGCAAAAAGATATAAGTTAGTAAAATAAACAATAATAATAATTTATCTTATTATAGGGTACTTTGTTAATACTTATCTTTTTTTCGTCGTAGCAATAAAGCTTTTTATTTTTTCTAACAGTCTCAACCTTAACAGTCACACTGCTAGCTGCTTGAACCATCCGTATCCACCTTGAAACTGATAGTTTTTTGAATTGATTGTATCCATCAAAAAACTGAAAAATAACATTAAATATAAAGTCATCATTTTACATTTTATTTTAAAATAAAAAGTTATATTAAAATTTTATATTTTAAATAGTATAAAAATTTATGTATTAGGTTGATTCCATTCAGATTCATGCAGGCCGTCACTAATCGAATTTTTTTTTTCTAAGTAATAAAAATAGCTTCTATTATGTATATGAAGATAAAATTTACCTCGTAGAATGCTCAAAACTTTTTTTTTACAACAGCAATTTTAGTGTTGTATGTAAAAACAAAAATTCAAAAATTGAAAATGAACCCCTATTTTTAAATGACTATAGCTCCGTCAATTTTTAACCTTTTTGGTCGTTCTTTTAACGAAAGTGTGCGGAATTTTGTCTAGTTTAAAATGCAATCTCGATTTTTGTAATATGATTTGATCTCACTGAGTTATTTACAAAAAACCGAAGAAAAGCGATTTTTTTCAAACACGATTTTCTCAAAAACTATATTTTTTTTTTTTTTAATTTTTATATGATTTTATACATATAAGAGATTTCTGAGTCTAAGCCATACGGGGACTCTGTTACTATCAAAAAGAAAGAGTGCATTGGTCATGTCCAAAAGAGAATGGGGACTCGACTCAGAAATCTGAAAAAATCACTTGCTGGCAAGAAACTTAGCGATGGAAAATCTATCAGTGGAAGTGGTAGATTAATAGCCCAAGTGATTGATCAGCTGACCTCTTATTATGGTAAAGCTATAAGAGATGACCCAGATTCTGTTCAGGGCATGTCGAATGCAATCTGGGCTTCTTTCTACCATAAACAATCAACGGACCAGCAGCCACAACATCAGTTATGCCCTGAAGAATCTGCCAGTTGGTGCAAATGGCAGAAAGCTAAGGCTCAAAATCAACTTCAAAATTTCAAACATACACAAGGCATTCTATCTGCCATCATGGAAAAAATAAAACCAATCTACAAAGATCTGACAAAACAAGATTTACTTGAAAGATGTCTTGGTGGATATACACAGAACTCCAATGAAAGTTTTAATAGTTCTGTATGGAAACTTGTTCCAAAAGCATCTTTCAGTGGCCTGTCAACTTTGAAAATTGGTGTCTACACAGCTGTGACTTGTTTCAATGATGGACGGAGTAGCTTTCTCAAAATTATGCAAAAGTTTGACATCGAACCTGGAAGTGCCTGTATTGAGTGGGTCAGGACTTCTGATGATAGAAGAATATTCCATGCAGAGAAACAGACTCAGTCTCACACGAAGGAAGCAAATACTCTAAAAAGAAAGGCTTGAATAGGCGTGGAGGATTTCTATGCTCCAGGTGCATATTGAATTTATGTAAGTATATAATTTTATTTATTATGACAAAAATAAATATAAATTTAATGGCTGATTCCATTCATCAGATTCATGCAGGCCGTCACTGATCGAATTTTTTTTTTCTTCTAAGTAATAAAAATACCTTCTATTATGTATATGAAGATGAAATTTACCTCGTAGAAAGCTCAAAATTTTTTTTTTTTTTACTACAGCAATTTTAGTGTTGTATGTAAAAACAAAAATTCAAAAATTGAAAATGAACCCCTATTTTTAAATGACTATAGCTCCGTCAATTTTCAACCTTTTTGGTCGTTCTTTTAACGAAAGTGTGCGGAATTTTGTCTAGTTTAAAATGCAATCTCGATTTTTGTAATATGATTTGATCTCACTGAGTTATTTACAAAAAACCGAAGAAAAGCGATTTTTTTCAAACACGATTTTCTCAAAAACTATATTTTTTTTTTTTTAATTTTTATATGATTTTATACATAAAAAATACTCACTTTAAGAATAGGTGAAAATATGCGATTTTGCCTTTTTTTTTTACAGATTTTTAAACGTTTTTTTTATATTTTCGATTTTAAAACATTGATACCATGGCGCATCGTACTATTTTTCCAACTTTACGTGTTCTTACAACTATTTTTATGCTTTTATTTATTAATATATCAAAAATATCAACAATAATCTTCAAAATAAACCCCGGATCGAATAGTTTGATCAATTAGAACTAAAGTTATGACAATTTCAAGTTAAAAAAAATGCTAAAACTTTAAATAAATATGATATTTACATTGAGGAAACGCAGTTTTTGTTAAAGATTAAAATCTGAAGATATGAATTTTTTAATTTAAAAAAAAGTTATTTTGATGTAAGAAAACATAACCATTTATCCTCTTTTTATGGTACATTATTATAATAAAAATGTTTTTTGTTGAAGAATATAATTTTTTTATCAGTTTGTATTTCGCGCCTAGAATTTGAATTTATTTTTTAGGGAGTTGACGCATGTCACTACTAGGTGGCGATGATTCGTTCTTTGCATTCTCATTAACGACTTGACGCGTTTAAAAATATAAGAAAAGGAAGATAAAAAATAAAGTGTTTTAAGAGAAATAATTTTTTTCGATCTGTCATTGAACAGAATATCAATAATGGCATCACTGATTGTTAAAATGAAGTGCAAGGATTTAAAAGAAAGGCACAAAAAAGTGGTTTATGATCGCTTCAAAAGTCTGCTTAGAGAATTAGGTGATCTAACGGAGTCTTTGAAGCGCTTGTATCCAAATACTTCTTTCTCTAGAGAAGATAAAGTATACCCTTCGTGTTACAAAATATTATTAGATGAAGTGAAAAATGCGCCTATTTTATCGACTTCAAGCAGTCAACAATCTTTAGAAGATTTTATTCATAGTGAGGCTGTGGTAGAACAGCTCAACGAGACTTCAAGTAATTTGAAATTAAACATTTCACCAATTAAAATGCCTCAAAGTATCAATATCAAGATGCGAGAATCTTATGCTCTCCGAAAAAGAAAACAAATAAACGATGCATTTGATTCTTAAATAGAAAGTAAAATGATGAAAGTCTACGATATAACGGATTTGCCCGCATTGAATGAAAATAATGAATGTAAAATAAATGATAAATGGCTTGAGAATATTAGAATTGCATTAGATAATTGTTCAAATTTTCTTGAGAAAGTGCGATTGTTGAGTATTATACCAAGTGATATTTTCAAAGATTATTTATTATCAGTTTTACCAAATGTAACTATTTATATGATTGATCAAGTACGATCATTGGTAAATAATAAAAAAATTTACAAGCAGTCTGAGAACTATTGTGGCCATTCTTCAATTAGTGAAATTGTAATGGAAGTAAAGGATTATTATCTGAACGATGATTTTAATTGTTCTCGTCAAAGTGCAAATAAAAGCGACACAGTATCTATCCAAGAAAATGGTATAAAAACTAAAGAAGTCAAACGCTTTCTTACGCGAAGTATAAAAGAAATATATTAATTATTTAAAGACGAAAATCCTGAAATGAGAACAAAAATTGGTAAATCAACATTCTACGCTTTAAGACCGAAGTGGATTATACCACATCCACCCACCGATTCGTATCTTTGCGTTTACTGCGAGAATCTTAAACTCATGTCAGATGCTTTAAATAATTATAAAAAAGATAATAAACAAGACATTGCAGATTTGGAATTGAAAATATATTCTTCACTTTTTTGTTCAAAAGATGATATGAAATGTGTACTAGGAGAATGGAAAGAATGTCCCATTGGAGATTCTATTGATTTAAAAGTAATTTCTTTGACAGAAGAAGATTTATATGAAGAAATAATTTATGGTGTTTGGGAAAAATCAAATTTACTGAATAAAACTAGCACAATTGAAAATTTCTTAATAGAGTTAAGAGAGCGTGCTCTCACTGTAAGAGCTCATAAATTGGTCAAAGAAATTCAACGTATAGCAATTAAAGAGGTTAAACTTTTAGCGAAGAATAATGACTTCCAATTAGTTATTCGTGTCGATTTTGCAGAAAATTGGACAGTTCTGCTTCAAAATGAAATTCAAAGCTATCATTGGAGTAAAAACCAAATATCAATATTTACGTCAGTATGCTATTTTGGAAATGATAAAACAGTCAGTTATGTCACCGTCTCTGACGATATTAAACATGATTCGTCTCATGCCCCAATAACTATAAATTTAATTATTGATAACTTAAAACAAAAACATATTGCGCAAGATCTTGATGAAATCATAACCATTTCCGATGGAGCTGCCAGTCATTTTAAAAATAGATATCAATTCTATGAGCTTCAAAACTCAAAAGTAAACAGAAAATGGCTTTTTTCTGCAACAAGTCATGGTAAAGGCGCTTGTGACGGTATTAGTGGTTTAGTTAAACATTATGCTACCACGCATAATCTGTCCAAGTAGAGTGCCGATTTTATTAGAAACGCTGAAAATTTCGCCACTCACGTATCAAAATATACTCCGTCGATTAACATTCTTGTTATCCGGAAGGATGAGTTAGAAGTTTTTCGACTGACAAAAAAAATGGAATGGTTAGGAAATGTAAAAGAAATTGAAGGTATTCAAAAGATTCACTGTTGGAAAAGTGAACGAAACCAAATCTACACTGCCAAAACTTCGAGACATGAGTGGCAAGAAGTAAATTGAAAGGTTTTCTCCAAATTCGGATTTTATTATTCACATTAGTTCTCAATTCATTAGTGTTCTTTCTTATTTGTATCGCATATTATTTGTTCATTGAAAATGACCAAATAATATATTTTAGTATTTAAAAAACTCACCTTTTAAAAATTCAAAATTCAAATTCAAAATTCAAAATTCAAAATTTAAATTCAAAATTCAAAATTCAAAATTTAAATTCAAAATTCAAAATTCAAAATTCAAAGTGAATATATTTACTTAAAGTTTAAGCATTTTTTTTTAAACTTTAAATCGTCATAACTTTGGTTCTAATTGATCAAAATATTCGATACGGGGTTTATTTTAAAGATTATTGTTGATATTTTTGATATATTAATAAGTAAAAGCATAAAAATAGTTGTAAGAACACGTAAAGTTGGAAAAATAGTACGATGCGCCATGGTATCAATGTTTTAAAATCGAAAATATAAAAAAAACGTTTAAAAATCTGTAAAAAAAAATAAGGCAAAGTCGCATATTCTCACCTACCCTAAAAGTTAGTATTTTTTATGTATAAAATCATATAGAAATTTCAAAAAAAAAAATATAGTTTTTGAGAAAATCGTGTTTGAAAAAATCGCGTTATTTCGGTTTTTCTTAAATTATTTAGTGAGATCGAATTGTATTACAAAAATCGAGATTGCATTTAAAACTAGATAGAATTCCGCACACTTTTGTTAAAAGAACGACCAAAAAGGTGAAAAATTGACGGAGCTATAGTCATTTAAAAATAGAGGTTCATTTTTAATTTCTGAATTTTCGTTTTTACATCCAACACTAAAATTGCTGTAGTAAAAAAAAAAAATTTTGAGCTTTCTACGAGGTAAATTTCATCTTCATATACATAATAGAAGGTATTTTTATTACTTAGAAGAAAAAAAAAATTCGATCAGTGACGGCCTGCATGAATCTGATGAATGGAATCAGCCATTAAATTTATATTTATTTTTGTCATAATAAATAAAATTATATACTTACATAAATTCAATATGCACCTGGAGCATAGAAATCCTCCACGCCTATTCAAGCCTTTCTTTTTAGAGTATTTGCTTCCTTCGTGTGAGACTGAGTCTGTTTCTCTGCATGGAATATTCTTCTATCATCAGAAGTCCTGACCCACTCAATACAGGCACTTCCAGGTTCGATGTCAAACTTTTGCATAATTTTGAGAAAGCTACTCCGTCCATCATTGAAACAAGTCACAGCTGTGTAGACACCAATTTTCAAAGTTGACAGGCCACTGAAAGATGCTTTTGGAACAAGTTTCCATACAGAACTATTAAAACTTTCATTGGAGTTCTGTGTATATCCACCAAGACATCTTTCAAGTAAATCTTGTTTTGTCAGATCTTTGTAGATTGGTTTTATTTTTTCCATGATGGCAGATAGAATGCCTTGTGTATGTTTGAAATTTTGAAGTTGATTTTGAGCCTTAGCTTTCTGCCATTTGCACCAACTGGCAGATTCTTCAGGGCATAACTGATGTTGTGGCTGCTGGTCCGTTGATTGTTTATGGTAGAAAGAAGCCCAGATTGCATTCGACATGCCCTGAACAGAATCTGGGTCATCTCTTATAGCTTTACCATAATAAGAGGTCAGCTGATCAATCACTTGGGCTATTAATCTACCACTTCCACTGATAGATTTTCCATCGCTAAGTTTCTTGCCAGCAAGTGATTTTTTCAGATTTCTGAGTCGAGTCCCCATTCTCTTTTGGACATGACCAACGCACTCTTTCTTTTTGATAGTAACAGAGTCCCCGTATGGCTTAGACTCAGAAATCTCTTTGCAAACTTTGGGATCTCCATCTCCAATATAATTTTCATATTTCATATCATATTTTTTTTCTGATCCTGCAAACATTTCACAAACACCTGTCACTTCCATGCTTCCAGCGTTGCCTTGATGGTTGGCTGTACAATTTGGTTCATGCGACTCTTGCCATTGTTAATAAGCAGATGTGCCTTGTTTATTTTCCCAAAGTGTACAACCTTTGCAGAAGCTATTTTTAATTGCAACATCTATCACTTTGCCTGTTTGGCTTCCGATGATACTAGCTAGCCCTTGTAATGAAGAAAATCCTTTTCTCCATGATCCATCACCAGAAACAGACAGTCCAGCACTATTTGGAGAAGTCAAATCAAGTTCTTCCTTAACAGCTTTAGACATAGATTCTTCTGCCACTTGTTCACATACTTCACTAAGTTGATCATTAATAACATTGAACGCTGACTGTGCAACTGGCTTTGGCAAATCCATTATACCACAGAAAGTAGATAAGCCAGCGAGTCCATGGCCAAGAGCACGAGCAGCAAGAACACTATGTCTATTCACTTCACATGCATTATTCATAATACCCACTCTCTTGCTAGAGTTTATAGATGCTAATTCATCACAAGAATCACAAATTATATCAATTTTAAATCCTAGTCCTTGAAAAGAAGATTCAATAAAATGTATTTTATTATGGCACACATCACAGCACATGATTTTTTCAAACTCAGGAAATAGAATGTTGATATCAACAATTCTATTTTTTGACCTGGAACTTGAAAATTCTGTTCTTTTCAGTTTAGAAAGAGAAGTAGAGGATCTACTTCTCTTAGCTTCAGGAGAATTTTTTTCACTCCTACCAAGAAATTTCCTTGGCCTCTTTTTAGATCTTCCTGTAGATCGTTTTCTATCTTCATGTTGGCTAAAAAATCTGCCTCTTGTGTCTCTTTCAGTATTTAACATTTTTGAAATTCGTATTCTCAATGTCAATTTAAGCTTTTTACACTTTAAATGCACTTTCTATTTAGATAAACATAGAATTTCAGGCGCACATAAAAAAAACGAAATAACTCGCGAACGTGTAATTTATTGAAAAAGAATAATTTTACGTAAATTAAACCACAAATAACCTACTAATAATTTTTTAAATGCACTTTAAATAAACAAACTTACTGTAAACTGACCATACAATCAGCTGAGACTGACTGTCATGTAGTGAAATGATACGAGTCGAAAGCGCGAACGCGCAAAATTCAAATTGATAAAAAATTACATAAATAACTATGTGCCATTCGTTTCCTTACGAAATCAAAACGGAATAAAATATGAATGTAAAACTTTTTAGAGCTTAAATCAAGATAAATATTTTGTTAAAATTAAAAAAATAAACTCTTTTTTTTCAATTAAACCTAACAAAATCCATACAAATTTTAAAAATTTAATTTAAAATAATTCTTAAAATTTGTTAAATTTGTAAAAATTATATCATTATAGACCTAATAAATAAAAACAAAATTAAATCTCTTAAAAAAAACTTTTTGGAGATTAATTAATGATTTATGAATTATTGAATCAAGCAATAAAAAAATAAGTTCTTATAGTGCTTTAATAAGATTAGCTAAAAATTTGAGAAAAATCTCAAAATAGCAAAATTAACAAAAAAATCAATTAAAAGTTTATTCTACTAATTTCTTCATAAAAACGAAACTAAATGAGGTAGGGTAAAAAAACTTGTTGGAGCTTATTCTACAGTAAATTTCCTATAAAAAAAGCAATAAACCCAAATTCGATGGTGAGACGAAAAAAAGGTGTTTTGTGCCCTTAAAGAAATTTAAATCCAATGAAGATATAACACAATGTTATCAAAAAGAACAAAATGTAGACAACGTAGCTCTGAGCAAGAGATATCAGCGCTTATACGCAAAGTAATAGCCGTCAAGTTAAAAGGAAAAGCACAAGAAGTAGTTGAGAGAAATCAAGTCAATACAGCCGTGCAACTTAAAGAATGTTTAAATACACATTCCGGAAAATTGGAACTTGAGTATGACCAATTAGCCGAAATGCGCAATTCTATGCGGCAGAGAACAAATGAAAAGGTAGCAGACTATAAACAAAGATATAATAACATATAACGTATACAGATTTCAATAGATGGCTTAAATGATGATTTTAGAAACATGCATAAAAGTTATGAAAATAAAAATGCAATTTCAAAATTCATAAGAGGATTGTATCCAGAAGGCTTGCACTTAGCTGTTTAAGAAAATCGACTACATAGAGACCCATCGCCTATCAACAAGCTTTATACGAAGAAAAGCTCCGGAAAGAAGACGAAGCACTTCGAAACAGAAGTCACAACAAGTATGATAAGAGATCTAGGAGAGATAAATATGAAAAATATCAAAGAGATAGAAGCCATTGTAGATATGACTCAAGGAATTGCAAGAAACATTCGATACCCGATAAAAATTACACACGTGATTAGTTTTTCGCGTGATCGACAAGAAAATTATCGATCGGATAAAAAGGAAAGTAAACTTACATGCTCTCATTGTTATACATACGGCCATGATGAAGAATATTGTTTCAAACATCAAAATGCGCAAAGAGTAAATTTTTGCTTCAATGCCTCAAAGAGCAAAACGTATCTAGAGGATTCGGCGCCATGGTCGAAGACCCCAACCGATTGTCAGAACTATTGGGAGGATCAGGATTGCAAGACGCTATCTTTCCAACAGATGGAAAACACTAGCATCTTTGGATGCGACCCTCAGGAACAGGAGAAAAATTATTAAAATTCCTAGTAGACACAGGAGCAGGTATAACATTTATTAAAAACAAAGTATTGGATCTTAATACTTGTAACCCTATAAAACAACGACCAGAAGAAAGACAAACAATACAGATAGTCAACGGAAATCACACAATGCTGGGTAAATGCAAATTGAATGTTTTTGGAAAAAATTTTATATATCACGTTTCAAGCAATAAAATACCCCTCAATGCGGATGGGCTGTTGGGCCGAGGATGGCTACAACATTATAAAGCATTGATAGATACAGAAAACCAAAACATAAGAATTTTCGATGCCGAAAATAACCCTTTACAATTCACGTTTAATGAAAAACGCGTCCATGTAAATCAAGGGGTCAATCCTATAAAAATAGATATAGATATACCAGATGGAGAATACATAATAACCGATCCAAAGGATATAATAGCACCAGCAATATATACGGTATGAAAAAAAGCTACAACGCTTAACATCGTTAAGAGGAGGTCACATATCTCTGTCCTTTTCTAATCAAAGAAATGATTTTTTTACAAAAACTAATAACTTTATCAAAAAATGAAGAGAAAGCCGCATCTTGTATCAAAAAAAGCAATATTTTCTTTAATAAGAAAAAATTAATTTTATTGTTTCGTTTTCAAGAAAACCTTGAAAAACTTAAATCATAAAGGTTAGGGTGGATAATTTGGTTTTTCAAGGTTTTCTTGAAAACGAAGCAACGAAATTAATTTTTTCTTATCAAAGAAAATATTGCTTTTTTTGATACAAGATGCGGCTTTCTCTTCATTTTTTGATAAAGTTATTAGTTTTAGTAAAAAAATCATTTCTTTGATTAGAAAAGGACAGAGATACGCGACCTCCTCTTAATGAATCAAAAGAAGAAATAAAAGTAAATACTGAGATAGAGAAAGAAGAATTTCAAGTACAGAAACAAAATATTTATGAAACAATTTTTCTACAGAAACAAGTATTTAACAAACAAACATTTATGACAGAAAAGTATCATCGTGACAAACTTATTATAGACAATACGCGTACATCACATTTACCGAGAGAACAGGCATTAGCAATACAAACATCAGTTGAAGAATATAATGATATCTTTCAACTAGAAGGAGATAATGCACCGTCACTCAAGAATATGTATCACCGTATAGATTTAACAATAAATCAACCAGTTGTTTCAAAATTATATCGACACCCATTATCGTTACATAAGGAAATAGACAGACAAATAGAAAAATTTGAAAACGAAGGTATTATAACAAAGTCAAATTCGCCTTTTGTATCACCTGTTTGGTGTGTTCCAAAGAAAATGGATGCTTCAGGAATACAAAAATATAGAGTCGTAATGGACTTCAGAAAATTAAATAAATACACACTCCAAGACAACTACCCATTGCCGTCAATAAATGAGATACTTTTCTGCATTTGACTTAGCCTCAGGTTTTTATCAAGTACCGGTTTTACCAGAACACAGAGAGCGTACTGCATTTTCTACTCATAAAAGGCATTGGGAATTTAAACAAATGCCAATGGGCCTTAAAACGCACCTGCTACATTTACAAGGATTAATAATCACTATATGTTTCGTATATTTAGATGACATTATAGTATACTCAAAAACCTTTGGAGAACATTTAAAGAACTTACGGATATTATTTGATCGACTTAGAACTGCAGGCTTAAAACTGCAACCCGATAAATGCGAATATGTAAAACCAGAACTTGAATATTTAGGACATCTTATCACAAAGAAAGGAGTATATCCTAACCCAAATAAATTGGAATGTATAAGAAGCACCTTTTAACAAATTAATGAGTTAAAATGTCACTTTTAGCTTCGATGATAAATGCAATAAGGCTTTTGAAATATTAAAAGAGAAATTAACATCATTGCTTATATTAAAATATCCTAATTTGGAAGAAATGTTTATACTAACAACAGATGAAAGTAACGAAGGACTCGGTGCAATTCTTAGACAAGGTGATTACAAGAAAGGAAAAGATTTACCATGCGCTTATGCTTCAAGAACACTCAATCAAGCTGAAAAGAATTATTTAACCCCCGATAAGAAATTATTAGCAGCGGTATGGGCAATGCGACAGTTTAGACATTTTTTATATGGAAAAACTTTTATTTTAATAACAGATCATGCACCCATTAGCAGGTCTTATAAAATCAAAATCACCAAAAATTGGATCTGGAATTTTTAAACTTTTGTTAAAAATCACAGACTTCCAACCTATAGTGGAATATAAAAAGAGCAAATTGAACACCAACGCTGATGCTCTTAGCCAAGCATTTGTTGCAAAGAGAGAAAATCCACGAATAAAGTACGTTAATGCTATAGAAGGCGATATAATACATAACAATACTGATAATCAAGACATAAAACAAGTTTTAAAGGAAATACTGTCTAAATACACAGAGGGACAGATATTGGAACTAAGAGGTTTTAATAGGAAGAAATTCTTCGATGCTACAGACCATTTAAAAACTATAGCAGCCAAAAGAGGTATAAAGGAGATAAAACTTGTAAACTTTCGGAAAGAAAAAGAACCTAAATATGGAAAGATAGAAATAAAACAAGCATGCGAAAGAGACATTATACTAACTCCAAATGAAGAATTAATACGACCACTGATAAATTATTTACGTAGTCATTACCATAATTATAAAGAAGAAATTATAGAATTAGGAAATTTTGACGACGCTTCAGCTCAAGATTTATAATCAAAACTTGCTCGTTTCCCAAGAAGAATACAAATTAAGAGTCTAGCACAGACTCATGTGGATTGTGAAAATACTAGAAAAATTTTAATAGCAAGAGATCATAGCGAAGCTCATTGGGTTTTATGATAAAACTATGTTCCAGCTGCGTAAATATTGTTGGGAAACGAGAGGAGAAGAGGTTAGAAATTGGATCGACACCTGCGAATATTGTGCGAAAAGAAATTTTAACAGCAGATTTAAGTCTCCAGGCACTATCATAAACGCGCCAAAAGAAATCAACGAATTATGGTATATAGATCATGCTAAAGAAAAGGGAATAAAATTACTTTTTATTATGGAAGCGCTTTCACGATATGCTAAAGTTTATTAATTGAAAAATCTAGATCAAACTAGGCAATTTATGGAAGATTTAATGACTGGATGGGAAACACCAAAGAAAATAATAAGTGACAATGCAGCTACGTTTACACGAAGGGCATTTCAAAATTTATTAGGAAAACATAAAATAGAATATATACTAACAACTACATTACATCCACAATCAAACGGTATAGTAGAAAGGCTTATAGGGACCTTAAAAAAAAGAAAAATTGGAGCAGTCTCAAACAATAAAAGCTTTTACCCAATCATTACTGCTTATAATAGAACAACACACCCTACTACAAAATATGTACCTTATGAATCATCCTTTAGACGAATCTTACCTAAAGAAAATTGGAACCATGACAAGTCAAATTCACTAAATAAACGACTGGAAAAAAATACAAAGAAAGCAAAAGATGCAAGAGAAAATATACAAAGATAAAAAATAATGAATAAAAACACAGTAGATAACAGACAAACTTCGAGAATCAACCCACAACCAGGGGATAGGGTGAATTTTGAAACATCGCGCGGATTTATAGGGCCAGTAACAATTCTCACAGTCAATAATGAAAGTTATACCGTCAAGCTTTTATTTAAAACTAAAATTCTCAGGTGACATTTTAATGAGATCATGCTTATCTCGAATCCCTTCTTTGTTACAGATGGAGGCGATAATCATATTAACAGTCATGTTGATTGATACATTTCATCACTGCAAAGCAGACATGGAAATTACACCAGCTAATATACCAGTATTACAAAAAATTTCGGAACTGCTTATGTGTTCGAAGACACTTGGACTATTGTTAACTACATAAATCTTACATCTCTTATACAAAATAAAATAGACATGCAAGATAGATTAATAAGAATCAAAGAAGTATATAATAATGTTTACTGTACTGCAAAAGATTTCATAATGCATCAAGAAAAACGTCTAAATGAACTATTTGCAAGATTATCTTTATTTTTACATTCAGAGCGCAACAGAAAGAAGAGAGAATTATTCAACTTTGTAGGAACAGCCAGCAAATTCTTATTTGGTACTTTAAACTCTGATGATACTGATTCTATAAATCAAGAGATAGACAAGCTATATAAACATACAGAAGACTCGCTAGTAGCAATTAAAAATCAAACATTGTATATGAAAGAGACCTTTGATTCATTCACAAAAGAATTCAACAATATAAACAATGCTTAACAATTATCAAGGCAATCAAATTGTACTACTTAGTCTGCAAGAAATTGATGCATCGCTAGAGGAGTATGAGGCTTATATACTAGACCTATTCAATTCTACAAATATAGCGAGAAATGGAATATTATCACCTGCATTAATAAAACCTGAATTTTAATAAATGGTCTACAAAGTTTATATAAAAAGCAGCAATACGATGATATGTTAATAACACCGACAATGACAAATTATTTTTCAATATTACAATTTATGACGTTTACATCATACGTTAAGACAGACGGACTTGTAATAGTTACTAAATATCCCAGTATCCACAATGATCCGTACAAAATCCTTAAATACGAACCTTTACTTATCGAAAGACGGTTTGGAAACACGGCAATATTAGACATCACCAATCAATATGTACTAACAACCTATGACATATCAAAATATACGACCATATCGAGTATAAATGATTGTAATTAACTTGGCAATGCAAAAATATGTAAATTAAAAATTTTACCTAGGCTAATACACTCATTATCCGCCTGCGATAGAATATTATTAAATGACACGAGCAAATGTAAAGAACATTATTTCCTTTTAACTCATGATTTTGTAAAGCGTATAGAAAATGATAAATTTCATATCGTACCTATAAAAGAAATGTTATTCAGCGTATTCAGTAAAAATTATAAAAAAGATATAACGATATCACAAGCTAGTATTGTAAAGCTTGATGATAAATGTTTTATATCAAACACTGAATATTATATACATACTTCACATGACTCTACTACATGTACAACCACACTTTTAAACTTAACACTTAATAAACTATATGAAGATAATTTGAATATAACTTTTCCATTGTTGGCGTTTTCAGAACATGACCTCGGTAGTCTAAGAAGTCATGCTTACAACCTAGAACAGATACAAGACGAAATTGAAAGACCATTCATTTATTTTAACTGCAATAGATTATCTTCATTATTCGGGATACGTAGCTCTCTCTATAATTGCTGCCTTTATCGGGTATAAGTTATACATACACTGAGTAATAATAATAATCAGTTTCTATCTTTGGGCGAGATTAAATAATTTTTGCTGTTGTCACACTAAACGACTCGAACCTACAGTAACTTACAACCATTGTGCCAACATTACCACCGCTGCAAACGTTTCCTTAATACAACCTTCAGTATCCTCTCCTTATACACCCAAAACTCACCTGATTTCTCCATCATATGACAATTTGCTATAATTTTTTGGGGCGAAAAATTTTAAGGAAGGGCGTGTAAACAAAGACGAACATTCATAGCTCATCTATACTTATATTCATCTTGCACATTTAACTCAAGGGTGATTAAACTCCGTATGCATCATATGTCAAGTCTTCTACCTTGAGACTGCGATAGCGAACAATAACGTTATACATTCGCGAGAATGCGACACACGAGAATACCACGCATAAGAGGCGATCGAACTCTAAACTGCATCACATGCAAATTTCAATTAATCTTTTCCCCGAAATTATAAAAGTATCAATAATATCATACATATGAAAGAATGCAACTGTCTTTTACCCATAGTATAAAAACCCAAGAGTCCTTAGCTCGCCAGCTTAATTTCATACTTACCGTCTAAGGCTACGCTTCGCCTAAAATTATTGTACTTAAGGTTAAGAAGGAGAAATAAAGATAAGTTCAATTCAACACACACACATATATATATATATATATATATATATATGTGTGTGTGCTGAATATATATATATATATATATATATATATATATATATATATATATACATATTCTTTTATTCTTGGATACCTATTCTAAAGAACCAACGTCCTAAATTACAAAAATAAGTTACAATAAGAATTAAAATTCATAAAAATAATAAATCAAGTTTATTAAATAAAGTTTAATAAATGAAACTATACAGATTAATAAATTTAGTTCCAACGATTAACACACGTACAAACACGTGCACACACGTGGAAACACGTGCTAACATACTGTGACGACTAACAGAACGTGTGTGCGAAGAGAACTAAGTAGTCTGGTTGCCTAGCAACAAACAAGATTATTATTATCTAGTTGTTGGTTAAATGATTTGCAAATCGTTAGATATATTTCGAATGTTTGTATTTTAAAAGTTAAATAAAGTTCTATTGGTAATTATTAAATAAGTGTTCTGTGTTTTATTATTATAATATAATCATGTGAATTACAGGTTAGAACATTTAACGACGAGGATTTTGAACCTCAAAACGAATATAAGCAAAGATTAAGCTGAGAGCTTTTCAAGACGCTACGGCTGAGAGCCAAAAAGAGAAACGAGGGCTGTGAGCACCAAACTTTATGTATATATGAGTATAGTAACACTCAATAAAGTGGTTAGGAGCATTTAAAAAAATTTCGATGGCTGAGAGCCACATTTAACATAATACATTACTTGCATACAAAATAGTATATATTTCATGTAGAGTAATAAATTATATACGTGTGAGATCATGAATATCAAAGAAATACTAAATTTATAAAAATTTGTTTTGTTTAGGGAAATATGACAGAAAAGTCGGGAATAGAAAAATTCTTGTGTGAAGGCACATATAAAGCTTTGATTAGAACAGAATGGGAGAAATGGATTAGATCATCAAAATTATATTTGGAGGTTGAAAATATAACTGCACCTGAAAACAAAAGAAATTAGCTCTTATATTTAGGTGGTGTTCAGTTACAAAAAGTTGCTTACAGTTTAGCTGGCGCTGTTATTGATGCCACAAAGATAAAGATGTTTTCGAAATTCTTATAAAAGAACTATCAGAATATTTTTCTCTCAAACAAAATTCTACTTTTAAGAGGCATGTTTTCAGGAACATCAAACGTTGAAGGGGAAAATTAAAGAAAATTTATTCTTAGAATTAGGAGTCAAAGTAAACGCTGTTCGTTTGGCCAAAATGAAATTGAAGCTCCAGAAATTAATATGAAAGATAAGATTATTGACAGCTAGGCACCTACAGATGTAAAGAAAAAGATTCTTGAAAAAGAACGTACTTTAGATGAGGTTATTGAATTATGTCAGATTCATGAACAAATATTCAATCAATCAAAAGCTATGAATATAAATATAAATGCATTGGACTCTGCATCACATATATCAACTTCAGTTAACAAAATTAATATTCAAAGAAAAGGATTTGGGGACTGTTTACGATGTGGAAGATCTGGAAATACCAATAACATACAAGCATGTCCAGCAAAGGATGCAAAATGCCATACATGCGGTTTGCAAGGACATTTCGCTATATGCTGTAAAACTTATAACCCTAAAACGAAATTATCTACTGTGAGTAAAACGCAAGAGCATAGTCGAAAACATTTCAAATCAAGGGTAAATTTTGTTGACTCGGAAGACCCAGATTCAGAAATTGAAAATAAAATAAGAAGTTTTGATTGTTTTAAAATAAGTAGGAAAGAACCATATGTTTTAAGTGATAACTCTGATGATTTAATTGGATGTCTAGTAGGTGGAGTACGATTAGTACTTCTTATAGATTTAGGATCTAAAGTAAACATTATAAAGAGCAGTGATTGGGAGTTTCTATGAAAAATAAAGCTGTCATTTGGAATATCACTACAGAACCTACCGATATACTTAAACCATATGCGTCTGGAAGTCCATTGGAAATTAAAATGAGATTCGTAACTATGATTAACCTGCTCAAAGGAAAGAAAATCATAACGCCATTCTATGTAGTCAACAATGAAGAAATCTTGATCATAGGTAAGGATAGTGCCAAACAATTAGGGATTTTGAAACTAGGTTTAGGAGTAAATAAAATCGAGATGATGACTCCGTTTCCAAAAATTAAAGACGTCGTAGTTAAATTATATTAATAGATCCTTATATAAAACCTGTTCAACAACCTTTGAGGAGGATTCCTATTTCAGTTGAAAAACAAGTTGAAACAAAGTTAGAGGAGGCATTACAACGTGGTATTATCGAAAGAGTCACACAACCGAGTGCTTCGATCTCACCAATCGTTATCGCTTTTAAGCCAACAGGTGACATAAGAATTTGTATTGATATGCGCAGAGCAAACAAGGCTATTCTAAGAGAAAACTACCCGATTCCGACATTTGATTCTTTTATGACTAAATTGAGAACAGCAAAATATTTTTCACGATTGGATCTAGTTGAAGCTTACCACCAAATTGAACTTCATGCTGATAGTTGCCCTGTTACTACTTTTATTTTGCACAAGAAATTATTTTGTTATAAGCGATTAATGTTTGATGTCAATTCTGCTGTTGAAATTTTTCAAAGAATTTTGGAAGCAATTTTATCACCTTGTAAAAATTGTCTCAACTTTTTAGATGATATTATAGTATTTCGGTCTAGCGAAAAAGAACACGACGAGTGTCTTAAAGAGGTCCTATCTATTCTACATAATAACAATGTCATTCTTAACAAAACTAAGTGTGTTTTTAAAGTTCAAGAATTGAACTTTTTGGGACACTAATTATCGAACCATGGAATAAGTGTTGATCCTAGAAAAGTGAAAACAATTTTAAATTTTTGAGCACCAAATACTAAGGAAGAGTTGCGCAGCTTTTTAGGTTCAGTAACATATGTTGAAAAATTTATTCCTTATTACTTATGAAAGTTTGGCATTAGTCTGAGCAGTAGAACGATTTTATTTTTATTTAGCTGGATTAGAATTCGAATTAGAAACCGACCACAAACCACTAGAAGCAATTTTCAAACCTACATCAAAACCACCAGCACGTATAGAAAGATGGTTGCCTAGACTTCAAGCTTTTAAATTTAAGGTAATATATAAACCGGGAAAACTTAATATTGCTGATCCAGTGTCAAGACTAAGCAAGTTACAAAATGATCATTCATTTGATTCTGAAGGAGAAGCTTATATTTTTAGAATCATTGAGCAAAATGTAGCTAAAGCATTAAAAGTCTCTGACATTGTTTTAGAAAGTCAAAGAGATCAAGAAATGCTGGATGCGATATAAAAAATTGAAAATGATTCTTGGACAACAACACCTGAAAAAACATTTATTTTCCTTTTAGGGTGAAACTATCTACTATTGGTTCTATTATGTTAAGAGGTAACAAGATTGTTATACCCCAAACACTGACAGAACAAGTTTTACAGTTAGCATATGAAGGTCATCCAGAAGAAACAGTTATGAAAAGACGTTTACGAGTGAAAGTGTGGTGGCCTATGATAAATAAGCAAGCAGAAAAATTTGTAAAAAACTGTAGAGATCGCCTATTAGTCTCTCAGCCGAATAAACCACCCCCAATGACTAGACATGAATTTCCTGAAGGACCACGGCAATGTCTTGCTATAGATTTTATGGGACCGGTACCTAACAAGGACATGATATTAGTAATAATCGACTATTATTCAAGGCATCAAGAAATTAAATTTCTTAAAAGTACAGTATCATCTATTATAATTAATCATCTTATTGGACTATTCTCACGATTTGGATTCCCAAAAAGTATAAGAGCCGACAATGGACGACAATTTGTTAGTAATGAATTCAAAGAGTTTTGTAATAATAACAACATTAAACTTCTACAAACTCCTCCTTATTTGCCCCAAGCAAATGGCAAAGTAGAAAATATGAATAAATCAGTCTTGAAACGTCTACAAATTGCTCATGCAAATAGAATGGACTATCGGACCGAATTACACAAATTTACCTTGATGTACAACGTTACACCCCATGGGACTACTGGGAAATCTCCATCGGAACTTTTGTTTGGCAGGAATATTCGAGACAAAATACCGTCAGTACATGATTTAATATCAGTTGAAGGAGATGAAGAAGCCAAAGACAGCGATATCATAAATAAACAAAAAGGGAAGGAAAGAGAAAATATGCGTAGGAGTTCACGAAATTGCAACATTACTCCTGGAGATAAACTTTTGGCCCAAAATATGGTAGTACCAAATAAATTATGTCCTATATTTGAAAAAAAAGAGTATGAAGTTTTGAAGAGGTAAGGAAATGAAGTAACATTAATGAGCGAAGACAAAAAGCTTTTTAAAAGACACGTGACACATTTAATTTGTTAGTCCTTTTTCGGCAAAAGACGGAGTCAATGGAGGGGTTGGCGTCAGGTATAAACGGGTGCAGGCGCGAAGGATTATCTGGTCACTATTTCCTTATATCGAATCCGCACAGGAGAACTGCGGAATGTCTAGCCTGAAGTTTAGGGTCAGGCGCGGCACGGATCCGACGTTGCCCACTCAATAGGGATGATGTAAAGTCTTTAAGATCAACAAGGCGTGGGCCTAACCCGTAACATCTCTTTTAGAATCACTGGGTATTGCTAGGGTTGACCATCTGAAAACCGCTTTTTGGCTGCGGCATCCATAAATAGGGCACTTAACAGGCGGGGATAGTGGCTCAACTGCGCCTAGAGCTTTCATGATGGGCGAACCGTCTTAAGCACATAAGATATCTCGCACGGCAGATGACAATCAAAAGAACAATCAAGGAACAGGAGGAACTAGATAAAACAACAGCTCCAAAGTAGAGAATAAGCAGGTTGATCCCCCACCAAGATCAGATGAGCAGATCGCCTGTCAGAACACCGCGGAGAGGTCTCAGAGGATAAATGAGATCTTTGCACTGTTAAAAAAAGCTCTTAGGTCCATGCCTAAAATCCACAAGGATGTTAAGGGAAATCTGCCAGAGCTCAGTGACCACGTGAATCCCCTCAAAATGCAGCATTTCCGCTTGCTTGAGGCAAGATCCGTCATCGAGGAGATGGAGGTGACCGATATTCCACAAGCAAGTTCCGCAGCAAAAAGGTCTTTAGAAGATGCCTCGCTCGATTCTGGCAGCAATGCTGAATCGCGAGCTCATAAAAAGAACCAAGCAGCGGATAAGAATGACTTGTTTGAGGTTGTTCGGAATAGGAAAAAAAAGAAATGGCTGCGAAAGAACATAAAAAACAGACAGCAGGCGAAGCATGCAGTGCAGCAGCAACAACAACCTTAGTAGCAGCGACAGCAACAACGACAGCAGTCGTGACAGCAACAAAAACAGCGTCTGCGGCAGTTAAACCACAATCGACCAGCAGCCAGAACACCGGAAAATGACACACAGCAGCCAGCTCAGCAGCTGCCGAAAAAAAAGAAGAAAAAGAGGAGGAAGACTAGGAAGAGGTCCACTGCCGTCCTTATCAAACCAGAAAAAAGGAAAACCTACAGCGACGTCCTGCCAAACATCTGGCAGGATTTAATCGTTTAGTGCCCAATGACCAACATCAGAGGGATTAGGAAGACCAGGGCTGGAGATGTCCTAATTGAGTTGGGCTCCACTAAAAGTCTAGAGACCTTTGGTGCTTTTTTCAAAAGGACGGTGGACGAAACGGGCAACGTCAAGGAGATGTGCCCCAAAGAAACGGTCAAGATCAGGGACATCGACTGTCTAGCTTCAGTAGAAGAAGTGAAGACTGCTGTAAAAGCCGTTTTTACCGATACATAACAGGAAGTAGGGGAGTTTAGCGTCTCGCTAACCAACCCCAACAGCAGACAGCTCCGCTTGGCCATCGTAGAGATGGAACAAGACGAAGCGGCGTCCCTGCTCTTAAGAAATAGGATAAAGTTCGGCTACAGCATCTGCCGCATCATTAGTTAGCAAAGGGTTCAGTGCTGTTTTAAATGCCTGAACTACGGTCATCAGGCGCGTGACTACCGAGGACCTGACCTTAGCAAGATGTGCTACAAGTGTGAAAAAGAGGGCCACAAGATATCGGTCTGCAAGGCTACTGATGCTCAGTGCATACTATGTACCGAGCAGACAGCAAACCCAGCAGAGCGAAAACACCTCCCTGGGTCAGGTCAGTGAAAAGTCTTTAACAAGTCTCTGAACCGATTCAAACAAAAACGTTAATGATGGACCGTATAACGGTCCTTCAAGCCAACTTACACAAAAGTGACGTAGCCAACAGTCTCCTGACTCAAATCAAATTTGAGACAAAGGCTGATGTGCTATTGATAAGCGAGCAGTACACAAACTGGACCGTTGAGACCTAGTTTAAAGACAAGCTTGGCACTGCAGCGATCTACGTAGACCCCAAGAACATCAGAATAGACGCAAATGGAGCTAGAGAAGGCTTTGTATGGGTCGAAAGCCAAAACGTTACATACTTTAGCTGTTATTTTATCCCAAACATAATAGCAGACACGTTCAGGCGACGTCTGGATCTGCTAGGAGGCTCTGTCCGCAGAATGGAAGGCGACGTCGTCTTCGCAGGAGACTTTAACACATGGAAGTGACGACCAGTACATCACATTTCAAATCCATGATAGATCCCAATCACCGAGGCAAAATGTGGCTTGGCCAATTAGATGAAACGTTGCCAAGCTAGACTCTGAAAAACTTATCCAAGTACTGCAGCAAGGATTTGACGATCTGCCGGATGCGACAATTTCCACCAAAAACGCCGACGCTGCGGAGGTTCTCGTAAAAGAGACAATAAGTCTTATTCACCGAGCCTGTGATGCATCTATGCCACGCAAGGGATTGCGATATCATAAGCGTTCAGCGTATTGGTTGAACGGCGAAATCACTAAAACCAGGTCAGAAGCTTTCAGCCTCAGAAGATCATCACAAAGAGCAAGAAAGAAGAACTTGCCAGCAGCAGATCTTTTGTCTGCACAATACAGAGACGTGCATAAACAGCTTCGTAAGAAGATCAATCGAAGCAAAGCACAATGCTGGAAGAATCTGAGCGAAGACGTCAACAGACAGGTGTGGGGCTTGGCCTACAAGATAGTGACCAAGAAGCTTTGCACCGCCCCCATGTTGCCATTCGAAGAAGAGGCTATGGCGAACATCGTAAACCATCTGTTCCCTACGCATCCACCGCTCGAACAGGAGAGTGCAGAAGAACTAGGAGAGATCCCGCTCTTCACAAGCGAAGAGTCACAGTTCGCCACCATAATGATGCGAAACAAGAAGGCACCTGACCCTGACGGAATAATATCCGAGGTCTTCAAGCGCATAGTAGTAAGAGCGCCATCTCTCTTGTTGAACATGTACAACGCGTGCCTCCAGACGGGTGTGTTTAGCACTCCCTGGAAGGTTGCACGTCTTATGCTAATCAACAAAGGAAAGAAAGGTGATCCCCGACATCCATCGTCCTACAGGTCACTGTGCATGTTGGATGAAGCAGGGAAGCTATACGAGAGGCTGCTTAAACCACGATTACAAATAGCTGTACAGGCGGCCGGCGATCTGGCTGACATCCAGTACGGCCTTAGGAAAAAGCGGTCTACCGTTAATGCAGTAGAAGAAGTAGTGGAAGTGACGAGAGAAGGATGGACTGGAAACCATCATTCCCGTCTTATCGCTTTTCTCGTTCTGCTAGATACTAGAAACGCTTTCAACTCGGCACGATGGCCAGATCTTCTTGCCACATCGAAGGAGTTTAATGTACCAGAATACCTTATACGAGTGATACGCGACTATTTGAGAAACCGTATCCTCCGCTATGAGACAGAAGAAGGATGGTGTAAAAAGGACCTCAGCGCAGGCGTGGCACAGGGGTTGATATTTGGCCCAGACTTCTGAAACATGCTGTAGGACGCATTGCTCAGACTTGCTATGCGGGACGAGGTATAAATGTTTGCTTACGCCGATGATGTTGCTTTAGTCATCACCGCGCGAAACGAAAACATAGCCCAGCACATACTAAATACGGCGATGGGAAGAATCTCCGAGTGGATAAGGAAATATGGTCTTAAAATAGCTATGGCCAAGACAGAAATTGTGCCCTAGACCTGAAAACACATTAACATCGAGTTTCCCATGACAGTGGGCACAAACGTGATGCAGAAAAGAAAGGAGGTGATGTATCTTGGCATAAACCTAGATGCAAAACTAACCTTTTTGTCGCACCTGAAATACATTGCAAACAAAGCGATGACGAAAACATTGCAGTTAAGTCGTCTTATGGCCAATACTAGCGGCCCAAAATCAAGTAAACGACGACTTCTAATGTCAGTTACAACATCAATCTTATTGTACGGCTCTGAAATATGGGCTGACACAATGAACAAGGAGACGCATAGAAACGCACCATGTTCTGTTCAAAGAAGAGGAGCTCTTAGAGTTACCAGCGCCTATCGCACTGTCTCGGGACCTGCGGTGCTAGTCATCGCAGGAATTATCCCGATCAAATCACAGGCGATGGGACGCAAGCAAACCTACGATCGGAAAAAGATGTAAGAAGAAACTGCAATCGTTCAGAAAGAAGAGAGAAAACCATGGAAACCTGGCAAAAAACATGGAACCAGGCGAAAAAAGGCCGATGGACATACATGTTTATTAAAGAGCTGGCTCCGTGGGTCGAGAGGAACTACGGGAAGGTCAACTATTACCTCACCCATTTCCCCAGTAACCACGGATATTTCTGCGCTTATTTTAATAAAATGGGAAAGACCCAGAACCCGGGCTGCATCTTCTGTTTTGCTGATCGCGATATAACAATTTATTAATGTTAAAACTCATACATGTTTATCGCCCCTTACCTCAAAAATAAATGAACTAAGGTTTAATTGCCTTTAGGGGGTCGGCGGTCGGTATTTATTATTCGCCGGTGGCGCGGTTTAACAAAATTATACTCATCAATAATTCTGATCGGTATCGGTTACAAACTAGAATAAAGGAAAGATAGACTGTTTACAGGTTACGAAATTTTATTGATCTCTTTCTGGCGGTCGGTATTTATTTTTACCGGTGACGCGGTTTTTAATAATCTTACTATTAATAAATTCCGATCGGTATCGGTAACAAACTAGTATAAAAGGAAAATAAACTATTTAAAAGCTACGATATTATCGACGGTTAGCACAGTTCAAATCTACTTTACCGGCGGTAGATAATACAAGCGATGTCTCCGTGACATTCGGTACAGGCAAGGGGTACAGGTTGGTGTTAGAGAGAGACAGAAAAGGTTACCTTCAAGTCTTAACATAGACATGGAGGGGACGTACTAGTCGTGCATACTCGCATCGACTAGCGGAGGACCTACCCCGACCGAGAAGGTGGTGATAGTGGTCAGGAATCAGTGTCGGGCAATCCTACCCTTACACTGATGGAGAGGTTGGAGGCTAACGTCAGGCAATCCCACCCTTACGTAGCTAGAGACAGGAATACAGGTGAGGATAACTCTCACTGTGTCAAGCAATCCCACTCTTACACAGTGGCAGGAGAGAAGAGTCCAATGCTGGCTGGGCAGCTCGCTTATATATGCTACGGAGCTCGCTATTCCCGTTACGGGAGTAGCGCCTCGTAGCGGTTGAGCGCAGGTACTGCGTCTAGCGCGATTTTCGAACTGTCGCGAATTTAAAAAGAGATATTTTTTTTGTTTAATTTTACCGGTACCACGAGAAGAGCGACGATGCTAGCAGAAGCGCGCAGCAGTTATTACGCACACATTCGCAGACCGTATGTATGAGTAACAGTGCTGCTAACGTAGACTATAGGCAGAGAGCACAGCTACTACCATGAAACAGCAGCGACCGCGCGTGAGCTAGAAGTTAGCGTATGGCAAAGAAGATTTAGAAAGAGAGGAAGAATCAAGAGATAGGAAGAAAAGAAACAGCGAGATTCACATACTGTGAGAGCAAACTGGAAATGATGGCGCGCCTATTTCTTGCGCAGTGAGAAAAAAGGGAGACGCTGTAAGCTAAAGGGAGATGGATGGAGCGTAGAAAAAGGGAGATTGACACTTCTTTCTCTTCGCTTGAGTACATATGTACTATATGACCATACATAACTGTATATATCTACACTTATAAGAACTCTCTCTCGCTCTCCCTCTCTTGCCGTAAGTAGCGCCATACGTATTTTTTTCGCTCCTCTTGAAACTTATTTTAAACAGCATTTTTTCACTTTGCGGAGTGGAATTTTTTGCAGGGAATCGTCCTACTTGGAGTCCGAGAGTGTTGGCCTCATTCATTTGCATTTTTGCAATTGCATATTAGACTCTGGACGGTTTCTTACTGTGAAAGTGCAGTCTCTCAACATCAACCTGCTCTTACCTCTGACACTGTTGTGGACTCTGCTGCTGCCTGAGAAAGTTGCTGTGGGCCTGCTTGTGTTATTGAGTGTTGTTTTGAGTGCATTATATTGTGCACAATTGCATTGCAATTGGTTTTATTTTTAATTGCAACATAACCTCATTCTTTTTTGGCGCAATTACATACTGCAAGAGGGATCATATTTTTTTAACGCTGATAGCGCCATCTCTTGGATAACGTATACACTAACTTCATTGTTCTTTTGATAAAATCCGCAATCTCTCAACATCAACCTGCTCTTATCTCTGATACTGCTGTGGACTCTGCTGCTGCCTGAGAAAGTTGCTGTGGGCCTGCTTGTGTTGTTGAGTGTTGTTTTAAGTGCATTATATTGTGCACAATTGCATTGCAATTAGTTTTATTTTTAACTGTAACATAACCTCATTCTTTTTTGGCACAATTACATACTGCAAGAGGGATCATATTTTTTTAACGCTGATGGCGCCATCTCTTGGATAACGTATACACTAACTTCACTGTTCTTTTGATAGAATCTAGTGGTAACAACGTGGAATTTGTTGCATGTTTGATTTAATTGCTGTATATTACAATAGTGCAGTATATTGTATGCAGTTGTACTGCAACTGGTTTTAACTATTGTCTACAACATAACCTCAATCTTTTTGGTGCAATCATCTACCACAAGAGGATTCTTATTTGCTTAGTGCTGGTGGCTCCATCCCTTGGATGACCTGTATATTGGCATCTTTCCCCGTCTATGTGATACCTGATGGTAACTTCTCCAGTTAAGGCGCTTTTCCACTATTATCTTCTGCTCTCTCTAATCACAGTCAAACGAATCTTACTCTGTACAAATTAAGCCGCTTTTCCACTTACAATAACTGAAACTTGGAAGCAACTCAGAGTGCATTTGTTAAGCTGCTTTTCCACTTCCAACAACTGAAACTTAGAAACAACTCAGAGTGCATTTATTAAGCTGCTTTTCGACTTACAGCAACTGAAACTTAGAAGCAACTCAGAGTGCATTTATTAAGTTGCTTATCTACTTTTAAATATACAACTGGCACCAAATTTAAAATTAAAAATTTAAGATTCGTTTAATTAAGCTATTTCTATCTTGGAGGTCACTATGTCCAATTAGTGTGGTCTCTGTTTTAAAAACTTTAGTGCTGCATCTAAGCCTCAGCTTTGTAGTCGCTGTGGTAAGACCTATCACAGCTCTTGTACCAAATTGCTCTTAGTCAGAGATAATAATGACCAACAAGTAAAGGTATGTAACTTTTGCATAGCAGCTGCAAATCCTGATTGCAGTCGATCACGTTCTAGTTCTGTGGGTTCTATGAGTGATGTCTCAGCTTCTCTGTCTCTGTCGCGTACTCCAACTCCGACACTACCGGCGCTACAAACAAATAAACTTTTGTCTTCTATATTGAAGAAGATGGAGAAATTAGATAAGCTGGATGCTATGGATACCAAGATCAACAATATCGGCACTCAACTATTGACACTGGATGGGAGATTTACAAGTTTGGAGACGCGAGTGGATGGTATTGCTGTGGCATGTGAGGAATGTTGTGGAGCAACTGAGGCAAGACTTGACAAGGTTTGTCAGGATTATCGGGAGCTTAAGGCGAAGCTAGAGGAATCTCTCTCTGTTGTGCCTGATCGGGCATTATCTGACCCTATGGCTGCTAAACTACAGGAATTGGACAAGCTCAATAAATCTTTACGGCAACAGTGTGATGTTTTGGCGGCTGGCCAGCAGCGTCTTGAGCGTGCATCAGACTTGGTGTTTGGAGGCCTGGTTCCTAATGAATTTAACGATCTAAAGAACGGTGTCTTTGCTGTATTGGCTTCTCTTAATTCTGGTTTTGCTCTCAGTGACATTGTTTCGGTTCGACCTTTGTCGCGACCTGCTACAGCTCGTAGTACTGATGATAGTACTGCTCCTTCTGCAACAACATCTCAAGGTGGTCCTCCGCTGCTTACGACGCCATTGCTTGTCACTATGAAGAGTGCCTCGTTGGCGCGATCTGTCATCGGAGCAAAGATCAGGATGGGTAGCCTTTATACCTCAAAGATCAGGAGTGACCTTTCGCAGGGAACTTTATCAGTAGAAACACTTACTCCATCCTTGATCAACATCAATGAATATCTGCCACACTCATTGCACCAACTGAAGTTGAGAGTGCTCAGGAAGGCCAAAGATAAGAGGTACAACTTCCTTACATTTGTGCGTGATGGTAAGATCTTCGTCAGAAGGAAGAAGGAGGATGCAGCCATTCGTGTTGCATCGGAAGACGACTTGGATGCTTTTTTAGCAAAGCTCTCATTGATATCAGCCAACGACGATGTAGCCACTTAACATCTGACACTGGGGTAAGCTCATTCTCTCTTCCTTCTCACTCTAACACACTTCTTCCTTCTAACAATACTATTTCATCGGTCATTCATGATCATTTCACTACTAAGGATGGTCTCAGAGTTTGTCATTTCAATGCCAACTCTATTAGAGCGCACATTGAGATGATTAGACTCTTTTTGGCTTCTCGCCCTTATTTCCACGTAATAGCTGTTACTGAGACCAAACTGGGCCAGATAGTTTGTGATTCTTTGATTGCTCTTGATGGGTATGTGCTTTATAGACAGGATCGTAACACCAGGGGAGGTGGTATTGCTTTATTTGTACAGTGCTCTCTCACTTCTGTGCGTCTCTGTTCATCCTTTGGAAGCTGGAGTGGTAAGCCTGGTTTACCTGAGTATCTCTTCTGTGAGGTCAACTCATCTGACTTGGCTTCACCCATTTTCGTTGGTGTTGTTTATAGACCACCTCACGCTCCATTTTTGGCCAACACAGACTTTATTCCTGATTTGACCACTCATATGCACAATTATAGTACTAAGGTAGTTTTAGGAGATTTCAACACTAATTTGTGTTCTGAATCTGATGATTCTGTGTTCCTGAAGAGCCTTATTAAGGAAAATGCACTTTTTTCAGTGCCTTATGGACCTACGCATCATACTTATTCCTCTGATACGTGGCTCGACTTGTGCCTTGTCGATGCCAATGACTTACTGCTTGACTATTGGAAGACTGATGTACCATTTATTGACGGACATGATTTTATTGCTGCGACTGTGAAGTCGTCTCTCTCTAGGCCTACACTTAATAATTTTACTTATCATGATTATAAAGCGGTTGATGAAGCTGCTCTTCTTTATTATTTTCGATCGCTGAATTGTGCTGTGTGTAACGGTGACTCTTCTCTTTTGGCTCGCCTTGAATGTCTTTACACTCATCTTAATGAAGCTATCTCACGGTTTGTGCCTGTTAGGCGTGTTCGACAGAGTAAGATTCATCGTCAGTGGTTTACCTCTGAGCATCACCGCTTAATCTCTGAGAGAGATAGGCATTACAGACGCTTCAAACGTACTAGGCTGCGTGCTGATCTTATATGTTATAGAGATGCTCGAGATCGGGCCCATTTATGCGTCGAATCAGCTAAATTACTGTATTACCACGACAGACTATCTAAGATTACTGACGCAAGACAGATCTGGAAAGAACTCAAGAACCTGGGCGTATGTTCCTCTCGAGTAGTGACCCAAGTAGTGACTCTCGACATTCTTTTTCAATTAATGATTTGAATCGGTATTTTGGTGGTGTTGCGTTTGAGAACCGGGGAGCGAAATTTACCAATCAGAGGCAGTTATTTGGAATACTAATTAACGATTAGAGAGAATAAAATTAAAAAGAGACAAAAGATAAGAAGGAGAAATAGACTCGAAAAAGAAAAAAGTGGCCATTCAACATTCATTTAATTGATGTCCTCGTGCTACTGCGTAGCTTCTTACTCGAGATTAATAATAAAGAGTTTTCTTCAGTTCATTAAGAAGATTTTGTGAGGATTTTACTAAGACGGATTCTTTTTGAGATTCCAGAGGTTGCCGTAAAGCTAAGAGTGAAAAAGAAAGTTCCCGAGAAGGATTCATCGGCCTGGGTACTAAATTCTTGCAGCCAGCACCGACCACTTGCCCTAAATAAAAACAGAGAAAGAGAAAGAGAGGGAGAAAGCCACCAACCAGAAGATAATGCAACAACAAGATATCGTCAAAGGTGAGTGGATTACGGTCCAGTCGAATAGAAATTTTTGTAACTAATGGCTCTCACCAATTACCAATTGACTATTAAAAAAAAAATCGTGCGCGAAGCGAAAAATTTATAAGTGACTCACCAGGGTAGTAAATTTTTCCATTTACCGAGTAAGCAACTGGTAAATGGTCGGACTATTTACCAGTTACTGGGTGACTAAATGGTAAATGGTCGGACCATTTACCATTTACAGAGCAAGTACACAGTAAATAGTCTAACCAGTTCCCAGTTGGTGAGCGAGTAACTGTAAATGATCGTACCATTTACCAGTTACTGTGTGAGTAAATCGTGAATGGTCGGACTATTTACCAGTTACTGGGTGACTAAATGGTAAATGGTCGGACCATTTACCATTTACAGAGCAAGTACACAGTAAATAGTCTAGCCAGTTCCCAGTTAGTGAGCGAGTTACTGTAAATGATCGTACTATTTACCAGTTACTGCGTGAGTAAATCGTGAATGGTCGGACTATTTACCATTTACAGAGCAAGTAGATGCTGAATAGTCTAACCAGATCCCAGTTACTAAGCAAGTAACTGGAAATGGTCGAACCATTTACCAGTTACTGGGTGAGAAAATGGTAAATAGTCTCACCAGTTTCCAGTTGCAGAGCAAGGAACTGGAAATGGTCGACCCATTTACCAGTTACTAGGTGAGTGAATGGTAAATGGTCGGACGGTTCACCAGTTGCTGAGTGAGTGATTGATAAATGGTCAAACCATTTACCAGTTACTAGGTGAGTAAGTGGTAAATGGTCCGACTATTTACCTTTTCCTCACTCAGTAACTGGTAAATGGTTTGACCATTTCCAGTTACTCACCGAGTAACTATCAACTGATCCGACCATTTACCATTTACCCAGGTCGTAACTGCAAACTGGTTGAATCATTTATCATTTACCCACCCGCTTACTGCGAACTGATGCGACCATTTACCAGTTACCAGCGTTGTAAATGAGGAAATACATGTTTCATTTGAAATGGTGAAGTAATTAAAAATATTCGCACCATTTACCATTTACAGAGCAAGTAAATGGTAAATGGTCTGACCAGTTCACAGTTACAGAGCAAGTAACTGGTAAATGGTCGGACCATTTACCATTTACAGATCAAGTAACTGGTAAATGGTCGGACCATTTACCATTTACAGATCAAGTAAATGGTAAATGGTCTGACCAGTTCCCAGTTACAGAGCAGGTAACTGGGAATCATCAAATCAGAAATTTGGTCTATAATTTAAATAATTTTTGAATATTTTAACATTACGATTAAATGATTCTACTTTACATCTACAAAACAATCGTTATCCAAAGCATGCTATTATGAATAATGGTTTCAAACTATATTCGAGCATGATTATACTTAGCGATTAAATAATAATAATAACAAACAAATTATTTACAAAGATTTAGATGATGTTTACAAGTAATAGTTAAGAAACTAGTCACTACAATTATATATATCGCCTTTTACACTCGAGAAGGCCATCACTTTTCAGTGAGGTCTGGAGCGATGCCGTTCGTATACAAAACTTTGTACAAAATTTGCGTATTCACAAATCAAGTTACTCATTTCATATCACAGACGAAATCATGTATACGAGGCTTGGGGTCCGTTTACTGATTAATGATAGTTTTTCTAATCAATAGGTAGCAACGTTCTATGACGCAAGCTGAATCTGGTTTAGATTTGCGGCATAACACGTCTTACCAATTGTTATGCAATTTGCATGTCGCCGCAAAAATAGTTGCAGGTTTATTTATGTCTTAAAACATTATGACAAACTACCTTTAATGAACCGACAGTGATTTAGTACTTAATATCTTTTCTTATCATACTGATAAATTATTTTTACATATCGTTTACAATTGCATCAGACAGATTTAAATAATATAGGTTTTTATAACTCAAGAATTATTGATTCTATTTTTATTTTAGAGTATTATCGCAATCTTATTGCTTCTTTTACTAATTCTGTTGTGAATCTAACATAATCAGAAAAATTGTTAAATCGTGCTCGAATATAATTTCAAACCATGATATGTAATCATATCCATACAGACATTTCACATAGTTTTCATAATAAGAACTATATTTGTATGCAATGTAAGTCTAAACGTTAAAAGTAAGGTAATACACATATTTTATTATTATACTATTCGTTATGTTAAAGGTCAGTTTTAGACGAGGTTTTAGACATTTTTTACTGATCGAAAGTAGCGAAAGAAGTAATTTCGTTTATTTTCAATAAAAATGTATATAGAAATTGCTTTTACTTGTAAATATCTATTCATTTTAACAAATGAGAAATAGAAGCGTGTAAATTTGTTAATATTCAAAGAACGAGCCAAAAAAAATAAATGAAAACGAAATATCTTTTTTAGCTATTTTCGATCAGTAAAGTTGGTCAAAAGCTGATCTTCAATTGGAAAGTGTCACCATAAAATACAATATAAATTAAACGAAGTGGCCAAAATAAGAACTTCTGACTCTGGACAAGATGCTTGGGGTCTAATGGCTCCACTAAATTTATCTAGTATGGTGATATTATAATGTTCGGAAACGTATTTATAATATTAGTGTAATTATAAGGGCATAATGAAGCTTTCCCTTCTGATAATATTTCTAATCCAAGTTTATGAGTGAATAGTGAATTTAATCGGGGTTTTTTCACTTCAAAAAGAAAATCGGTAGGATTCAACTTGAGTGCGGACAACTAAAGAAATCTAACAAAATCTTATACTGAAAAAGTTATATAAAAGTTTTCAATTTATAGTATTTTAAGGTTGGGATTATCAACTTTGATATCTAAATTCCGATCTAAGTTCATAAAAAAATAACAGCTCCAAAGGATTTTTTATTTTAACTAAAGTGATTGTACTAATATAGCTAATGTCGAAATTTGTTAAAATTTAAAGAACAAGACAAAAAAATTAAAAAAGTAATAAAGATATTTAAAAAATTTTTTTAATTGAATAAAATATGTACAGAATAATTTTAAACTAAAGTGAACATTTTCTCGTATATTTTATAAAAATTTTAATATATATAATAAAATTGTTACAAAGACAAAATTATGAAACACTGTTTGAAATCATTTCGAAATTTTTTAAACTTTTTGAAACTGTTTAAAAATGTAGGTGTTCAAAACTTTTTAAAACTATTCTGAACTGTTCAAGTATAATAAAAAATAGTTTATATTGATTTAAAATTGTTTTGAAATATTTTTAATATTTAAAATAATCTATTACTTTTAAACATAAAAAATTCGAAACTATTGAACACTGTTTAAAATCATTTCGAAATTTTCAAAACTTTTTGAAAGTGTTTGAAAATGTTTAAAACTGTTCATAACTGTTTTAAATATCCTAAATTTCGCACTTATGAACAGTTTTAAACAGTTTTGAACTGTTTTAAATATTTTTAAACATTTTATATTTTCGCTAGGGATTACAAACAAAATGGTCGGACCATTTACCATTTACAGAGCAAGTAAATGGTAAATGGTCTAACCAGTTCCCAGTTACAGAGCAAGTAACTGAAAATGATCGGACCATTTACCAGTTACTGGGTGAGTAAATGGTAAATGGTCGGACCATTTACCATTTACAGAGCAAGTAAATGGTAAATAGTCTAACCAGTTCCCAGTTACAGAGCGAGTAACTGGAAATGGTCGGACCATTTACCATTTACAGAGCAAGTAAATGCTAAATAGTCTTATCAGTTTCCAGTTACAGAGCAAGAAACTGGAAATGGTCGGATCATTTACCAGTTAGTGGGTGAGTAAATGGTAAATGGTCGGACCATTTACCAGTTGCTGAGTGAGTAAATGGTAAATGGTCAGACCATTTACCATTTACTTACCCAGTTACTGGTAAATGGTCTGTCTATTCACCATTTGCTCACTTAGTAACTGGTAAATGATTTGACCATTTCCATTTACTTACCCAGTAACTGGTAAATGGTTCGACCATTTACCATTTACTTGCTCTGTAAATGGTGAATGGTGCGAGCATTTACCATTAACTTTCTCTGTTAGTGGTAAATGGTGCGAGCATTGTCAATTACTTGACTATTTCAAATAAAAAACCATTCCCTTATTTACAACTCTGTAAGTGACTGTGACAAAATTTGAACGTGATTGACTAGTGAATTGATAACGATTAAAATTTCTCTTTTTCCTTGTGAATCTGCTTAAGTGAAAATAAAATATTTATTGTAAAACTAGAGTTAATGTGAAAAATTAAATTAATGTAAAATTTGCTGTTATTATTCATTAAGAATTTTCGTGAGTGTGGGAGTTCGAGAAATCTGACCACGTGTCTAATAATTTTATCGACCGAAAATTTATTCTAACGGAATTCATTGAATAGTGAACTAAACAAACATTAGTTACTTTATTAACAGAAGTGACGGGTGGAGTTTAATTAAGAATTAATAGTTTCTTTTTCTTTTTTTTCCTGTTTAAAATTAATAGACACGATGATTTAGAGTGATGAGAGTGAGAGGGCGTCGTCATCATGTGTCTAACGATTTCGGCGACCGTTAATTTATTATAAATTAAATACTGAGTAATAAATTGATAAATTATTTTTTAATTAATTTAAATTGACCGGTGGATTATCAAAAAAAAAAATTATTAGTTTGTTTTTCTGAAATTGATAGACACAGTGGCGCGCAGTGTTCATACAGTGAGAGTGAGAAAGCGATATAAAGTGACGGAGGCTCTTAGCAGCCATTTCGATTAAATAAAGGAGGATGCCCATAGATACGGGAAATTCGCCCCCTATAGGAAACGAACGAAATCTACACCATCGTTTAAAATGCAAAAAAACCTGTAATTAAAAAAAAAATTCAACCCTCTAACCCTTGGGGAAGCTGAGATATTTGAGGTGGAAGTTTTCACTCTTTAACATTTTTCGATAACTCTAAAATTCATAATAATAAAGCATTGCACCATTTTTTTTTTATTATTCAGAATGCTACCAAAAGGTTTAAACAAAATCTATCACTGCAGCAGTAATTTGATTGGGCGATACACCCTTAAAACCTTTAGCGAGCGAATATACTGTTATTCGCTAACTACCCTTAGAGTATTTCTTTCATAAAAAAAACACTTTGCACCATTTTTATTCGACGTTTAACGATTCAATTAAAAGGTTGCTAAAATTCCAGTTATTTTAGCATGTATTTGATTGGGCGACATACCTCCAAAGATTTTTTTAAGCATATCCATCGGTTGTTTATAAACTACCCCCAGTGTATTTTCTTAAACTAGATTAGTTTGCATCATTTTTTATCAATTTTTCAAGATTCTATTGAAGGTTCTCTAAAGAATCTATCAATCCAGCTGTGTTTTTATTGGGCGACGCACTTTTAAAATTTTTTACGAACGGATTATAAAGTTTTTTCATAACTACCCTTATTGTATTTCTTTCAAAATAGGCTCATTGCACCATTATTTTTAGACTTTCGAGAAATAAATCGAAACGTCTCTAACATAGCTATCACTTGAGTAGTAGACTGATTGGGCGATACACTAATGAAGAATTTCGCAAGCGAATGTACTATTTATTGCTAACTACCCTTAGAGTATTTCTTTCATAAAAAAACACTTTGCACCATTTTTATTCGACGTTTAACGATTCAATTGAAAGGTTGCTAAAATTCCAGTTATTTTAGCATGTATTCGACTGGGCGACATACCTCCAAAGATTTTTTTAAGCATATCCATCGGTTGTTTATAAACTACCCCCAGTCTATTTTTTTAAACTAGAGTAGTTTGCATCATTTATTATCAATTTGAAAGATTTCATTAAAGATTTTTTTTCTTGTTTGTTTTTTTGTTTTTTTTTCTTGTTTTTTTTTATTGTTTGTTTTCTTGTTTTTTTTTCTTGTTTTTTTTTGTCCTTCGGTTAATTTTTTTTTTTTTCTTCTATCAACGTTTTTTTATTTTTTTATTTCTTTCTAATCGTTATATCCGTTTTCTTCTTCAGATTCTTGAATAACATAATTATTTTTAAAATAGTCATCTAAAAATTGTGCTGGCTTTTTCAATGCAGTTAAGTATCTTCCATAACCCAAATACCAGATCACTGACATTATATGTGCACAGCAGCCAAGTGTTCGAGCACCATTTTTGCATTGGCAATAATATCCGATGATTGCATCTTTGTCATTGTTTCCTAAATCTACTAATATAAATGCTATGTACCGATTAGTTTTTGAGTGGCGGGAAAGTAATCGAACTCTTATTAGTAAAGGATTTTTAATATAAATGTCATACTTTGAATAATCTAAAACTTCTTTTTCATTGTGTATTTGAATCTCATATTTTCCGGACTCGTGTATATGCTCGCCATAATAGGAAATAGCCTGTTTTATTTGATAAGTACCAGAAGCAATATAATACAGATCTTTTTCTGTCAATCTCGGAAATTGTGGAAGAATATTAGCATCCATATTAGTGAACGTTCTGGATTTTCTAAATAGTCCTGCTGTGCTAACTAAATCGAATAATTTATTTGGTTTCCCCAGATTAAGTTTCATAGAAGTTGCTATGTAATCCCAATCATCTTTGTCAGATTGAATCCGCGAAAAATATGCATTGTATATGCTGCAGGCAACTATAAAGTCTTCCATTAAATGTGAAATACTTTTGTTGGACCAAGTGTTATCAAAATAACGAAATCGAGTTTTGAGAATGCCGTTTACCACCTCAACCACGAATCTCACTTTTGTGATCATCCTAGAATAATTAGCCTGCTCAGTAGTTAGTTGTTTTTATTTTTATCGAGGAATGATGGCATTTTTACTACATAGCCTTTATTTTCCAGTTTTTGAACAACATTACGAAATCCTCGATCAACTACGAAAATATCTCCTACTTTAAATAATTGTTTAAACCATCCTTCGTCCATGACATTATTAAGAATTTTAGCATCAGAAAAATTCGCAGAATATGGTCCTAATACATTTACGATTAGCCCGTTACTCGTCACTACTATCATTGGTTTTATCAAAGCTCTATGTTTATGGCTACTATAAGATAGCTTTTGAAACTCGTAGTTAGCACTTTTTTGCATGTAAATATACGTTCCATCCCATATGGTTATTAATTTATGTGGATCATCATCATTTAAAATTTTTCTCGATATTGGAGTTTGATTTGCAAGTAGTTTTTCTCTATTATAATTGATGTCACCCATATGCATAACTACAAAATTTCGCGTTAATTCTTTTCTAACAAGATTTATGTAACGCTCTATAGTTGATCGTGGAACATCAAAAATAGTTGACAACATTTCATTTGTGTGCCCATGTTTGAGTTTCCACAAAAAATGCCTAACGCAAAAGACTTTCTCCTGGTGATTCTTAATGTATCCACATATTTTAAAATTTCTCCAAAATTACATCTACTTAAGCCCGTTTGATTAAAAAGTTGGGAATCTAAAATAACATCAAAATAATCATCATTTAATGAATGAGAAACTGTGTGTCGCAGAGATTGTAAATATAAAGTTACTTCAGCAGGTGACATTGAGGAATTTTCCGATTGAGGAATTAGTGTTTTAATTTCTAATTCACATAAATTGTTATTTGATGTAATGTGTAATTTACAGCAACGTGAAGTTTCCGGTACATAATATCCCACCGAATTAAAAATTTGTATACGCATTTTGTTTGACAACTCTTGAAGTCTTGAAGGACAAATGCACCTAAAAATGCAAAGTTTGTGAGAACTCAGTGTTGCTGGAATGGGAACAGTGATGTGGTCACATATATCACTGTTTACGTTTTCTGAAATAAGTATATTATCTTTTTCACTCATATTTTTTTCCATTGAAATGTCTATATTTGTTGCTTCTATATAGGTAGTATTTTTAGGCGCAGTTGATTGTGTGATCATATTGATATTAACATCACTATATTTGAATTTTTTAATTTTTTTAGAGGTTTATTAGGTGTTGGTAACACAGACTGTTTTGATTTGTAAATCTTCATATAGCATTTCCTGCAAAAAAGTTCTGAATCTGAAACCACATAATCAGATCTACATTTTTTCTCAAGACATTTGTCACAGACATCACATTTCTTTTTTTTGTTTGTAATCTCTAAATTTAAGTTGTCTTTTATTGGTCTCTTAAGATGACATTTCTCGGATAAGGTTTCTTTGGTTTCTAAGTTCAAGTCATCATCTATTGAACTTCTAAATTCAGAATCAGAGAATAACATTTCTTCTTCTGTTTCGTCTATCAGCTTTAAGAGTTCAAGATCATCTTCATAATCTGTGTTTGATGAAGATTCGTCCATTTTGTTCATCGATTCTTCTGATTCGTCCATTAAATTTTCCATTTCAGGATCGTTTTTATAATTTGATCCCGATAAATATTGATTCCTTTTTTTATTTGATTTTTCAATCTCATCTTTGTACTGTACGTCAGAAAAAGGCTCATCCATTTTAGTTTTCAGTGAGTATAGTTGATGTACGTTTTTTAAAAATATTTATATGTGAACTGGTGATCTTAATAATTGTAAATATGAGTTTTAAAAAATTCAGTTATGAAAAATATATTACAGCTGCAAATATTGCAGAGGCCCTGTTTAATAACGATAGTGATATAAATCTTAAAAAAAAAGATTTTGAAATATTTGATAAATCACAAGCTCCAAGAGATTACAAAACAAAAAATTCAATTTGGATAAATGTTTGCCAATATATATTTAAAAAAGATAGATTGCATCACAAAAGTTTGGAAAAATATGTCCGTAGATGCTATGATTTTTATAGATTGAAAACAAATTTAGTTAAAGAACAGTACTTAATTTTATATAATTCATATCAATCGGATATAAAACAGGATTTGAGCCTTACTGATACTTATAGTGATGGTGTAAAGAATCAAGCTGTAAGTGATGAAAAAAATTCTAAAAATATCAATACCTCAATAGATCAAGGCATTGAAATACTTGTACCTAATATAATTACTAAAATAGAAAATGAATCTACTAACAATTTTATATCCAGCGCTCCATCAATCTCTTGTCAAAATAAAGCCATAAATGAATTGGATCAATCAGAAGAATTTATTGATGTAATAGATTTACCCTTTGTAATGTATTCTATTCCGATTGATTGTTTTCGTAATATTTTTGATAAGGACGTCAAATATCCGAATAATTTCCCAAACATTGAAAATATTGTTGCTGGTATAGCTTTAAATAATAATTTTAAGTCACTTGAACCTCAAGCATTGATTGACGACAATATTATAAACTCTTTTTTTATTGTTGTATCGACCATTAATGAAAAACCACAATACCGAATCATGACCTTCGAAACTTTCTTGGTATCCTTGATTTTAAATGAAGGGCGAATTAGTTCTGGATATCATAAATGGGTATTGCAATCAGAAATTTGGAATTGTAATGTATGGCTCTTACCCATTCATGAAGAAAGGCCTATTAAACACTGGTCACTACTGATTGTTTGTTTAAAATATAAAACAATCGTTTATTTCGATTCTTTGCATCGTCCCTTAAAACAAATGTGGATTGATCGATTGTGTTCCTTTATGAATAGATACAAGCAAGAAGAGATAAAATGGGTAGAATGGACGGTTTTTGTTCCAAACGATATTCCAACACAATTTTCTCAAGACCGAAACTCAATGAATAACTGTGGGGCTCACGTATGCGCATGGGCATACAATATATGTGCTACGAAATGTATAACATTTACTGAAGATGACATGAACCCCTTTAGAAAATCCATCGCAACAATGCTAGTACAGTGTAAAATTCCTAAACAAATTAAAGAGAAAAAAAATCATTGAAGAGATATCATTCTAAACAACACAAATCCAGCGATAGAAGTTGAAGAATTATATAATATTATGATATATCAAGATGAAATACCGTTATTTGAAAATTCTACTATAGGCTTTTTGGATTCAATAAAAAAATAAGTGTCATTAAAATAGTTACAGTTTTAACCTTCTAATATGTAATTTATGTGCTATTTCCAAAATCAATTTTTCTATAAAAATATTAAATTATGAATTCTCATTGAAAAGAATTCTCAATAAACCAAATCACCAAAAAAAAAAACATTTAATCTTTAAAACCATAAAAACAAAACAATAAAAATTATAAAAAAAAAACTTTAAATCAATAAAAAAATACAAAAAAAATTTAAAATCAATAAAAAAATACAAAAAAAATTTAAAATCAATAAAAAAATACAAAAAAAATTTAAAATCAATAAAAAATACAAAAAAAATGGAACCGAAGCTTCGTCACGTCCTCGTCGTGGTTCCGGATCTGACAGAGAGCGAAGCGTATGTGACCACTGATTATCGTTACGTGATCATACTGGTAAAAGCTTTATAAAAGTTTTGAAGAATAGCTAAAACATAATATGCAGTAATCTACTTTAAAAAATTACGCTAGGGATACTTAATTGAAAATCATTTAGTCACTGAGTGACTGACAATTTAGCAATCTTTTAATAAAGTCGTTTAAATTTGAATAAAAATGGTGCAAAGTGTTTTTTTATGAAATAAATACTCTAAGGGTAGTTAGCAATAAATAGTACATTCGCTCGCGAAATTCTTCATTAGTGTATCGCCCAATCAGTCTACTACTCAAGTGATAGCTATGTTAGAGACATTTCGATTTATTTCTCGAAAGTCTAAAAATAATGGTGCAATGAGCCTATTTTGAAAGAAATACAATAAGGGTAGTTATGAAAAAACTTTATAATCCGTTCGTAAAAAATTTTAAAAGTGCGTCGCCCAATAAAAACACAGCTGGATTGATAGATTCTTTAGAGAACCTTCAATAGAATCTTGAAAAATTGATAAAAAATGATGCAAACTAATCTAGTTTAAGAAAATACACTGGGGGTAGTTTATAAACAACCGATGGATATGCTTAAAAAAATCTTTGGAGGTATGTCGTCCAATCAAATACATGCTAAAATAACTGGAATTTTAGCAACCTTTTAATTGAATCGTTAAACGTCGAATAAAAATGGTGTAAAGTGTTTTTTTATGAAAGAAATACTCTAAGGGTAGTTAGCAATAAATAGTACATTCGCTCGCGAAATTCTTCATTAGTGTATCACCCAATCAGTCTACTACTCAAGTGATAGCTATGTTAGAGACGTTTCGATTTATATCTCGAAAGTCTAAAAATAATGGTGCAATGAGCCTATTTTGAAAGAAATACAATAAGGGTAGTTATGAAAAAACTTTATAATCCGTTCGTAAAAAATTTTAAAAGTGCGTCGCCCAATAAAAACACAGCTGGATTGATAGATTCTTTAGAGAACCTTCAATAGAATCTTGAAAAATTGATAAAAAATGATGCAAACTAATCTAGTTTAAGAAAATACACTGGGGGTAGTTTATAAACAACCGATGGATATGCTTAAAAAAATCTTTGGAGGTATGTCGCCCAATCAAATACATGCTAAAATAACTGGAATTTTAGCAACCTTTTAATTGAATCGTTAAACGTCGAATAAAAATGGTGTAAAGTGTTTTTTTATGAAAGAAATACTCTAAGGGTAGTTAGCAATAAATAGTACATTCGCTCGCGAAATTCTTCATTAGTGTATCACCCAATCAGTCTACTACTCAAGTGATAGCTATGTTAGAGACATTTCGATTTATTTCTCGAAAGTCTAAAAATAATGGTGCAATGAGCCTATTTTGAAAGAAATACAATAAGGGTAGTTATGAAAAAACTTTATAATCCGTTCGTAAAAAATTTTAAAAGTGCGTCGCCCAATAAAAACACAGCTGGATTGATAGATTCTTTAGAGAACCTTCAATAGAATCTTGAAAAATTGATAAAAAATGATGCAAACTAATCTAGTTTAAGAAAATACACTGGGGGTAGTTTATAAACAACCGATGGATATGCTTAAAAAAATCTTTGGAGGTATGTCGCCCAATCAAATACATGCTAAAATAACTGGAATTTTAGCAACCTATTAATTGAATTGTTAAACGTCGAATAAAAATGGTGTAAAGTTTTTTTTTATGAAAGAAATACTCTAAGGGTAGTTAGCAATAAATAGTACATTCGCTCGCGAAATTCTTCATTAGTGTATCGCCCAATCAGTCTACTACTCAAATGATAGCTATGTTAGAGACGTTTCGATTTATTTCTCGAAAGTCTAAAAATAATGGTGCAATGAGCCTATTTTGAAAGAAATACAATAAGGGTAGTTATGAAAAAACTTTATAATCCGTTCGTAAAATATTTTAAAAGTGCGTCGCCCAATAAAAACACAGCTGGATTGATAGATTCTTTAGAGAACCTTCAATAGAATCTTGAAAAATTGATAAAAAATGATGCTAACTACTCTAGTTTGAAAAAATACTCTGGGGTTAGTTTATAAACAACCGATGGATATGCTTAAAAAAATCTTTGGAGGTATGTCGCCCAATCAAACACATGCTAAAATAACTGAAATTTTAGCAACCTCTTAATCGAATCGTTAAACGTTGAATAAAAATGGTGCAAAGTGTTTTTTTTATGAAAGAAATACTCTAAGGGTAGTTAGCGAATAACAGTATATTCGCTCGCAGAAGGTTTTAAGGGTGTATCGCCCAATCAAATTACTGCTGCAGTGATAGATTTTGTTTAAACCTTTTGGTAGCATTCTGAATAATAAAAAAAAAATGGTGCAATGCTTTATTATTATGAATTTTAGAGTTATCGAAAAATGTTAAAGAGTGAAAACTTCCACCTCAAATATCTCAGCTTCCCCAAGGGTTAGAGGGTTGAATTTTTTTTTTAATTGCAGGTTTTTTTGCATTTTAAACGATGGTGTAGATTTTATTCGTTTCCTTTAGGGGGCGAATTTCCCGTATCTATGGGCATCCTCCTTTAGCTATTATTTCAGCTAACACTGCACGGTTCACCTGAAGGAAGTTTAAATAAAAATGTGTTGTTGCCTCAAAATTCATTTTGATTATGATCTTTATACATCTTAAACATGTTTTAACATACTTTTTAAAATTACTTTACGTGGCAGATTTATAGAAACTTGGGTTTAAATGAAAATATATCATTTTATTGGATACCAACATTTAATATTTAAATATAATAGCAAATGAAAAAATACCGGTCGCGTGCATAAGTAAGAGTTTAATGAACAATAACCCATTAACAGTAAACAAAAAAATACATTTTTTAACAAACAAACATAAAAATGTTCAATTTCATTTTCATATACATTAATTATTTAACTTTAAATAAGTTTATACAAGTCTATGTATGTGCACTATTATAGCTACGTACAGCTCGAAGTAATTTTGTAGTATAATTTTCATTCTGTTTTGATACTTTATAATCCATCCACTTTTTATTAAAATCATAATGCACTGATTCTGTAGCTTGCTCTCCGAAAAATCCTAAGCCCATCTGGTGTTTCGAACAAAATTGTGCTACGTGATTAAAAATTGTATGCACTTTTGGTGTTATTGAGATTCCCAAGACTTCGTAACTTTTTTTGAATTCTTTAATATTTTGTTCAAAATCTAGCTTCAAATTTAGAGAAAAGCAGTCGTCAACGACTATTTTAAATTTTCTAAAAGTATCTACATATGCCATGGAACCTGCTAGACCTCCAATGTTAACTTCACATATTTGTTGAAGTTTATCAACATTATTCAGTAATACGTTACATGCATTTCCTGCAAACGAAAAGTTACCACCATTACCGTAACTTCTTTCTACGTTACTTTGATGCGCCCATTTTGTAGCAATATCGGGATATAACTTAAACATATTACTATAAAGTGTGTTAACACAGCCTAATAGAAGATGTAATTCTGGAGGAGGAATTACATCTAAAATTAGTTTATCATCATCTAAATAAAATTAAGGTGGATTGATACAATTTTTGAAATCTTTAACTTTTTTTTTTACCTTTCCATGATCACACCAGTTATTATAATTAGACATACAGCTAGTTGTTGTCCTCAAAGTACCACACAGACCTAAATTAGTTTTCGTGACATCACACCAAATACATGGACAATAACTTGCGCTATTCGTTAAACCCGTAATTATGTTTGAAAGTTTCAAGTCAGTTGTAATTGTTCCTGGATATTCAATCAAACAATCATTAATTTTTAGTTTTGACCACAAAAGTTTTACATTGTTATAATTTTCTTGTGTATCTGGAGCAAGAGCAATAATAAATATCTTCTTTACTCCAGTGTCCTTCCATTTTTTTAGATTCTTTGAAGTATTTTTTTCAATGTTATTATCTTCATTTTTAGATTGAATAGATAAGGTGAATTTTAAAGAACCTCCGCCACCATCAATACCAAAATTCAAGTAAAAATAAAAAATATTTCTATTATGAATAATATGTTGTATAAACAAAATCAAATCGGTGCAAATAACAGCAGAGCTTGGAATTTTCGTAACAACCTCATTTTTTACAATTTCGAAATCCAATGAATGCACTTCAAAAAATTCATCCAAACTATGAGACTTTCGAAAATTTTTTTCTCGAGTACAAGGCTCAATAATATTTCGTGAACATGTTTTTTTTCTTATAAATTTAGAAAAATCACGTATCTGACGATCAGATAAATTTGAATCATTCTGCAAATCACATAAATCATTAGACGATATTTGGTGTATTTGTTTTTTTTCTTTTGCATTTACGATAATATTTGATGGTTTACCACGCTGTTGCGATAGAGATAGTGCAACATTCGTCCTTTCTGCTTTGTCATTTAATTTATTTTTAACTTTCCTTTTGACTAATAATTTAGAAATCAAATGTTCACTTTGCTTTGGAGTTTTGATGCCTTCTTGAACATTTTTTAGGAATGTTGTTAAAGTACATTTATGACTTATACCTTTAGCTATTAAAGTTAAACAATTCGAACATCACCTCCTAGTCTTCTTCAGTGGTTTGCGAGATTCCTTTTTTTTAGTATAAACAATTTTAAAACTTCTTTGTCTGGATCTAATTTCATTACAGAAAGTACAGCCACACTCTTTTTCTGACTTTGATGTACTGCGCGTTTTCATTTTTAAATGATATTTTGAGTAGTCTGGCATCTGAAGTGAACTTTTTAAACTTGTATTCATATTAGCTCTTGTAATTTTAAGCCTACAAGCACCACAAACTACAGCAGGTAAACGCGAATCCATCGTATTAAAATCAGGAAATAACAATTTGATTTGAGTTCCTATTTTACCTGTAGTTTTATAATGCTTTTTTTCGGCTTCCTTTTACACATCAAACACATATTATGCCGATTTTGTTCGTGAGTTCTGGCCGAATTACTTTGCAAGTTCATAATTGACAATCACTATTTTTAAATTGAATGAAATTAAATAAATTGAACCAACGTTGCTGCGCGAAGTCAAATGCTATACTAAATTTTCTTCAAGATTATATATCACTTTAAATTCCACAAATTGTATTTACATATGATCTTTATATTATAAATAATAAATAGTATCGAGTACTGTTAGCTGTAACCTTTTCAATGTTTATTTTATTTGTATACAATGAATTAGGTGAGAATATAACGAACTTTAAGATTGTAGTTATGGAAAAAATTTTCTAGCTTTGTATATATTATTTCTCATTTCTTAAGTAATTATATATATCAGTCGTTTTATAATTATAGATTTAATGCATATTAATACCATAAATAAATGTTTTTGACATACAGGTGATATAAAATAAATGGGGGATAGTTATTTACTTATTTGTTATTTCTATTTATATATTTATAATAATGTTGCCTAATAAAACAATATTTGTTCATTTAAACTTAACTTTTTATGAATCGGCCACGTAAATTGATTTTAAAAAGTATGTCAAAATATGTTTAAGATATCTAAAAATCATAATCAAAATGAATTTTGAGGCAACAAAACATTTTCATTTTAACTTCCTTTAGGTGAACCGTGACTGGCGGACGAATTAAAATTTTTAATATTATTATTACTATAAGAGAAGTTTGATTAAGACATTAACTTTAAGACGTCTAATAAAAGTTAAATTCATTTTTCATTGTTTCTTAAATAAAATTTTCTTATGAATGTGAGTGGGTAATGAGAGTGCGCATTGAATCATAAATCTAATAACTACTTTCGTTACATTGATAAAATAAATTTGTGAAATATTAAGTTATATCGAAGTGTTAAATTAGAAAAATTATTTTGTGTTGTATTAGTGTACACCTCTCCAACTTTTAGCTTTGAAAATTTTCCGCTAGAGGTCACCCACCTCCTGATTCAAGACAGCCCGAGGTTTGTGCTTACCGTGAGTGAAAATTTCCCTAAGGAAGTTGTGAGAAAAGTGAAAATAAAGAGAAAGTTGGACTTGAAAAATTGACCAAAAAAACTTAAAATATGAACGACTAGTGATTGGAGTAAAATTAAATGCTGATTGTAAGATTACTTCCTAGTATGTTGAAACGAATTAAATCTAACCGTGTTTAAATTTTTCTATTCACGCAGATTAAGTTAAATTCGTAATAAGAACATAGTAAAGTCTATACCTCCTTTTTTTTGCTGGTTAGAAATAGGTAGTAGAAACGAGGTCTCAGTCACTTAACCTCTAGAATATATAATAAGAAGCGAGTGTGATATCCCCAGAAATTGCGTTAACAATTATTTGAAATTTACAATATAAGTACATACATATTTTTCATTACTACATAAAATAACATTTTTCCCTCTTTCCTAAATTACCTCTCCGCCCTCCACTCCAAACTACGAACAAAAAATTATTAAATTGAATTTTTCTCGTGTTCTTGGTTACAAATTTAGGGTGAATTCCCTCGTTACTTAAAAATTAATTGAATAAATTAAAAAGTCTCTTTTGTTGTTTGTTTCAAGAGATTGTACTTGAAAATTTATTAGTGCGGGAAAAAATATGACCTGCCCCCACCTCTTTGTCCTCAAACCACTGCTCCCATAGAAAAGATACACAAAAATATATATTAGGGTGGTCGTTATTTACTAGATTGCTTGAAACCTTGTTCCCAAATCTCATATCAATTTCTTAACACTAAAAACTAAAAAAACCATTCAAAGACCTTTTTGGAATGGCTTTTTAACCCTTCCAGTACTCAGAAAATTGATTTTTTTCGTTTTTTTTCAATATTTTTTAGATTCCTGCCTATTACAGACTCATAAAAAACCTGTTTCTTTCATAAATTATCAGTTTTTAAATTAAGTATTTTTTTTCAATATATTATAACGTATGAAGTTATTTACAAAAAAATTCAGCTCGAGAAATTTGCAAAAAGCTCACAAAATCATGCTATTTTTATGATTTTTTAAAGTTATAAACGTTTAATTTTTAAAACAGAGCTAAGTAATAAAATTATGATTGGTCCATTATATATTTGCATATAATTTTAAATTACTCAAATACGCCCAGGTTCATTTTACTCGTTTTGCATAAATAGGTTGCATTATATATGGACCTTCGACTAAAATTTTCCCCCATGTGGAAAAATGTCTCTGTAAGCAGCTATGGAACTTTTAATTTTTCCAAAAGTAATGTTTTCCGTGTTATTGAAAATTTTTATTTCAAATTTGCTCTCGACACTCTTGGTATTTCTTAATTATTAATATGATGATAAATTAATATTATTATAATAGTTTAAAATGTTATTATATTTTAACAATTCAAATCTTAAATAGTGCAAAATTCAGCTGAATTAATAACTGTTCATTTGCATAATCAAATTCCACTTATTAGTTTAAAGTCAAAGTACACTGAACGAATAATTATTTACAGTTGCATCCTAAACTGCTACTTAATTAAGAGCAAATGAAGAAATTAGTTTGAATTGTGAACTCACTTTACACTAAACAATCAAGTTTAAAATACACAATAGAAACCTATGAAAATAAAGCGAACAAGCTATTCAGCTTGATAACTTTTAAATTATAGATAAGAATTTATTTTTCAGTTTAAAAAAGCTGAGGTTGAAGTGATAATCCCAAAAATATCAGCCGAACCTACTAACTTATCTTACAAATTTATTGATACTGTTCACTGTCTAGTGTAAGTCAGCATGTACAATTTTTCTCAATGATTAGCTGTAAAAGTTATTAATTTTTTTTTTCTTGGTGTATTTAGTACAATGTTTGTAAATATGCAGACCATAGCAACTCACGCAGCATAAAAGGTTGCAGTGCTACTTACAATGCAAGGTTACAATAAAATATTGCTGCAAAGTCTTACTGTAACCTTGCAGCAATCTTGCATTGAAACCTTCCTGAGACAACCTTGCTGCAACCTTGCAGTAAGGTTTCAAAAATAATTTCACGAAAGATTGTTGCGAAATTACAATAAAATATTCCAGCAAGGATTTACCGCAAGCTTGCAGCAATATTTCAAATATAAGAAACACCGAGACCTCACTGCAATCTTGCATTGAAACCTATCGAAGAAAACCTTGCTGCAACCTTGCAGTAAGGTTTCAAAAAATCATTTCACAAAAGGTTGCTGCATGATTACAATAAAATATTCCAGTAAGGATTTATCGCAAGCTTGCAGCAATATTTCAAATATAAGAAACACGGTAGCCTCGCTGCAACCTTGCAGCAATCTTGCATTAAAACCTTTCGAAAACAACCTTGCTGAAACCTTGCAGTAAAGTTTAAAAAAATCATTTCACAAAAGGTTGCTGCATGATTACAATAAAATATTCCAGCAAGGATTTACCGCAAGCTTGCTACTATATTTCAAATATAAGAAACACTGAAACCTTGCTGCAACCTTGCAGCAATCTTGCATTGAAACCTTTCGAAGACAACCTGGCTGCAAACTTGCAGTAAGATTTTAAAAAATTCTTTTTTTGCCCTAGGCCGCAAAATGACCATTTTGCGTCCTACGGAAAAACTTTAAATGTCTCGGCTTCAGGACAAAAAAATAGTATATTAGACTATGGATGCATATTGATCATCCTAGCTCGTGCAACTTTTGAGGCCTCGCTACGCTCGGCCCCAAAAGTTCGCACTCCCCGAGAATGATCGATATGCATCCTTGGTCAATAATTTACTATTTCTTTGTGAAATTTCTTAGTTACTGTAGTCTTTTGACTATTTTTCTAGAAAGAAAATTTTTCACACGTTTATATCTGTTTTGAAAAAATATATTATTACTAAGTATTGTTTAAAGAAATATTAGGTATAAAATAAATTTCTATAAAAATTTCATAATTTTTAAGAAATTTCAATCTATGTTGTTAATGAGAGATCCCTACTCCAGAGAAACGTATTCAGCAGAAACTGCAGAATATGATTTAAATTTAAAAAAAAACCTGTTTATTTTTCCTTTTCGTTTAATAGGCCCTAGAAAAAAGATATAGACATTTTTTCGAAAATATATTGAATCTTTTATTGGGAGTTTGACGCAATGTTTTGTAGAAATTTCACAGCAAGATTTCATACAACCTTGCTGCAAGGTGTGTGCAAAGGACATAAAAAGGTTGCAGTAACCTTCCAAAGAAACTTTGCAGTAAGCTTCGAATAAAATCTTGCAGAAACCTTCCATTATAATCTTACAAGAACCTTTTATAACAACCTTGCAGCAATCTTTCATTGGAAGTTTGCCGCAATGTTTTGTAGAAACTTTACAGCAAAATTTCATAAAACATTGCTGCAAGGTATGTGCAAGGGACATAAAAATGTTGTGGCAACCTTTCATTGAAAACTTAGAACAACCATTCCAACCTTGCATGCAACCTTGTAGCAGCCTTGCAGCAAGATTTCATGCTGTGTGGGAAGGTCCTTTATCTTGTTCAATTTCAGAATTAATTCCAAGTTAGTGTGACAAAACTTTCTGAAAGACACAGTCTAAGTGTCTCGTGCAAGTAGCTTTTTAATGGCAAAGTTAGGAATTAATATAATACTAGTTTCAATTAACTCGCTCCTAACGTCGCTCGGTTTGATTCTGACCTTTATAAAAAATATTTTTCAATTTAAAATATTTTAAATTTCAAAGTATCCATTTTTAAATGTATTTGTGTATGTAATTATTTATATATTTTAAATGTATTTGTGTATGTAATTATATATGTATATATATATATATATATATATATATATATATATATGTGTGTGTGTGTGTGTGTGTGTGTGTGTGTGTGTGTGTGCGTGTATGTGTATTTTTAAATATGCGTTTGTGTATATATATGTATATATACGCATATGTGTAAATGTATGTTTTTATGTGCATGTACGCATGTGTAAAAGTGTATGTACATGTGTATCTATGTATTTGTATGTATGTGTGTGTAAGGGCATGTGTAAGTGCTAATGTTTGTACATTATCGCTGAATAATATATGTATGTTGTAAATGTATGCGTATGTATGTATGTGAATGTGGATGTGTGTATGTGCAAATGTGTACGTGTATGTGTGAATATATTCGTGTGAATGTGGATGTGTGTATGTGCAAATGTGTACGTGTATGTGTGAATATATTCGTGTGAATGGGTAGATATATGTGTATATGCATTGGTTTATTTAAGTATCTGTATGTGTGTATGAGTACGTATGTGTGCGTATGTTTTTGTATGCATGTATGTCTGTGTATGTATGCTTGTGTATGAATGTATGTGTGCGTATGTTTTTGTGTGCATGTATGTCTGTGTATGTATGCTTGTGTATGAATGTATCATGAATAGATATGAAAAAAAAAACAAATTAAAAATAATTACTATCAAAACAAATTTTACATCATAACAAAATAAATATTAAAATTTGTTATAATAATAATTTTTTTAATTTGTTTTCATTTCTTTTCTGTGAATCATGTATTATAATCTTACATAAATTGGTATGCGCTACTTACAGTGCGAATGAAATTTTCATAAAAACAGAAATGAGAAAATACTAAAAATTACTACCACTTTGACACGATAAGAACAGAAACGTTATTTTTCATAATAGTTCCTGGGCGATTATTCGTTAAGCGTCTTATTTGAGACATAAACTGTATTGATAATTGAGAAAGCTTCTTTAGAGCTATCTTACTCGTGAGACAGTTAAAGCTTTTGTAGGGAAAAGAAATAAGAAAATACATTACCAGTATATCTATATACGCGAGGAATAACAGATAAAAGAAACTTATTCCCTCTTATTATATATTATATATTATATATATATATATATATATATATATACTGGCAATGTTTTTTCTTATTCCTTATGTCTTCTTCTTTTAGCCTGCAAAGGTCTTAACTAAATACGTCCCTTTTAACTTTCCTTATTTCTATATTTTGTTTGCATATGATCGGCATATCTCCTATATACTAAATAACCTCTTTTACGTAAAAAATGCTTAAAAACAAATTTCATATGTATATCTAATGAAAATATCTTAACATTTTTATTTTATATACATACATATATATTCATATACATATCTATATATATAAAAATAAATTAAATTTAAATATTCATATCATATTAAATATTTTATATAAATACAAACAAGGTAAATAAGTTTAATTAATTTTTAATTTAATAAGGGTTGTAACGTTCCCTATTCTTATCAATCCCGAAGTTTAAATTACAATTATTAAAACCCCTTTTATTCTACCTATTTCTTGATATTTTACACGCACCACAACGTGAACAAATTATTAATAGCTAGCGCGCCTTGCCTAGCTATTGCGAATTCTTCAACGACCACGTTGTTAATGTATTTTTTTTGGAGATCAACCTGCAAAATGCATACATGAAATAAAGTCGTTAATAAGCTAGCGCGCCTTGCCTAGCTTATGCGGACTCTTTTGTGTGTCTTTTTGTTAGTTATATTGTTACAAGTCGTTTATAGCCAACGCGCCTTGCTTAGCTATAGCGGACTTGTTATTTAATAAATTGTTAGTAATTTTTGGAATATTAGGTGAAGAGCCCGATATTATTAAGAACCAGGTGTCTTAACATTCGGGGCTTAACAAAGAATTAATAGGATCAGGAATATTTGCTTGCATGAACTCTTTATTCAGGAGTATGAATTCACAACTTATTACAAAGCACGCTAACACGCAGATTATATATGCCTTGCTATGAGCAATGCGATGGCCAAGCGCCAGTTATTGCTCCTAGCAAGGTATGATGCTTACACTGAAAGAGCTGATCCAAGAGTGAAGAGAGTCACAAGCTCCTTGCACTGCATGCATCAACTCTCCCAGGTCTCTCTCCCACTCTTCTATCTTAGTAGAAGAGAGGGAGAGCCGCCGTATACTTTCAGCGGTACTTACACATGCAAGTGCGTGAACATACATACGCGCGCTTGCATGTTCAACCACTTCGGTCTTTTTGGGTGTTTGCGCGCGCATCTTCGAGTATCAGACAGTTTCAGGGCCGTACATACTTGGGCGCTCACAGGGTTAAGTACCGGGTCCGTGAAATGTCACCAATGAATGAATAGGTATAGATTTAATTCCAAATATTAAGCATTATAAAAAAATATAGTTTTATTCATCAATCTCATTTAAAAGAATACATTTCAAACTTTAATTTTGATATTACATGTTAAACGATAGATTAAAAATGTATCTAGAAAAAATTACATGAATTACACATATTATAAAATTCACAATAAATATAATAGATATTGAATACTTAAAAAAAATAAACGTTTTTTTTTATTAAGTTCTCAAAACTTTACTAAAGAATATGATCCAAGTTTGATATTTCAAAAAGATGTTTAAAGATGAAAAAGAAATATTTCAAAATGAATTTTTTCCAAACAATTCATTTATTGGTGCAACGACTCTATATTTTTTTAATGAATCTTGATATAATTATTGTTATGTTAGATTATATCTTACTTATTGTATTATATTACAATATATTTCATTTTCAATAACATATAACATATACGTGATAGCAAGATTTAGTTAAATAATAAAAATATATTTAACATTATTTGAATTAACGTAAAAAGAGTTCAGAAAATTATTATAACTAATAACTTGTGATTTATTGTGTTATTTTACTCAATGAAATTTGCAATAAAGGGCACCAAACACCTTTTCCCCTTACATTTATTTTAATTCTTTTTAGAATAAAAATATTATTTAAAAGCAGAGTGAAGATTTTTAAAATTTAACATTTAAGAAAAACTGTTTTGAAGTTTCTAGTTATTATATCTTGAAATTATTAATTCTATACTTAGCTTTTATAAGATAATTTTTTCCTAGTATCTCATATCTACATTAGCTAATGTTATGAAAAAAGATACTTGAAAAAAGAATCTTGTTATTTTACTCGTCGTAGCTGAAATGCAAAAATATTTGTTATCAAAGTAAATAAATATAATAATTCATTTTATAAGGTAATTTAAATTGATTAGTACTCATCTCAACGAATGAAACAATAGATTTGTTGTAAGGTCAACAAATAAATTATTGACTGTTACATTTGAATAAATCTTAAAATAATTATTGATATGTTAAATTATATTTTACTTATTCTTTTATATTGCAATATAATTAGTACTCATCTCAACAAATGAAATAATAAATTTGTGTTAAGGTCAACAAATAAATAATTACATATTCAATTCAATTGTTACACTTGAATAAATCTTGAAATAATTATTGTTATGTTAAATTATATTTTACTTATTCTTTTATACTGCAATATATTTCACTTTCAATAACTTATAACATTTTCATGATATCAAGATTTAGTTAAATAATAAAAATATATTTAACATTATTTGAATTAATGTGAAAAGAGTTCAGAAAATTATTATAACTAATAATTATAAGTTATTATGTTATTTTACTCAATAAAATTCTCAATATAGGGCACTAAACATCTTTTCCCCTTGGATTTAATTCATTTCTTTTTATAATAAAAATATTATTCAAAAGGAGACTTAAGATTTTTAAAATTCAATATTTAAGAAAAACTGTCTTGAAGTTACTTAGTTTGATACTTATAATAAATGCTTATAAAAATTTATTTACTCATTTACACTGTAAAAATATAGTCGATTCCTCTAGTCATATATGTAAAAAATACAATAAAATAATTAAAGCGACAAAAACATGCAAAATATTGTCATAAAGCGAAAAATGCCGACTTGACATATATTACATGCAAAAAATTGTCGCTTTGACTATGAAATGGTATTTTTCGCCTGACGATAATATTTTGTATATTATTGTGGCTTTAACTATTTTAAATTATGCATGTACATGACTAGAGGTATTGACTTAATTTTTGTCATATGAATGAGTAATTAAATAATTATAAGCCTTTATTATAAACACTGAACTAAGCATCTGATTTGGTTCCGGCCGCCTCTTAACAAAATAAAAACGAAATTAGATTTACATAAGAAACTTTTCGGAGATTATTTAAGATATATTCATTATTAAATCAGCTAATTAAAAAAAATTTGTAAAGTATATCATATTATATTAGCCATAAATTTCTGGAAAATTGCAAAATTGAAAAAAAATGAAAATCATTCAAAGTTTATCTTGCTATATTCATATCATATAAGTAAAAATAAATAAGATAGAGTAAAAAGATTTGTGAGAGGTATTTTGTGCCCTTAATTAAATTAATGCTAAGACTTAATTTTATTAGCATTCAATTTTTTTGCTAATTACAATTCATAGCGTTTTTCATAATTTTTTTTTGGTTTTTCAGCTTTTACGTATGAAAATACAACTAATCAAATAAGTTAATATAAAAGCAATTCTAAGTTTATTTGAAGTAGATAAAAAGTGTTGAAAGAATTTTAATTTTTAATAATGGGTCTGACTGAGGAAAATAAATTAATTGTTAAAGGACAAGGATTGTATAGTGGAATTAATTCGATGTTAACTGATAATCATATATTAGAATTTAATAATATTTTAAAACGGTGCACCTCATTATGCAATCAACTTTACTTATTCAAAAACCGCAATATATTAATTCAGTACCTATTGATACCCAATTTATACAATTATTACTTTCTGGAAATTTCAAAAGTGGTCACTGGATTTGTATATATTATAATAATAAAATAATTCATATATATGACAGCTTCCATCCTAAATATTTACAAGATGAGCATAAAATCTATGTAAACAAATTATTTCCGAACAAATCAGAATTAAGCATAGTTTCCGAAACAGTACAATCACAAACAAATAATTATGATTGCGGCGTTTTTGCAATTGCTTTTGCTGTATCAACATTCTACAATTTATGTCCATGTTGCTTAAAATACGATATTTCCCAAATGCGATTACACTTATTGAAAATTTTTGAAACACAGCAAATAACAGTGTTTCCAATTTTACATAATTATAATAATGCAACTATCAATTACAATAATCCACCGGACATGATAAGAAGAAGTTTTTGTCATGAACCTTGTAAATAAAATACCATTAAATTTAGATAACGCTGAGATAGAACTTCTTGAAAAAAAATTACAAATGCAGTTATTAGCAGAACAAAAAAAATGATGCAAATGTATTTCAAACCAAAAGATCCTAATCTTGAAATAATTCCAATGGCAATTGACAATGACTCTTTAGAAAAAAATTTTTCAAGACAAAATGATTATTTAATGGATTTTGATGATATTAGCATAAATTATAACGATGATAAAATTAGGAATAATGAGATTGAATTAAATCAAGAAAGAAAAGAATTAAAAGAAATAAATAACAAGAAATCTTCATGTATAACAAAATTGATTAAGAAAAAGGTGACAGAAAAATCTAATGAATATCGAAAAAATGCAATAAAACAGAAAATTACAAAAATGCAGGAAAAAAAATAAAAAATTAGAACAAAAACGTGGCAATGATGATTTACGAAAGAAAAAAGCTTATTTGAAAATGAAAATGGAACAACCAAATAAATATAAAAAAATGTTAGAAAATACTAAGAAAACGAAATTAAAATTCAAGAAAATGAAAAGTAATGAGCAATTAGAACAAATACGTTCTGATGAGGCTTCACGTAAGAAAGAAGCTTATATAAAATTAAAAGATTCTGAATCAAATAAATATATAGAAAAGTTGAAAAATACTAAGAAAATCAAAATGGAATCCAAGGAAAAAAAAGTAATGATGAATTGGAACAAATACGTGCGAATAAGGCTTCACGTAAGAAAAAAGATTATATAAAATTAAAAGATTCTGAACCAAATAAATATATAGAAAAGTTGAAAAATACTAAGAAAATCAAAATGGAATCCAAGGAAAAAAAAGTAATGATGAATCGGAACAAATACGTGCGAATGAGGCTTCACGTAAGAAAGAAGCTTATATAAAATTAAAAGATTCTGAAGTAACTAAATATATAGAAAAGTTGAAAAATACTAAGAAAACCAAATTGGAATCCAAAGAAAAAAAAGCAATGATGAATTGGAACAACTACGTGCGAGTGAGGCTTCACGTAAAAAAGAAGCTTATATAAAATTAAAATATTCTGAACCAAATAAATATATAGAAAAGTTAAAAAATAATAAGAAAACCAAAATAGAATCAAAGGAAAAAAAAGTAATGGTGAATTGAAACAAATACGTGCGAGTGAGGTTTCACGAAAGAAAGAAGCTTATATGAAATTAAAAAAAGAACAATCACATAAATATGAAAGAATATTAGAAGAGAATAGAATAGCAACAGAAAAATCGATTCAAAATATAAGTACTGATGAATTGAAACAGCTACGTGAAAAAGAAGCATTACGCAAAAGAAAAACTTATAGAAAGTTAAAAAATGAACATTATGTTAAATATGATAAAATGGAAATAATTGAAAAAATTGACGATCAACGATTGGAAATTTCAGATGTTATTGACAAAACGCAAATGAATAATGATTTTGACCAATTTCAACATTTTATTTATACTATTGGAATGCATAAACCAACAGATGAGAGAAAGCGGAAATATAAATATGATTCTTATCAATTAAAAACGTTAAAAAAGATGATCTTCCTCCTATCGAACGTGATATTGTCATTTACTCTAAGTATGAAAAACCAATTAATATACCAACAATTAGCAAACATACAGATCCTATGACATGTCCGCTAATTTATCCTAATGGTGGTTATGGATGGATGCCAAATATGAAAAGTAAATTTGGAAAAACTAATATTTCAAATTTGCAATTTTATAATTATAGATTTAGTATTAGAAATAAATTTAATCCCTACCTTAATTTGGGGAAAATATCTCATTAGGCAATCATTGATGCATTTGTAAAAGTTGAAACCTCTAGATTATATTTTATACGAAAAAATCAAAATATATTAAGAAGTGATTGTTACAAAGGAGTAATGGACTATTTACATAACAAAAAAGAATTAGAATCGTCAAAAATTGGAAAAATAGTCATATTACCATCAAATTTTACAGGCAGTCCACGATTTATGAAACAAAATTACATAGACTCAATGACACTTGTAAATTATCATGGTAAACCTGAAATTTTTTTAACTATAACGTGTAATCCACATTGGAAAGAAATAATTGAAAACTTGGAAAATTATGAAAATGCAATAGATAGGCCGGATATTGTAACAAAAGTATTTCATCAAAAAGTGGAAGAATTTAAAGATTTAGTAATTAAAAGAGGAATATTTGGAAAATATGTTGCGTATAGTTACGTAATTAAATTTCAAAAACGAGAATTACCAAATATGCATATGTTATTATTCTTAGATAAAAATGATAAAATTAACACTCCCAAAAAAGTTGATGAAATAATAAGTGCAGAAATCCCAAATAAAGATATTTATCCGAAATTATATAGTATTGTTAAACAATTTACGATACACGATCCCTGTGATATGCAAAATATAAATTGTCCATGTATGGATAAAAATACAAAACAATGTACAAAAAGTTTCCCAAAAAAATTTAATGATTTAACAGTGTTTAAATCCAATGGCTATCCATTATACGAACGTAAAAATGATGGTGTCAAAATAATTTTTAAGAATAAATTTACAGAAAGAGTAGCATATAATGGATTTGTTGTTCCTTATAATCCTCACTTATTATTAAAATTTAACGCACATATAAACGTAGAAGTATGTTCCACTGTACAATGCATTAAATATTTATTTAAATATTGTTATAAAGGTCATGATTGTGCATACATTAAAATACGCGAAGTGAATGTTGATTTCCAAACAGAAAAGAAAGACACTTTTCAAAATGACAATAATGAAAATGTTGAATATGAATATTATGAAATACAACAATACATAAATACACGATATTTATGTCCACCTAAAGCAATGCACAGATTATTAGAATATCCTTTACATGTTATTTCACACACTATAAAAAGACTAAGCGTTCATGAAGAAAATCAACAAAATTTATTTTTTAAAGAAGGAAAAGAAGAAACGATCATGCAGAAAAATGTGGGAACAACATTAACAGCATATTTCGAATTGAATCGAGAAGATTTAGAAGCTCGAGATTACTTGTATACAGAAATACCACATTTTTATACATTTGACGAAAAACTAAAAAAGTGGAATAAAAGAAAAAAATAAGGAAACCAATACTTAGTAGAATGTATTTGGTAAATCCGAAAGATAGAGAACGCTACTTTATTAGATAATTACTATTACATGTTAAGAGCATGACGAAGCTGTCCGCCTTCTAATAATATTTCCAATCTTAACTTATGAATAAACGATGCGTTTAATCGAGTTTCTTTGCTACAAAGAAGAAATTTGTAAGATTAAACTCTGGTGCGGACAACTCAAGAAATCCACCAAAATATTATACATACAAAGTTATAATAAAAACTTTCAATATGTCGTATTTCAAGGTTAGGTTTGTCGAGTTTGATATCTAATTTCCAATCCAAGCTCATAAAAAAATAACAAGTCCAAATGATTTTTTATTTTAACAAAAATTATTTTATAAATATAGCTTTAGTGCGGACAAGTCATTATACTTGTTTAATTTCAGAATTTAAAAAGATATTGATAAAATAGAAAAAGCAAAACTCGATTGCTGCAGCTCCAACATGCCGTTAAAGGCGCCATATCTTTTGAAGATTTACGTACTATTGATAATGTAATATATACTTCGTTTTATAAAGCAGCTAAAGCTAAACAATTGATTAATGAAGATGAAGAATGGGACCGATGTTTAGAGGAAGCATCATTAACAGAATTCCCTCATGCTCTTCGTGAATTATTCGCTTCTATTTGCATTTTTCATAATCCCATAAATGCACGAGATTTATACAAAAAATATAAAGATAAGTTTTATCATTCTAAATACGAAAAAGATATAGGCGAAATATTGGCATTGAATGTTATTCAAAATTATTTACATATCAATGGATTTTCTTTAAATGATTTTAATTTACCTAACATAAGCCCATACATAGAAGATAATGATGATAAAACAATTTTAAATTATAATGATGATATTCTAAATGAATTGGAAACAAAAATAAATTCCTTAAAAGAGAAACAAAGACAAATATTTGACTTTACTATAAAAAGTTTAAATCAAAATAAACAAAAATATATTTTTATTAATGGACCAGGCGGAACAGGAAAAAGTTATTTACTTAACGTTTTAATAGCTTATTTTAAATATCATAATATACGTTACTTATGTGTTGCTTGGAATGGTATAGCAGCGAATTCATTGATTGATGGAAAAACAGTGCACACAACATTTAAACTTCCGTTGAATATAACAGATTGCACAACATGTAATGTTAAGCCTAACTCTGCAGAAGGAAAAAAATTAAAGGAAACACAAATAATAATTTGGGATGAAATATCTATGACTTCCAAATTTGCTTTTGAGGCAGTTGATCGTCTTTTTCAAGATTTATGCGATGTACAACACCAACCCTTCGGTGGTAAAACTGTAATTGTATCAGAAGATTTTAGGCAAACATTACCAATTGTTCGTCATGGAAGTCGTTTCAATATTATAGAAAATTCGGTTAAATTTAGTTTATTATAGCAAAATTTTATGCGTACGACATGATATGAAAATCTGCGAGTTTCAGATAATGATATAAATTTCAAACAATGGTTATTAGACATTGGAGAAGAAAAACGTCGTAATCTTTTTAAAGATGATAATGAACTAAGTGCTATACCAGAAAATCTTATCTTTAGAGAACATCTTGTCGAAGAAATATTTGGAAATAAAATAAAAATAAATAGTGAAAATCTAATAAATGAAGTTATTTTGGCTCCTAAAAATAATGATGTTATTCAAATCAATAACGACGTTTTGAATATAATAGAAGGAGATTATTCCTAATCGACTCCCACCACATAAATTACATTTAAAAGTAGGAGCTATTATAATTCTTTTGAGAAATTTGAATGTAAATGAGGGACTTTGTAACGGGACAAGGTTAATAGTAAAAAACCTACTAAGATATTCTATCCAAGTTGAATTGGCAAGTGGAAAAAACAAAGGTAAATGAGTTTTTATTCCAAGAATAATTTTATCTCCATCTAAAGAAGATATCCCTTTTAACATGCAAAGAAAACAGTTTCCTATTAGATTATGTTTTGCAATGACTATTTATAAATCCCAAGGACAATCTTATGAAAGAGTTGGTGTATATTTGCCATCACCCGTTCTCAGTCATGAACAATTATATGTTGCCCTTTCAAGGACAAAACATAAAAATAATTTAAAATTATTTTTAAGCAACAGCGCAATAGTCAATGGAGAAAATAAGAATGATCAAGACACAATTCGTACAAAAAACATTGTATATAAAGAAATATTATAAATAATATTGTAAATATTTATATAATAAAGATATTATGATATCTAATATAATAATATTTGATATAATATTCAAAATCATGATTCATTTTAGAAAGCACTGATGAATTGACCGTACACGGAAATGCGCAGTAATATAGATTACATTTAAAAATTCACAGTATAATCGGCTGCATATAGGGATGCGCTGTTGAATCGGCTGCATATGCACAGAAAGAAATTTGGCAATAAATAATTACCATATTTTGTTCGTGTACGATTTCAGAAGTAATCGAAATAATATATTTCGAATTTGGTAAAGCGTTTTTCTAAAAATAGTAATATACCATTACAAGAAGTTTTGGAATGCCGTATACATTGAATCCTGTATTACAAGGAACGCTAAAGTAAAAAATTACCACTTATTTTATTTACAAATTCAAAAATAGTAATGTTAGTTATAATTACATTTAGTATTTCAAAAGACATTAAAATCTTCTAATGCCAAATTTCTTTCTGTGTAGGGATGCGCTGTTAAATCAGCTGCATATGGGAATGCGCTGTTGAATCGGCTGCATATGGGACTGCGCTATTGAATCGACTGCATATGGGGATGCGCTGTTGAATCGGCTGCATATGGTGATGCGCTGTTGTACTGGCTGCACATAAAGATACACAGTCAAATCAACTGCTTAATAGTCATTGCTAAATATTGTGCAAATAAGCATCTGGAGTGGAGCCTGTTATGAAAAAATAAAAAAAAAACGCTGCACTGACAAATTCTTTAAAAAATAACAGGCTTGGATGAAATGCTTTATTAGAGTAAAAAATAAAAATGCAAGAGAGAACAAAAATGCAAGAAGCTGAAAAAAGGCAGAAGAGCAGGATAGACTAAGAAAAAGAACAAAGAAAAAATAAAAAGCGAGGGCAAGCGAAAAAGACAGCAAGAGACAGAAAGAAAGAGAATACATGGGAGAACAAAAAGAAGCGTAAGGAAGCAAGACGTGGGAATGCGAGAAAAAGCATGAGAAAGCGTGAGAAAACGTAGGAAATCGAGAGAGAATGTAAGAGAGCAAGATAGATAGATAGGTGTGTTTATTTTATGTACAATATGTTGTACAATTTTACAATATAGTAAATAAATATAAAAGTTTCAATATAAACAGAAAAAAGTAAAAATTTTAACAAATAGTAAAAATAAAAATAGAATATGTTTAAATACAGATAACATAAGAAATCATAATAATTATAATTATAGTAAGCAATATTAACAGTTATCGCAGTGGCAGCAGTCCATTCTCCAAGGAAAGGTAGTGTGAAAATGCTGATAATTTAAATGAGTAAAGCGATTGAGAGTTACGGATAGAAACGGGAAGCTTATTCCATAGAAACGATGATGTAACCAAGAAAGATCTGTTATAATATTCCGTAGAAGCAGGAGGAACAGTTAATGGTCTTACAGCACCCCTCAACGTTCTCACCGACTGGTTCCACATGTAACCAGAGTAGAGATATGTAGGTTCATTAGATGAGAACATTTTATATAGGAAAGCAGATGTAAAGTATTTCCTTCTAGCAGAGGTAGATAACCAGCACAGTGCAGAACGATAAGCCGAAACATGCTCTTGCCTGCCAATACCATACACATAACGAACACCCAAGTTGATGACTCTCTGCAACTTTAGGTCTAGTTCCGCCGACAGATCACAATATACAAGACAACATTAGTCTATGAGTGGAAAAAGCAAAGTCTGAACAAGATGCTTGCGTAAAGCAAAATTAGTGCTTTTCCTAAAGTAATTTAACCTGTAAAGCAGCGTAAAAGATTTGTTACAGACTTTGGTGATGTGCTCCTTCCAATTCAGTTTATTGTCCAACCAAACACCCAGATCACGAACATTAGATTCAAACTTAATTGTGGTGCCATTTATTGGCACGCCAGTAGTGGGTAAGAAAGACAGCATGTTGATATAATGATAAGAGCCAATAATTATAGCCTTTGTCTTACCAACATTCAGCTCAAGATGATTTCTGGAAGCCTAATCAGAGATAATCTTTGCATGAGCGCTCATAATGGACGTAAAAACATCCAACTTATTTAGAGGAAAATGGATATACACCTGCAAGTCATCAGCGTATATCAAGTGTTGTACACTAGAATTAAAATCAACAGCAACATCATTTATATAAATTGAAAATAATAATGGTCCCAAAACAGACCCCTGTGGAACTCCCGTGTTAAGAGAAACATAATCAAATGTAACACCATTCTCATCAATGACAGCCTGCTGTCGATTTGACAGATAAGAGGCAAACCACCTGATAACTGAACTGGAAATATCAAGTGAAGACATCTTTCCAAGTAAAATAGCATGACTTACAGTGTCAAATGCCTTACTGAAATCAAACAGCAAGAGCATGGTGACATACCGTCTATCCATATCCAGCCTGATATCATCCGTCAACTCCAACAATGCCGTCTGAGTATTATGCCCAGTTCTAAAACCAGTCTGCCGAGGATCCAACAGCCGTCTAGTAGCCAAGTACTCATACAATTGCTGATGAACAAGACGCTCAAGTACCTTGGATAAAAAGGACAACAGAGAAATAGGGCGAATGTCACCCATGGATTGAGGAGAAGAGACTTTATTAATAGTCTTTATTAGAGATAGCCTCCAACATGATGGAAAGAATTCATCTTTTAGCGAATCATTGAAGATGCGACACAAGAGAGGCCCAATTACAGGGAAAGCCGAATGAATAAAAGACTGAGGAATAGCATCTGGACCCCTAGCTTGCAAAGAAAAACTACACACCGATGCCCTAACCTGACTCACTGATACTTCAGAAAACCGAAACATCAGTTTAAATGGTTCATGATCAGCCAAAGTATTCAGATAATCAGGAATCGATGTCACTGATTGATCAGTTGTAACACCAGCAAAATAACGATTTAGCTCATTCACAGAAAAGGAGTGACGAGATTCATTAACACTAGAGCAAATACCAAGATTTCTAAGCTTCTTCCAAATTTGCCTAGAATCAGTGAGACCAGAAAGTCGGTCATAGTAAAGAAGCTTAGAGGACTCGATACACTCATTAGCACGATCACGTACAGCTCTATATTGCAGCAAATCGAAGTAAAATCGTGTGCGTTTATAGCGCTTATAAAGACGATCCCTCTCATGAACCAAGCCATGATGCTCTGCAGTAATCCAAGGTCGACGATTTACACCTTGTTGAACTCTTTTGACAGGCACAAAGAGGGAAACTGCTTTATTTAGATGTCCATAGAGACAATCAAGGCGAGCAGGAAGAGAGGAATCACTGCTGCATACAGAACAATTCAGTGAACAAAAATAATCTAGCAATTTGGCATCATCAACAGCCTTATAGTCTCGATAAGAGAAATCATTAAGCATAGGCTTTGAGAGAGAAGACTTAACAGTGGCTGCAACTAGATCATGCCCATTTATAAATGGGACGTCAGTCTTCCAATAGTCAATTAGAGAATCAATTTCATCTACAAGACATAGATCGAGACAAGTATCTGATGATGAAGTATGATGAGTTGCACCATAAGGCACAGAGAAGAGTGAATTTTCCCTAATTGAACCCATTAGAAACATAGAGTCATCAGAATCAACAGATATGTTGGCATTGAAATCGCTCATGATGATTTTAGTACTATAATTATGCATGAATGATGTCAAATCAGGAACGAAATCAGTGCCAGCAAAAAACGGTGCATGAGGCGGCCGGTAGACCACTCCGACAAAAATAGGAGAGACTAAATCAGGAGATTTAACCTCACAAAAGAGGTATTCAGGTAAACCCGGCTTGCCACACCAGCTACCATTAGAAGAACACAACCGTGTAGAGTTTAAGAAGGAATGTATGTACAGAGCAACACCACCACCTCTGGTGTTTCGATCCCGCCGCAAGAGCACATAAGAGAGAGAGACCTAGTTTGGTACTTATAATAAATGCTTATAAGAATTTATTTACTCATTTACACTTCGAAAATATAATTGATTCCTCTAGTCATATATGTAAAAAATACAAAAATTAAAGCAGCAAAAACATACAAAATATTGTCATAAAGCAAAAAATGCCGACTTGACATATGTCACATGCAAAAAAACCATATGAATGACTGAATAAATAATTAATTGAGCCCAAAAATCAAATAGACAATAAGACCCGAAAAAAAGACTGAAAAAATAAAGCCCAAAAAGTTAGGATAAAAATATAGCAACTATGAAAAAATAAGGCACTAAAGATAAGGCAAAAAATTATGATATCTTCAAATTATTAATGCTTCACTATCCATTATAAAATAATTTTTTTCTGGTATCTTTTGTTCACGGTAGCGTACAATATAAAAAAGTTATTTGACTCTATATAAATTAAAAATTTTTAATCCTAGAAACATTTATGAAAAAGAAAAATTTTTAGAAAATAAAAAATTATTGGGCCCAAAAAAATAAAAGGCACAAAAAAATATAAGGCTCAAAAAATATAGAGAAGAAAAAATTATTGGGCCTAAGAAATGTAAGGCGCAGAAAAAGTATAAGTTCCAAAATAATATAAGGCTCAAGAAAATATAATGCTCAGAAAATATAAAAAGAAAAAATTATTGGGCCCAAAAAAATAAAAGGCACAAAAAAATATAAGGCTCAAAAATATAGAGAAGGAAAAATTATTGGGCCCAAAAAAATATAAGGCTTAAAAAATATAGAGAAGAAAAAATCATTGGGCCCAAAAAATATAAGGTTAAAAAAAAAGTATAAGTCCAAAAAAAATAGAAGGCTCAAGAAAATATGCGTCCCAAAAAAATATTGGGCCCAAAAAATATAAAGCCCAAAAAAATGTATAAGTCCAAAAAAAATATAAGGCTCAAGAAAATATAAGGCCCAAAAAAATATTAGGCTAAAAAAAAGGCCCAAGAAAATATAATGCTCAAAAAATATAGAGAAGAAAAAATTATTGGGCCCAAAAAAACATAAAACCCAAAAAAACATAAGGGTAAAAAAAATATAATGCTCAAAAGATATAGAGAAGAAAAAATTAGTCGGCCCAAAAAAATGTGAGGCCCAAAAAAATATATGGCTTAAAAAATATAGAGAAGAAAAAATTATTGGGTCCAAAAAAATAAGGCCCAAAAAAAATTGCTACTTTTATTAAAAAAAGATTAGACACATTAGAAAAGAGCGGAGAACCGGAGAACCGGAGATCCGGAGAAAAACGTGGTTTCACTTTAATATAATATGGGATAATTTTAAGATCATTGCATTGTTTGAAATTTTCAATTTAATCAATACATCCATTTTCATTCTTTGAAATGCTTTATTATATAAATTTAAATTATAAATATGGTTTTAGTCCTCAATTTTGAATTCACAAATATATTCCTGAAAATAGAATTTTATTATCAAAGCAGAAGATTTTAGTCAAATTGAGTTCCAAAAATAATGTTTTCAATGTTATTGAAAATTTTTATTGAAAATTTGCTCTCGACACTCTTGATAATACTTAATTATTAATATAATGATTATTTCAATATTTTTTTATATTATAAAATATTATTATATTTTCACAATTTAAATGTTAATTAGTGCAGAATTTAGCTAAATTAATAACTACACATTTGCATAATCAAAATCCGCTTATAAGTTTATAGTCGAAGCACACCGATTGAAGAATTATTAAATTATTTTACAGTTGCATTCTAAACTGCTATTTAATTAATATTTAATTTATGGTAAATGAATTTTATATGTATAATAAATCTCATATTTTTTATTTTTTTTCCCTAGCACATAATACAAATTTACAAGATTTTATTCTAAATGGTTTGCGACTCGATTTGACTGAAATATTCTGCTTTGATAATAAAATTCTATTTTCAGAAATGTATTTGTGAATTCAAAATTGAAAACTGAAGCCATATTTATTATTTAAATTTATAAAACAAAGTATTTTAAAGGATAAAAATAGGTATATTGATTGAATTAAAAAAACTGGTGTGGCAGTCTTTGAGACTGGCCGACAGAAGTGAAACTTCTTTACGAAATTATAGAACTCATAAATGTTTATTTAAGTTCTATCACTGTTTTATTTAATTTTAAAATAATTTTTAAACTGAATAATTATAAAATTAAATAAAATAAAATTAAAATAATTTAGTTTATTTTAGGAATTAATTTTTTTAAATTTTAAATGAGATAGTGTATAAAATTTTTGTTAATATTTACTTTACAAAAATACAATAAAAAAATGTAGGGCCCACACAGCATGAAAGGTTGCTGCAAGGTTTTAGTAATGAAATTATCATTACTGAAACCTTGCAGCAACCTTTCATGCTGTGTGGGGGAAGAGAGGGGTTCACTATAAAACATTATAGAGAAAGAAAGAAAGTAAGAAAACGCGTGCTATTGCTTTCTTTATTTATTAAAATCAAATTCACATATTTGTATTGTATATATAGTATGCATGTGTACATATACTATATCTGTGCGTTTGACATCAAGTTACCGCGAATGTTTCTTTATACGTATTTAGTACCTTGATTTGCATAAAGGGGGCGCGGACGCTCTTCCTATATATACTCTTCCGTTTCATTAGTTTCGTTGCATGTACCGTCATGAAATCAATTCACTCCCGTATAATTTTTTTTATACGTCTCTTATGGGAAGTGTATACCGTTGGTAAAGAAGTTTTACTTCAAAATTTCAAACAATGCAATGATTTTAAAATTATATTATATTAATTCTTAACTTCGCCATTAAAGAGATACTTGTACGAGATACTCACCAGGAGATCATACGACCTTCGGGTAAAAGATTGGAATGAAACTTTAGAATAAGTTTCAGTATCATATAACTAAGAAAAACCCTTAGCTATAGAGTTTAACGATAAGTCTTTTTCCAAATACAGCACATCATATGATTTCTGATAATACGTACTTTCTTTACATCATAACTTCCAATTTCTAAATTCTAATGTTTTTCATTACTTCGAAGCATTTCATTTTGCTTTGCTTTTTTTATATTCATCTGAAATTTTTATATTGTAATTATAAAATACAATATTTAATCTGGTATAATACTTTTGAAGACAAAAAATCGATTAAATTACTAATTTACCTTGTAACGTACCCAAGGGGATAATAGTTACTTTTCAAAAAAAAAAATAAATTATGGTCCAAGTTTGATGCTGGATTAATTGCGGTGTAATATAAACGCGATGCTAATTTTACGTTGATTTTTAATTTTATGTATGCGATTTATATATTTTTCATTAATGTATCTAATAAACTACGCAAGCTCCGTTCGGGCAGTAGGCCAGATTAGAGGGTCGCTATTAAATATTTTACTAGCAAACTACAAAAAGCTCCGTTCGGGCAGTAGGCCGGAGTGGAGTGTAGCTACTAGGTCCCTTTTTTAACAAACTACACAAGCTCCGTTCGGACAATAGGCCAGATTGGAGGATAGCTGTTAAATATTTTATTAGTGTAACGCCAGCTTATTAATAAGGCTAAGCGTTTCCTTTGTAGTCTTTATACCGAAAGCTGCGACGTTAAATTCGTAAACGTGATTGTTGCATTTGAAAGCTGTAAATTTCTTGCTCTCGATCTGCCAATAGCTGTTGGTGAGGTCGAGGCTTGTCGTGCATTTGCTATTAATGCATCTTTAAAAAACCTCTTCAATACCAGGAGGAGCCTCATAATCATCGTTTAATCGCTCGTTTAACTTGCCAGCATCCAAGCACAATCTGATAGAGTCATTCTTCTTATTTACTACAACTATTGGATTAATATAAGGACTATTGAAGCGGCGTATTATTCCGAGTTCTAGAATTTTATTTTTTTCGGTTTTTACTTTTTCACGATAGTTAAAAGGAATCGGATAAGGTTTAGAATAGAACGGTGACTCATCTTTTAAATATAATTTATATTTATAATTTATTAATAAACCGGGCCGTTTTATATTTTTTACGAATACTTCTTTGAACTCGATAATTATTTGTTTTAATTTTTCTTTTTGTGCATGATCTAGATTTACACATAAGTTTATTTTTTCGTCGATTTCCTTTAAGGAAAGCTCGTACGAATAATAATCGTTAATAAAATTTTTATTACTAATTTAATTATTTAAGTTTTTTAAGAGCTTTGAAGCTTCTTCATTTTCAAAGAAATCTTCATAAGACTCTTGTATACACAGAGATGTAAATTCTTTTGAATTGAATTTTACATCTGCGTACTCGATAATTTCATCGATACCATTATTTCAAAGAGTATTTCTTCGGTCACCGTGTTTATTATCATTTTAAGAGCTTTTTGCGAGTCGTAGTTTAAAATGCATGACTTCACCAGTTTAGGAATTACAATAAATATTAGTTCTTTTTCCAAAGTACCGAATTTTACTTTTAATTGAACTCGAAATTTTAAGCACGTGGATTTTACTCCAGTAGCACCTTTAATAATTTTCCCGCTTATTGATAGAGTCGGCTTGTCTTTAAATTTATTTAAGTTAGAATAATAAAATTCTGTAGAAATGCACGTTATCTCGCTTCCGGTATCTATCAAGACCTTAGTCAGAACGTTTTCAATTTCGATACTTATTTCCAGACAGTGTATGGCGTTTGCGTTCGATTTTTCCAGATTTATATCATATAACAGATCTTCGCGAGGATCGTTTAAGATCGAAACAATTATGTTTTCGTCCGATAATTTGTCGTTCAATTTAGTTAAATCATAATGAGCGTTTTTTAATTTATTAAATTTTTTATTGTGATTTAACTTAGTTTTATGTTTTTTATTTATTCTAGTTGCACCACACGATGAATTTAATTTTTTACCCGAGAAACGAGATGCAACTACTTTGCGTTTCACAAGATAGTACATTTGCTTGGCATTGGCGTCTCTTTTAGATAAATTTTTAATAAATCTTCAATGACATCATTATTCTTTTGATTTTCATTACGCGAATCTACGTGAGTTTTTTCTTTATTCGCGGTTGATTCTTTTTTGCTAGAATTTTTTTCCGTTCCCGAAGCTTGCAATGTATTTACGTTCTTGTATTGCTAGGGCTTATTGAATACGCCGGGCTTTTTATCCGTTCCTTGATTAAGTGCCGATTTGTTTAAAGAGAAGGTTTTAACCTTTTCTTTTTAATCGTCGTCATCGAAGTCAGCTAAGATTTTAAATAATTCAGCTTTTTCTTTGATATTTCTACCAATAATCGCGTGTCTCACTACTCGATCGTAATGTTAGCTATTCGATTGATGAAATCTTGTTCGGTTTCGTCAATTTCTAGTTCTTTCGCTAAACTGAACATTTCAATCGCGTGATCAACGCGCGTTAATTTTTCCATGGGTGTATATCTACGGAATTCGACTTTACGCCTCGCGGTGCGCTGAATACTGGAATTCCAGTATCTTTGCTTAAATTGATTTACAAAGTCATTGAAATCTTCAACTTCATCTTGCTCAAGAAACCACCAGCTTTTCACTGAGTCCTCGAGAGTCTGTGAAATAATACATATTAATTCGTGTAAGTTTGGCTTAACGAATTCTATGTATTTATTTAACTCATGCAAGAATTTCTGTATCTAGCCCTTTGAATTTAGGTAAATCGATGTTTATTTTACGCATCATCTCACAAGGACATTTGAATGTCTTGGTGACGTGTACGAAGAATTTTCTATGCGTGCGACATCATAAAAGGGTTTTTTTCCACTTTATGTATCGATTTATTTAAGACCTGAGCTTTTTTAATTTAACATAAAAAAAAATTTTTTTTAATTTTCATTTTATGTTATAAGTTAATTTAAAGTTAATTTTGCAATTTGGGCAGTTAACTCATTTAATTTATTATCAAGCTCTTCATTTTTTATTTTATAAGTAGCAAAGTTTTTAATCGCGACACTCGTAAAAATGTCTAAAACGAACACAAATATTTTCTTTCTTATTCGCCAGACGTCTTACGGCTTCGCATAAGGCTTTATTCATATTTTTTAAATTCTCGATTTTTCGCGGTTGTTTATCCACGGTATTGATCAATTTAATATTTCGTTCGCGTAAAACTTCTACGTTATCAGTTAGTACAGATACCGTATCCCAACGATTGGCGTCAAGGCCTTCAATGCGTCCGATACGTGCAAATAGCTCGGCAATTTGGGACAGCATGAAATTATCTATCGTGAGGTCTTGTATCATTTTAATTACTATTATACTAAAACGTATATATTTTTTTTGCATTTAGATTTCTACGTAAATAGTCCTGGCAGGATCGCCAGTTGTAACGTACCCAAGTGGGTAATAATTACTTTAAAAAAATAAATAAATTATGGTCCAAGTTCGATGCTGGATTAATTACGGTGTAATATAAACGCGATGCTAATTTTACGTTGATTTTTAATTTTATGTACAAGATTCATAAATTTTCCTTTAATTTATTTAATAAACTACGCAAGCTCCGTTCGAGCAGTAGGCCAGATTGGAGGGTCGCTATTAAATATTTTACTAGCAAACTACAAAAAGCTCCGTTCGGGCAGTAGGCCGGAGTGGAGTGTAGCTGCTAGGTCCCTTTTTTAACAAACTACACAAGCTCCGTTCGGGCAATAGGCCAGATTGGAGGGTAGCTGTTAAATATTTTATTAGTGAAACGCCAGCTTATTAATAAAGTTAGGCGTTTCCTTTGTTGGTATTTAATGTATTATTATTATTAATAATAAAAGGAAATATGTATATATATATATATATATATATATATATATATATATATATATATATATATATATATATATATATATATATAAAGTATCTTAAATGATCTTTTATTTAAATGAATATATATATATAATTTAAAAAAAAATGGAAGCTCTCCGGTGAGAGAAAAAGAAAAGCTCTTTAGAGACATAAGCTCAATGAGATTTATTTTATTTTATATGATAGCTTTTGATATCAACCTGGGGAATTAAGCCTAGAGTGCTTGTATGTCCTCAGAGTCAATAGAGCTCAATTTAAATTTCTTTTTTTCAATATAAAACCTTAAATAACAAAGAACGTTAAGCTTAGGCGCTTATATGTCCCAATTGTTATTGGTTTAAAAATTAAGTTTTATTTTTAATTTTGGCTCTAAGAAACAAAGAGCGTTAAGCTTAAGCGCTTGTATGTTCCAACCGTTTCTCTAAGCCCAAGAAAAAAATTAAATCAAATTTTTCATTTAATATCAACTCAGGTAAACAAAAGGCGTTAAGCCTAAGCGCTTGTATGTCCCCATGTGTTACCCGTCAGAGTTGATTCAAGAATAAGGCGTGCGAGTCAGCGAGACTCGTGCTTTTATACGCGCAGAGCTTCTCTCCATCTCTCTTACAGTGGTAAGGAGCTTTTAAAGTTGCGCACGCTTACAGGCTTTACGAAGTTTCCGAGTTTTATTTCTTTGTCTCGCTTTGTATGGTGAATATGAATAAATGTGATAAACGTATTCCAAATTGTTTAAATCTCCTTTCAAATTGTTCAATTGCTTATGAAAATTGATACTTTGTAATTACTTTCAGGTTTTTTTTTCTTTAGCAACAGCCACAGCAGTCGTTAAAATGATTTGAAATAAATTAAGCAAAGTCAAGGTCTTGCTTAGCTTAAAATTTTGATCTTCTTCAAGATGAAACTTGGAAGTTATGATGTGAAGAAAGTACGTATTATCAGAAATCATACGATGTGCTGTATTTAGAAAAAGACTCATCGTCGACTCTATAGCTGAGGGTTTTTCTTAGTTATACGATACTAAAAGTTATTCCAAAGTTTCATTCCAATCTATCACCTGAAGGTCGTATCCTCTCCTGGTTACACTGTGTTTTTCATAAAGTTCTATCACACCAATTTGGAATTTATTCTGAAATTGAACAAGACAAAGGACCTTGCTATGGTCTGCACATTTACAAATATTGTACTAAATACACCAAGAAGATTAGAAAAGTCAATAACTTTTACAGCTAATCATTAAGTACAATTATAGTTGCTGACTTACACTAGACAGTGAACAGTATCAATAAATTTGTAAGATAAGTTAGTAGGTTCTACTTAAATTTTTGGGATTATCACTTCAACCTCAGCTTTTTTAAACTGAAAAATAAATTCTTATCTATAATTTAAAAGTTATCAAGCTGAACAGCTTGTTCGCTTTCTTTTTATAGGTTTCTGTTGTGTATTTTAATCCTGATTGTTTAGTGTATTGTGAGTTCACGATTCAAACTAATTTCTCCATTTGATCTGAATTAAATATCAGTTTAGAATGCAACTGTAAATAATTATTCGTTTAGTGTACTTTGACTTTAAACTTATAAGAGGATTTTGATTATGCGAATGTGCTGTTATTAATTTAGCTAAATTCTGCACTATTTAAGATTTAAATTGTTAAAATATTATAACATTCTAAACTATTATAATAATATTAACTTATTATCATATTAATAATTAAGAATTATCAAGAGTGTCGAGAGCAAATTTGAAATAAAAATTTTCAATAACACGGAAAACATTACTTTTAGAAAAATTAAAAGTTCCATAGCTGCTTACAGAGCAGAGTTGTAAATGAGAAAATGGTTTTTTATTTGAAATGGTCAAGTAATTGCAAATGCTCGCACCTTTAACCATTTACAGAGCAAGTAAATGGTAAATGGTCGGACCATCTACAGAGCAAGTAAATGGTAAATGGTCGGACCATTTACCAGTTATTGGGTGAGTAAATAGTAAATGGTTCGACCATTTCCAGTGATTGACACAGTAACTGGTAACTAATGGATTCGACCATTTACCAGTATTCCAACCAGTAACTGCCAACTTATTGATTCGGCTAGTTACCCACCCAGTAACTACTAACTAGTTCAACCATCTCCAGTTCCTCACCCGGTAACTGGCAAATGGTCGGACCATTTACCAATTCTTCAATAGTAACTAGTAAATTGTCCGACCATTTACCAGTTACTTGCTCTGTAACTGGGAACTGGTCAGACCATTTACCATTTACTTGCTCTGTTAATGGTGAATGGTCAGACCATTTACCAGTTACTTGCTCTGTAACTGGGAACTGGTCAAACCATTTATCATTTACTTGCTCTGTAAATGGTAAATAGTGCAAGTATTTTCAATTACTTGACCACTTCAAATATAAAATCATTTTCTCATTTACAACTCTGCTCGTAATATAACATTATTTCATGCGAATATCAAAAGATATATATATATGAAGTATATCTAGATACATATATATGAAGTGTTGTAGAGGCTATGTGTGAATGTGTGTGTACATGTTTGTGCGTGTGCGTACGTGTTTTTTTGTGCTTGTATGTGTGTGTAGGTTCTAATTTATAGTTCTATAGCTTTTCTTACCCCGTATAGATTTTTTACATCTGTTTACGGGACACCTCGACCACCTGTGTGTTCCAGTGTTTTTGCGTTCGAAACGGGGAGACTCGCTTAACCCATCCTTTTAAGCGCATCGAGAGCTCACACTAACCCGGTAGAACGTTCTGGCTCAACTATAGTAGTGGAGCAGTCGCATTCTGCCTTACCGGCCCTCGAATAATTATCTGCAGTTTTTGTTAAAACCGCGGAAAATCATTCGGGGGTGGTCCACCACGGTGTCAATGTGTTCGAAAAATTCTCCACTTTTAATTAAAAATGGAAAAAATCCCGCCCTCACCGGGACTCGAACCCCGGCCCTCTGGATGAGAGTCGGATGTTCTAGCCCCTGAGCCACAGTGGCTCTTATGTGTGTGCAGGTATTTGTACGTGTATATACGTATTTGTACGTATATGTACTTGTTTGTACGTGTATGTACGTGTTTGTACGTCTTTGTACGTGTATGTACGTGTTTGTACGTGTTTGTACGTGTTTGTACGTGTTTGTACGTGTTTGTACGTGTTTGTACGTGTTTGTACGTTTTTGTACGTCTTTATACGTCTTTATACGTGTTTAGACGTGAATGTACGTGTATGTACGTGTATGTATATGTGTGTACGTGTTTGTTCGTGTTTGTACGTGTGTGTACGTATTTGTACGTACATGTACATGTTTGTACGTGTTTTTACGTTAATGTTCGTGTTTGTACGTGTATGTACGTGTTTGACCGTGTTTGTACGTGAATGTACGTGTAATACATCACATTTTTTTAGCTGGAATTATAGCTAAAAACCTAGCTATATTTCTCATAGTTATACAGCTAAAAAAACACATGAAATAGCTTTAATACACATTAACATAGCTGTATTTTCTTTACCTATATTTTTAGCTACATATATAGTTGTTTTTTTTCGATCGGGAGGACATTTTGAAACTATTAAAAAACAATCTTGGAATAGTAATTACTATGTTACCATACTAAAATTTCGAACCTTTTAATAATTCCAATAGTACCTATAAATTTTAATTAGTTCGCATCCTTACTGAAAAAAAATGACATGAGATCTGACACGAGATCTTACATGAGTTCTCACGATTGAAAATGAAACGAGATCTCAGATGAGAATTCACAGGAGATCTCACGTGAGATCTTATACACCGCGGAATTGGATTTTTTCTGATACCCGATCTCACGTGAAATCTCTGATGAGATCTCAAGTACAAAAAAATTAATTTTTCCCGATATCCGATCTTACATGAGATCTCACGTGAGATCTTGTGTACACAAAAATTAATTTTTCCTGATACCTGATCTCATATGAGATCTCACGTGAGATCTACACTTATAGCTGTAATCAATGTTAACGACATCAAATATGAAATTTAGTCTATAATTCAATTAATTTTTATATATTCTAACATTACGATTGAATGATTCTACTCTACTTCTACAAAACAATCGTTATCTAAAGCATGTTATTACGGATTATGGTTTGAGACTATATTCAAGCATAATTATACTTGGCGATTAAATAATAATAATAACAAACAAATTTTTTACTAAGATTCAGACGATATTTACAAGTAATAGTTAAGAAACTAGTCACTACAATTATGCATAGAGCATTTTACAATCGAGAAGGCCATCACTTTTCAGTGAGGTCTGGGGCAATGCCGTTCGTATACAAAGCTTTGTACAAAATTTGCGTATTCACAAATTAAGTTACTCATTTCATATCACAGACGAAATCATGTATACGAGGCTCGGGGTCAGTTCACTAATTGATGACAGTTTTTCTAATCAATAGGTAGTGTCGTTCTATGACGCATGCTGCATCTGATTTAGATTTATGGCATAACACGTCTTACCAATTGTTACACAATTTGCATGTCACCGTAAAAACAGTTGCAGCTTTATTTATGTCTTGGAACATTATGACAAAATACCTTCAATCAATTATTATACTACATTCAATACAATTCAAGAGTATTATCGCAATCATATTGCTTGTTTTCCTAATTCAGTCGTGAATCTAACGTTATTTGAAAAATTTTAAAATCGTGCTTAAATGCAATTTCAAACCATGCTATATAATTATATTCATACGGACTATTTACATAGTTTTTATAATAAGAATTATATTTGTATGCAATGTAAGTCTAAATGTTAAAAGTAAGGTAATACACATATTTTATTACTATACTATTCGGCATGTTAAAGATCAGTTTTAGACGAGGTTTTAGACATTTTTTACTGATCGAAAGTAATGAAAGAAGAAATTTCGTTTATTTTTAATAAAAATATATATGAGAATTGCTTTCACTTGTGAATATCTATTCATTTTAACAAATGAGAAACGGAAGCGTGTAAATTTGTTAAAATTCAAAGACTAAGCGAATATAACAAATAAAATTCAAATATTTCTTTTAGCTATATTCGAACGGTAAAGTTAGTCAAAAGCTGATCCTCGATTGGAAAGTGACGCCATGAAATACAATGCAAATTACATAAAGTAGCCAAAATAAGAACTACTGACCCCGGGCAAGATGCATGGGGTCTTATAGCTCCACTAAATCTATCGATTATGATGATGTTCTAGTGTTCGGATACGTATTTATAATATTAGTGTAATTAAATACATTAAGGGCATGATACAGCTTCCATTTTTCATAATATTTCTGATCCAAGTTTATGAGTAAATAGAGAATTTAATAGGATTTTTTCACTTCATGAAAAAAATTTGTAGAATTTAACTTTAGTGCGGACAACAAAAGAAATCTACTGAAATATTATACTTGACAGGTTATATACAAGTTTTCAATTAATAGTATTTTGAGGTTAGGTTTGTCAACTTTGATATCTAATTTGCGATTTACACAGTAAAAAAAATTTGTAATTTCAACACACATAAGCGTTACAAATTAAACACAAATTTTTTTGTCTTAAAATTAACAAATTTTTTATGTGTAATTTTTGAAATTTAAATTTTAACATAAAAATTCATGAATAATACAAAATTTTGAAAATTTAAATTTGTAAATTTTACAAATTTACTTTTGTTAAAATATAATGATTGAAATGATTAAATAATAAATAATGACTTTTTTGCTATTCTTTCTGTTAATATATTTAAAAAAAGAGAGGTAAAGAAATATAAGAAAAAAAATAAAATGATGGATGTTGGAGTGGATCAATAAAATGATACCGAACTAAACTCATTTGACAATATTACATTGTCGTTAAAGGCGAACGTAAACGAATGATTACAAAAAAAGCTGATTATTTTTTAATATGAATATATTATCTATAAGTATAGAAATAGAGCCGGTTAGTGGCTCAATCGGTAGAGCGTTGGATTCGTAATCTCGGAGTTCTGAGTCGGAATCCCGCTCTCAGCAACCGATTAATAGAAGCACCACTGTAAGTTATTTATGCTTTGTTCACAAACACACTTACGAGCTCCGTCGCTGATAAGCATCATAAACAGCATAAATATAGCAACGTTCAAGAAGGAAAAAGAAGTATACAAATTTTTGAACTTAGCAGAAATTAATATTTGCAAACTGAATTTCACCCTGCATTCATGGCATTTTTATTTTATATAATAATAATAATGCTAATATTTAATTATTAAAAGTATGAGATTATTTGAATAACTTAGTACACACATGTTTGTAAAAATAACAAACTCCGTGTGTTCATTCTACAAAAATTTTAACTAAAATGATTGTACTAATATAGCTAATGTCGAAATTTGTCAAAATTTAAAGAACAAGACAAAAAAATTAAAAAATATATTTGAAAAATTTTTTTAATTGAATAAAATATGTAAGAGCTCCCATGTGAGATCACATATGAGATCGCACACGAGATTGCATATGAGATGTCACATGAAATCGCCTATGAGATCGCATATAAAATCGAATGTATATTCATTAAATTTTTAAAATAAAATAAATATATGTGCGATCTGACATGAGATCTCACATATATTTATTTTATTTTCAAATTTCAACGAATATATATGAGATTTCATAGGCGATTGAGACCTCACATGAGAGCTCATACAAAATTTTCAGTAGGAATCATTTTTCTTGGCTTGTTCTTGAAATTCATACATATTTACACTCTTCTGATTCTGATTTATTTAAAATAAGTTCATACCTATTAGTAGAATCGGTGGTAACGCAGGGGCTAAGGCTCTTGGTTCATGCTGTAGTAGACCGAAGTTTAATCCTCGGGAAAATTTTGCAAAAATTTTTCTGAATTTTTCTCTGTGAAATAGAACCAGGAGACCAGGAAAACCCAATTGAAAATTCTTCCTGGTCAATATTTGTTACGAAGAAATTAATTAATTCGAAATATTTTTTAGATGCATAAAAATATTTTATTGAAGAAAAAAAAATTTTTTTTCAACTATTTAACTTAATTTTTATTTTAATATTACGAAATATTAATTTACAATAAAATTAATAATTTCCAGTATGAGATATTTTTAAGTTTAAGAAATATCTTATGTATGTTAAGCAATATTTCATTGATATTTGAAAATGTTATTTTCACTGACGAAATGAATGATATTGATACAAAAAATATTTCCCTGATTGCCAGAAAGAATCTATTCGATACAATAAAATTTTTTTGGTTACAAAGAAATTTTTTTTCCAGTATTGGGTTTGGAAATTTGCTTGTCAGCGCCATCGCGTGGCCAATTGATAAGCTGTGAGAGAAGGATACTGCTCGAGAATTACATTGATTGCATACGAAAATTGTAGTATTTTGTAATTTTTTAATTAAATAGTATAAAAAAAGATATAAAAATTAGTTTGCATAGGAAAAAGGAAACATGGAGAATTTTTGTAGAAAAAATCGCACATGTTATAGTGTACATAAATGAAACAGTCAAGTTGATAAAAATTTTGACGGCTCTTTCTAGCTGACAATGTTTACATTTTTAACCATTCTAAAGCAGTATCTGAAGCTATAACCTATCGAAAAATGAACACCAAAACAATCATCTTTTGTGAATCATTTCGAATAAATTATGCATTGGACATATATTTACCTTAAAACGATATGTCATAAAGTTATATTTAACATAATCAAATAATTACATTTTTATTTATTTACTTCATAAAAAAGTTTTACAAATACACAAGATTAAATAGGGTACGCAATATAATCCTTCTCTCACAGCTTATCAAAGGGCCACGTGGTGGCGCTGGCAAGCAAATTTCCAAACCCAATAGTTATTTATTCTTATCATTAGCGACAAAGACAGAATTAGGTTTAACGGCAGGCCGGAGTAGAACCTGATACCGACCGAGTAACAATTGAGTTGTTTGTTATTTACTCAAGTATTAATCGGTGTATCTTCAAAATAAAGGTTGATCGCAATAGATATTATTATTATGAATATCTATGCACAAGAAGAAAAAAATCTACCGATTTATTTTTGAGAAAAGTAAGGAACGCCGAAGTTAAAGATTATGTTTATAATATTTTCGCGTTCCTTACTTTTCTCAAAAACAAAGAGTTTTTTTTTCTTGTGCATAAATATTTGTAATAATAATATCTATTGCGCTTAACCTTCAATTTGCAGATACACCGTTTAATACTTGAGTAAATAACAAAAATGCTAATTAGACAAGGACAGCGAATCCGGCCTGTTCTTAAGGAACAACCGCTACTTGAGTTAGGTCTATGAATAGGGGTCTTAGATCGTCTATGATAATAAAAATTTATATGGTTGGAATATATCAGGGTTGCGAAAAAAGTAATTAAAAATTATTTGAATCACGAATCATTTTTGAATTTGTAATTAAAGTTTTATTTAATTAACAATTTCTTTTAAATTGATAATTAAAAATATTTTAATTAACAAATCAAAATCTAATCGTGAATTGAAAGGGCTTTAATTACAAAATCAAAAGGAATTCTTAATTAAATAAATTTCAATTAAGAAATCAAAATTTAATCGTGAATTGAAAGGGCTTTAATTCCAAAATCAAAAGGAATCCTTAATTAAATAAATTTCAATTAAGAAATCAAAATGTAATCGTGAATTGAAAGGGCTTTAATTCCAAAATCAAAAGGAATTCTTAATTAAATAAATTTCAATTAAGAAATCAAAATTTAATCGTGAATTGAAAGGGCTTTAATTCCAAAATCAAAAGGAATCCTTAATTAAATAAATTTCAATTAAGAAATCAAAATGTAATCGTGAATTGAAAGGGCTTTAATTCCAAAATCAAAAGGAATTCTTAATTAAATAAATTTCAATTAAGAAATTAAAATGTAATCGTGAATTGAAAGAGCGTCAGTTATGATTATGATTTGTGAATTCGAGGGCTTTAATTAAAAATTCCACAATTCCTTTTTAATTAAACGTACTAAGGAATTTGTATCATATATATGTATATAGAAAAACATATGTGGACGCGCATATACATACGCACCTAGGCTCATATATATGCAACATTTCATGTCGACCAACACGCACACATACGGACAAGTTGATATATATATATATATATATATATATATATATATATATATATATATATATATATATATATATATATCACATGGTCCGTTTTATGTCAACTTGCACCCGTTGACCCGTATATATTTTGGTTTATATATATGTATATATATATACATACATACATACATACATGGGATATTTCATGTCGGTTAGCACGTACTCATAAGTACAGGTTTTCTTTATATGTGGTACATTTCATGACAACACGCACACACCCATTTGTGTACCCTTAGATTTACATATATGGGACATTTCATGTCGATTCGCATGCATGCACACGCACGTTAATAAACATAGGATTTTTCACGTCAATTCGAAAGCATACACACAGGTTTATGTATATGGGATATTTCATGTCTATTCGCATGCATGCACACAGACTTTAATAAACATGGGATTTTTCACGTCAATTGGAACGCACGCACTTACAGGTTTAGATATATGGGACATTTCATGCCAATGCGCACGCACACACACACACACACAGGATTATATATGGGACATTTCATGTCAACTCGTACATACTCATAATGACAGGCTTTTTTATATATGTGGGACATTTTATGACAACACGCACACACCCATCCTAGTAACCTTAGGTTTATATATATATGGGACATTTCATGTCGATTCGCATGCATGCACACGCACGTTAATATATATAGGATTTTTCACGTCAATTCGAACGCACGCACACACACACAGGTTTACACATATGGTACATTTCATATCGATTCGCATGCATGCACACACGTTAATATACATAGGATTTTTCACGTCAATTATCACCCACGCCTATACAGGTTTATATACATGGGACATTTCATGACAACTCTAACACACCTATCCAAGCGCCCTTAGGTTCACATATATGGGACGTATCATGTCAACACGCACGCACCGGTTTTCATATATTTGACATATCTTGTCAACTCGAACACGCAAACACATCTAAACATGTATTTAAAATTTGTATTTATATATATGGGACCGTTTCTGTCAATTCGCATGTACGCACACACATGGGCTTATGAATATATATATATATATATATATATACACACATATATATGTGTGTATATCTGTGTACACATATACATGGGATATTTAATGTTAATTCACACGCGCGCACATACACACAGGTTTATATACACGGGACGTTTCATGTCAATTTACATGCATGACACACGTACTTGAGTTTGTATATATTTTTCTTTATATATATATATATATATATGGGGCTGTTCCTGTCAAGGCGCATGCACGCACACACATGGGCTTATGAATATATGTATATACATATACATGGGATATTTTATGTCAATTCACATACGCGCACACACACACAGGTATATATATATATATATATGAGTGCCACCAGATTTTTTTTTTAACAAGTGAGCAGTTTTTAATCAGTTACACAAACAGGTTATTTTTTCTATGTTACTTAAAATAAAAAAAATTCTAATTTAGGAAAAATTGCTAATATTAATACTGATAAAAATCTTAAAGATTTTTAAGGAATGGTTTTACTTTTTGATGGATAATTTGATTATATGATTTTATTTTCAAAAAAGTTTTTCCCATAATAGTTATCTGTAATAAAAAAATTCTTTTACAATGTTAATTACTTTTTCCTGAAATTCGTTTTAAAAGTTTATGCTTAGCAATTTTAAAATTTGGTTGTGACACTGATGATGCTGCTATAAATTATTTTGGATGTGTTATAATTAGTGTGCTGCCTCAATTTTCAACTAAAGGATTATAAATTAAGGATATTTTGGATTGAATTGCGGAAATAAAATAAATGATTAAAGAATTACAATCAACAAATCAATAAATTCAATTATTAATAGTTAGAAAAAAATGTTACCATGTCAGTGAGTTTTTTCAACAGGGTTATACATAAATTAAATTAATTAAAATTAATATTTTCAATCAATCATATACCTATTTTTTTCATTAAAAAGATATATTTTTACAAAATATGTAACAGTAAAAGAGTAGTTCACAAAAAAAATTGTACTTCGTTAAAAAATTTTATAAATTATAAAAACACAAGTTTTTTAAACTTCATAAAATAATGAATAGCGTACTGTACATATTGTTCTTGTAGCAAAATTTCCACACGTAAAATATGTTATAAGATTAAAATACAAATAACGATTAATTAAACGTATTTATAAATTATAACATAAATTTAGCAAATGAAATAAAATTTTAGGAAATCCTATTCTAATCTCTGCTGCACTGTAACAATAGTCTCATTCTAATATGAAAAATTGAAAAAAATTATAAAACTTATTCTTTTTTATAATTTTGGCATGAAAATTGCATGAAATAAGCGACAAAATGTTTTTTATTTGAAAAATAGACTTTTCAAATTTTTGGAAATTATATCATACAAATTTTCCTGGACATTTTCCGACTTCACCCCCTTTAAATTAATGTTTAGTGACAAAATATATAAAAAAAATTTTTGGAACCGTGGACTTTAATGTTACTATAGCAATCTCCCCTATTTTCCGACCTGACTTTTTCATGTGAGCACCGTTGCGTGGTACTTTCTGAATAAGCGGTTCAATTATTCGTGAAAAATTAAAGGAAGACCGCAACCAGCCTAAACCATTCTTTTTTTATCAACAGTTGGTGGATTAAAGAATAATTTTAGCTTATTAAAATGTAAAAATTCTTAATTATATTGGTCACCAATGATTAGTGCAATAAAATAAAAAAAATCATTGACAATGGCAAAATGAGTTTTTTTTATATTTATGATGTTTTTACAGAGAAATGGTGCAATGTACGGCAAAATTGATAAGAATATTTTCGACTTAATATTTGATGAAAAACACGAAAAATTATGTTTTTCTGCGGAGAATTAACAACCAGAAAATTTACTTTAGAGATTTTCCTAACTATTTTCCAGCTATCCACCCTCGAAATTCGTGTTCAAAGCACCAAAATACATAGGAAAAACTTTGGTGGAGCCGTGGATCTCCATCGGCTACGGAAACTCTCCTAGCTACCTATATTAGTTATAAATGTTCTCCGTATTCAGGTGAAATACCCCGGTTAAAATGTACATTAAGGTTTGGAAAGATTCTGATGTAAAAGAACCTTTCTAATTTTTTGCGGTTTTTGGTACCAGTCCATAATACAACTTTGTGAACTCTTATGAAAAAAATTGTCATGATTTTCGTTGATACCTTCTGAACTTTTTTGATTCATTAAGTTTTACTAAGGAATAGTAACCTTAATTTTATTGTATTCACAATTAATGAACAATTAAGATCGCTTTAGAAGTGAACAGCACTGTAAAGTTTTCAGGAGAATCCTTCTAGATTGTATTTTAAAAAATTCTTCAGAAATATTTTTCACGTTTTATCATCGTATGAATATATTTATTAAATTATTGGTAAATAAATGATTATAAATCTATGAGATCATTTTTTTTTTTTTTTTTTAACGTCGCTATATTTATGCTATGCTATTATTGCTATGCTAATCAGCGACGGAGCTCGTAAGTGTGTTTGTGAACAAAGCACATGTAACGTACAGTGGTGCTTGTATCAATCGGCCGAGAGCGGGATTCGAACTCGGAACCTCGATACTTCGAATCCAACGCTCTACCGAATGAGCCACAGACCGACTCGTATGAGATCATTTAAGAATACGAATGAATCTTTATATTTTCTGTATATTGATTGAAAGGTTAATGAAACTTCACGAACTCTGTGGAAGTAGATCGAGATGAATTATTACAATCTTGTAAAGAGTTTAATAGCTATTAAAGATCCTTAAGAGGAGGTCGAGTATATATGTCCTATTGTAATCAAAAAATTGATTTTTTTACAAAAACTAATAATTTTAGCAAAAAATAAAGAGAAAGCCCCATCTTGTATCATAAAAAGCAATATTTTCTTTGAATAGGAAAAAATTTTTTTATCGATTCGTTTTGAAAAAAACCTTGAAAAACATAAAATATCGAGGTTTGGATGGACAATTCAGTTTTTCAAAGTTTTCTTTGAAACGAAGCGATAAAAATAATTTTTTCTCATAAGAGAAAATATTGCTTTTTAGTATACGAGATGGGGCTTTCTTCTTATTTTTTGCTACAATCATAAGGTTTTGCAGAAAATTGAATTTTTTTATTATAAAAGGATAGAGATGTACGACCTGCTATTAATAAAATACCGTGAAAATTATTTATGATTCTCAGTAACGATCTTGAAGTTATAAAAAAATATACATATTATTAAATTTTTTTAACTCCTGAAATAGTTAAGCATACCATGAAATTGTTTGATAATGGAAATAGAGTCATTTTACACGACTAAGCTATAAATTTTTTTTGTGAATAAATACAATAAATCGCACTAATTTATTAATACTAGGCAATTTTTCAGTTTATTAATAAGTTAATTTAATTAATACTATGATATGCCCTTCAAAAATCACTATTCAATATATTAGAAATTCATAAAGAATCTGAAGAAGTCATAATCATATTTTTTGATATATGGGGATATCCACAAAACTTTTAATTGTCTAGTAACAGGTCATATTACAGCTGTTACTGGGTTACCGCATGATGCACATTGTTTAAACTAGGTTCAAATCTTTTGTGCTATCCTGTAACTCTATTTCTGATGTATTTTGTAAATGTTTAACAAACGGCGCAGTAGATATTTCTATGAAACATTCATTTTTACACATAAAAAATTACCGTAATTTATCTTATGTGTAAATTTACTTATTATAGAATTATCTGCTGCGCCGTTTGTGGCACATTTACAAAATACATCAGAAATAGAGTTACAGGATAGCACAAAAGATTATAACCTAGTTTAAATAATGACCTGTTACTAGAGAATTTAAAGTTGCATGGATATCCCCATATAATACCATAGTGGTACACATGAAATTGGAAAGGTTCTAAAAATATATAAATTACAATAACTTTTCTGATGAGGATATATTATTCAGATTAATATTATTTTTAAAATTAGATAACATTATTTTTATTTTTAAGAGCATGACGAAGCTTCCAGTCTTCTAATAATATTTCCAATCCCAAGTTATGAATAAACAATGCGTTTAATAACATTTTTTTGCGACAAAGAAAAAATTTGTAAGATTCAACTCGAGTGCGGACAACTCAAGAAACCCACGAAAATACTACATAAAAAGTAATAATACAAACTTTTAATGTAACGTATTTTAAGATTAGGTTTGTCGAGCTTGATATAATTTCCAATCCAAGTTCATAAAAAATTTAGAAGTTTAAATGATTTTTTATTTTAACAAAAATTATTGTATTAACATAGCTTTAGTGCGGATAAGTCATTATATTTGTTTTTCTCATCCGTACTGAGTAAGCGGCCTATAGCGCATGCGTTTTCGGGGTAGTAAGTAGCTAATAGCGCGCGCTGCGTGTGTTGTTTTTTGAGGGCGTGTGTTTCACAGCTATGTATAATATTATTTTGTATTGAATCACGTAAATACGTTACATTCTGTAAAATAATGTCACGCAAAAGCGTTAATTAATGTAAAATCGCAAAGGTTTATACAAGCGCAGCGCCCTCATACTGTATCTCATCGACCATATGATGAATTTTATACTCTATCTCGCTTTAACCTCTGACAAAGTAAATCGTATCATCTATTCTTGTATTATTTTTACATTAACGAAATCGTAATTATTCCGTATAAACGTGAAATTGGTGAACTAAAAGTATGTAATTTAATTACAAATAATAGTACCAAAAAGTATTGAAATATACTATTGCGAGTCAGTCGTACGGCAGATATGAGAGAGAGAGAGTCTCGGGCAATGGCGCTATTCGCTACGCTCGTGCGCCAACTTGCCCTCGTGCGCAATAGTCAACTAAACCTTACTCGTTACACAATATACTATTAATTTACGAATTTAAAATGATATTAATGAAATAAAAAAAGCAAAACTTGATTGCTGTAGCTCCAACATCAGATAAATATTACGGAAAGAAACATAATGAATCACTCAAATTCACAATTTTATAAATTACAACTGAATCACTGGAAAAATAGTTGCATACAATAGACTTTTCCAAATTTTATGAGTAACGACTTATAATTGAAATTTCAATGTCGGAACGATTTGGAAAACTTAAAACATTTATCAATTTTCATTTCATAATAGTTCTTAAACATTCTTTAAAGACCGGAAAAATATTTGTTCCGATTCTTTCAGAAATTTTTGGGTCATTTTAACGAGGATATAACTGATGATGATGTAACAAAATTCAACTGCAATAATCACAAATTTTCCAATCGAAAACGTTTCCATAAATAATTTCCATAACTTTATAATTTCACGAAAATAATCATAATCTTCATAATTCTGCAAAAATGACGATTTATATTGACTTTTTCATAAATTTAAGTAACTTATAGAAATTTTCTCAAATTCAATTTACTTGTTTTTGTCATAAAAAACGAAAGATAATTAGTCTCAAAGCAGACTTAACGTAGGCAAATATTATTTTTTTATATACGCTTTTCTTATATTCGCCTTCATGTCTGTTTGCATGTTTGTCTGTCTGTAATCAAATCTTGCGCGCTCGATTTCAGGCACTTTTTGACAGATATAAATTCTGACAATTGGCATAGAGTTTGGTCTTGGATAACAATACAATAATCAGTTGTCATTTTGGTACCTGGACATCCAGGTCGATGATAATGGGTGTGAAAAGTCATCTCCGAGGAAGTATAAATGGGGAGGCTTTCCTTTGGTCAAGGCGAGTTTCTCGGGGGTTTTCAGGGTTGCTAAAACCGAATTTGAGATCAAACAATTGCCACAAAGTGATGCACGTTGTCCAGAATACGCATGGACGTCGTCTCCGAGGAAGTACAAGTGGGGAGGCTTTCTCTGGGTCGAGGTGGGTTCCCCGGGGGATTTCGGGGCTGCTAAAACCTAATTCAAGGTTTGAAAGTGAATCTATAATGCATAATAATGATTTAGGATGAAGAGGTCGAACTGGAGTACCAAGTCGCCGATAACGGATGTACCTGAGTGTAATCTTCGAAAAGTCAGGTTGCAATGTAACTCTAAATGATAATAAAAACAATTTTAACTTAAAAATAGAAAATACAAAATTTTAAAAACATGCTTTAAAAATAAAATACAATAATTGAATAAATAGACTAAAAAGTATAAAATAAATAAATTAACTTTTTTTAAATTTTTTAAATGATAGCGCTTATTACCTGTATATCGGAATGATGTTTGATGAAAAAATGTTAAAATTATTCACTAATTACAATAGTAATATGCTTTCTCGAAGTTAAATTTCGCTGGCATTATTCGAACGAAAAATTCATAAATTAGTAGGGATACTACCGCAAATTTATATGCGAGATGATTTGTATGAATGATCTTTATATATGGGTATCGACTACGAGTAAATCAACATATTTCATGGAACTTGCATGAATCTTAAACAATTGTTCTTTTAAAATCTTTTTATTTCCGAGTATTCTCCGACCTAATCAAACAACCTTAGAATCGAAATCTAAAAGAATCTCCAAGTTTCATTTGACGTAGTCCCTGCAAATGTCTGTAAACTTCATAATCGGTATGGAAAATTTCAAAATTCATTCATATAGACGATTTCCAGGTAGCCAGGATCACCTGGATATTGTGAGATGTCATCTCGGGAAACGTACATGTTATTATTAAATAATGGCTAAATTTCAAAAGATATTCTTGTAGACAATGTTTATCTTACTCGGAACATCCATGTTTGGCTAGATAACATTTGAATCAACTCCAAAGTAGTTATTAAACTATAAGTTGAATTTCAAAAGTTTTAGCTGTAGGTGATGTTTAAGTTGTCATTAACACCTAGGTACCCAAAGACGGCGATCGTGGGTACCACAGCATAATAAATAACTATTTTTTAAATATTGTCTACATCGATAAGGTAAAGTATGTATATATATATATATATATATATAAAGTTAAATATGTGTTTGTATGTGTGAGCGTGTGCGTGCGCGTATGAGTTGAAATTAAATGTTCTATATAAACTTGAATAAACCTGTGTGTGTACGTGCGATTCTACATGAAATGTCCCTTATGTATATATATACATGTTTATATCATGCTTGTAAGTCGACATGAAAAGTCTCACGTACATGAACGCGTGTGTGCATGCATGCGAATTGACTTGAAACGTCTCATATATATAAACCTAAGGGTACTTAGATAGGAGTGTACAAGTTGTCATGAAATGTCCCATATATATAGAAAAACCTGTGCTTGCGAGTACGTGCAAGTTGACATGAAATGTCCCATATATATATATATAGAAACAAAAAAATTGAGGGTGAACGTGAGCAATTTGATATGGAATGGACCATATATACATATGCAAAAACCTGGCAGTAAGGTCGTACATGAGTTGACATGAAGAGTCGCATGTATATAAAAGCGTGTATGCATGAATGCAAATTGACATGAAACGTCGCATATATGTAAACCTGAAGGAATTCGGATAGGTGTGTGAGAGTTGTCATGAAATGTTCCATATATATAGAAAAGCCTGTGATTATGAGTACATACGAGTTGACATGAAATGTCCCATATATATATATATATATAATCCTGTGTGTGTGCATGCGCATTGGCATGAAATGTCCCATATATATAAACCTGTATGTGCGTGCGTTGAAATTTACAGAAAAAATCCCATGTATATCAACGTGTGTGTGCATGAATGAAAATTGACACGAAACGTCCCATGTATGAAAACCTGAGAACTCGGATAGGTGTGTGAGAGTTGTCATGAAATGTTCCATATATATAGATAAGCCTGTGATTATGAGTATGTACAAGTTGACATGAAATGTCCCATATATATATATATATATATATATATATATATATATATATATATATATATATATATATATATATATATATATACTAGGGGTACCCCTGCTCGTTCCACTCGCCAACCCCCATTATAGTTGTCATTTCAATATAAAATATAACACTTATGCATTGTTTTATATAAAAATTGTTTTATATAAAAATTTTTTTATTATAATATATTTTCATTTAATATATTTTACATTTCAGAATGATTATAAAAAACAATTTTTTAAATTATTCAAAATAATATAAAAAATTAAATAAAACATATAAATTATAAAACAAAATGATTTTTATGGCTACTGGTGAAGGCTTCCATTAATAAAAAGACCTAACGCGTCTTTGGTGGTATCTTTGCAAATTTATTTATTTATATCATCCTGAAAATAATTTTTTCATTATAGTTTATTTATGAATGATTTAAATTGATAAAATATATTTAATTGTAATATATATATATATATATATATATATATATGTAAATGATAAAGTTTTTCATTTATTACTTACAAACTTGTGTATTTTAATATGTCTTTTCAAACTATCTATTCTATGGAAACCTTTTCCACAATATTTACAAATATTCAAATATATATCATCGTGACTTTTTGAATGTCTAATTAAATGATCCAATCTACTGTATGATTTCTCACATTGTTTACAATTATATTTTTATTTTTTATTTTTATCGTGATTATTTATATGTCTTATATAATGTTTTTTATTTTTATTAATTAATCCACAAATATTACAAATTACAGTATTTATTTTATGTTTTTTTTCCACATGAATTTTAAGATAATTTTCGCTTGAATATGTTAAATGACAAATTGAACATATGAATGAATTATTCATTATAATTTCGATGTGATTGTGTCAACTCTAAAAAAAAAGATATATATTATATATATATATTTTTATTATTAAATTTAATATTTTAAATCATAAATTTTTAATAAAATAATTTTATCTTTAAAAAAAAATTTTTAAATTAAGCATAAGTATTTAAAATTAGGTATAAGTAAAGTACTTACTCTTGCAAATACTTTTTGAATATTTTAAAAAATTTAATTTAATGAATTATTTAAATTAATCAATGTCATCTTCTTTTTTCTAAAAAAAAAATTTTTAATTTTAAATTATCGATATTTGAATGTATTATATCACAAATTATATAAATATAAAATACTCCATTTACTCCATTTAAAAATATTTCAGAACCTAAAATTAAATCGCTTAGATCCATTTTTTTTCATTCATAATTTTGATATGCTCTATGTTCTTTATTTTTAACATGTATGATATTCCTATTTTAAATGTTTATTTTTATTAATTTAAATTTATGACTTATATGTTTGTATAGAATGTTACCATTTTCTAATAAATCTCCTATTATTTCTAATTTTTTTCCTCTTTCTATATTTAATGTTTCGCCTTCTAATAAATATATTGAGATATCCAATTTATATTGTCCATTAGTTATTGTTGAAAAGAATTCTAAATTATTTTTATTTTTGAATAAAATTATTTCTTAAATATCCTTGTATTTCTAAAAATTTTGAAAATTAAATATATTGAAAAAAAGGGTAAGTTATAATTAAAAACAAAGTAAATGTTTTATTTTTACTAATAAATCCATTTTTTTTTGGAATATCTTCAAAATCAATTTTTACAGCATTTACAGGATCAAATATATCTACTTCCCTAAGTTTATTATTGACGAATAATTTTGTAATATAATTTCAAATGGTATATTTCCTTTTGTATAATTTTTGGCTGAAGTAATCGTAACATTTTCTAAAATTATTTTCTGTAATTTTATGATTTTATAATTAATAAATAATATTTCTAAATATAAAAAAATGTTTTACTTTTAAAAAACTTCTGATAATTTAATTTGATCTATAAAAATATCTATATTTTCATTATATATGTCACACTGTACATTGCAACCATCATTATTATTTAATAAAAATTTTAAAATTCTAAATTCTTTATTAGTTTTTTTATTAATAAAATTCGATTCAGGCAATATACATAATAATGAAAAAGCAATTTACAATTTAAAAATTCAAGGACAAATATGTCACAGCACGCCAAATAATTTATTTCCAAAAAATAAAGAAGATCCAATGTGTGGTCAATTATATATATATATGATGACGTAACTGCTATTGAAAAAAGATTAAAAAATAATGAAAAATTAATTAAAGAACATATGTATACAATAACTAAAATAATGAATAATAATCCAATAGCAAAAAAATTTAAACATTTACATCAAATAGCTAATATAGAAAAAATTCCTAATTATAAATTATATTTTTTAAGAAAAAATAATAAACAAAAACATACTTATAATAAACCTTTAACATCAGAATGTGGAGCTATAATTGTAACCAATTCAGGCATGCCAGATAATTATGATTTATGCATATATCCTAATAATAATTGTAAAGAAAAAGTTAATTCTACATATTTGAATAAATTATCTCACCATGTAGATCCAATGGTATTTCCTTTATTATTTCCTAATGGTGATTTAGGATGGAGTATAGGATATAATAAACGTCCTAATTTAAAAAATGAAAAGTTAACGATTCTCCAATATTATTTATATAGAACAGCTTACAGAAAAGATGAAATGAATTTTAATCCAATTTTATATTGTGGTAGATTAACACAACAATATATTATTCATGCTTATATAATGATAGAAAATAACAGAATGAATTTTTTACGTAATAATCAAAAACAATTACGTATAGAATGTTATCAGGGTTTATTGGATCACGTTAAAAATAGTGCTTTAAACATTTCAAAAAATTTTGAAATTAAAGAAAGACTAGGAAACCTTTTTATTTTACCAGCTACATATATTGGAAGTCCAAGATATATGCAACAATATTATCAAGACGCTATGGCAATAATGAGAAAAGTAGGAAAACCAGATTTATTTATTACAATAACATGTAATCCGAAATGGAAAGAAATTAAAGAAATTTTAAAAAATTTTCCAGTAGGAACAACTCCTAATGATATTCCTACTATTACAGTTCGTTTATTTTATGCTAAATTAAAAATGATATTAAATGATATTGTTAAAAATAAAATATTTGGAACTGTTATAGCTTATGTTTTTTCAATTGAATTTCAAAAAAGAGGTTTACCACATGCACATATTATTTTGACATTACATCAAAATAATAAATTACTATCTATAGATTTGATTGAAAAAATATTTACAAAAATTAGTTATTAAACATATGTTACATGGTCCACATACAGAAAAATCACCATGTTATAAAAAAAATAGTATTATATGTAAAAAAAATTTTCCAAAACCTTTTAACGAACATACTATATTTAAAGAAAATAAATACCCTGAATACAGAAGAAGAAATAATATAAATAATAATTATGTTTATAATTTAAAATATTCTCATAAAATCATTCCCGTTGATAATTCTATGGTTGTTCCTTATAATAGTTATTTATTAGCTAAATATAATAGTCACATAAACGTTGAACTTTGTGCAACTATACAAAGTATTAAATATATTTTTGATTATATACATAAAGGAGGAGATAAAGCATTTTGTCAAATACGACAAAATAAAGAAATAGAAGAAAATAAAAAAAGTTATTTCTGATATAAAAGATGATAATGAAAAAACTGAAGAAAGTATTGATATTTATGATGAAATTACACAATATATAGACGGTAGATATTTAAGTGCATTAGAAGCTGCTTGGAGATTAGAAGAATTTCCCTTATGTGGTAGAAGCCATAATGTAATAAGATTAAATATTCATACAGAAAATCAACAAAAAATTGTTTTTGATGAAAACGATATAACTTCAGCTTTAAACAAATGGGAAACTACTTTAACAGCATGGTTCAAATTGAATGAAAAAGATGATTTTGCAAAAAAAATTAAATATGCAAATATACCAGAATATTATGTTTTTAATACTATTAACAAATCTTGGATTAAAAGATCAAAAATAAGAAAAAATGTAGCAATTGGAAGATTAAGTGTAGTATCACCTAAGGATAGTGAAAGATTTTTTCTAAAATCAATATTAAATAGAGTAACAAGTGCAACTTCTTTTAAATATTTACGAACATTTGAAAACATTACTTATAATACATATAAAGAAACAGCTATTGCTATGGGTTTAATAGAACATGAAACACAAATTTATAATATATTTGATGAAGCATGTCAAGTAATGTTACCATTACAATTAAGAAAATTTTTTGCAAGTTTCCTATTATGTGAAAATATTCAAGGGAATATAATTTGGGAAAAATATAAAAAATTTTTTAAAGAAGATTTTAAAGAAAATAATGAAAATAACGCACTTTTTCACATTAACAAAATTTTAATGTCAGAAGAAATGTCATGTAAAGATTTTGGTATTCCTGAGCCTAATGAAATAGATATTAAAAAAGAAAATGAATTTAGTAACGAAACTATTGAATTTAGTAACAAAATATTTAATAAAATGTTTAATGAATTAAATTCAGATCAAAAAAACATATTTAATAATATAATAAATAATAAACACAAAATATATTTTATAGATGGTCCAGGAGGTTCTGGTAAAACCTTTTTATATAAAACATTAATATATTACTTTATTTCAATTTAAAAAAAATTTATATCAATGGCTTGGACAGGAATAGCTTCAATTTTGTTACCAAATGGTATGACAAGCCACAGAACATTTAGATTACCTATAGACTTAAGTAATATTGAAAATGCTTTTATAAAATTAGAATCTGATAAACATAAGTTACGACTAACAGATATTATTATTTGGGATGAAGCTTCTATGATTCCCAAAAAAGCATTAGAAATTGTGGATAAAACTTTACAAGATGTTTGTTCAAATAATAAACCATTTGGAGATAAATTAATAATTTTAGGTGGTGACTTTAGACAAATTTTACCTATAGTAAAAAATGGATTTAAAGATACAATTATAAAAGACACTATAAAATATTCACATCTTTGAAAATTATTTAAAATTTTCAATTTAAAAACTAATATGAGATGTAATGATAAAAAATTTTCATCTTTTTTATTAAATATAGGAGAAGGAAAAATTAATACTTTCATTATTCCCGAAGAATATAAAACTAATAATATATGCGACACAATTTATAAAGATATAAACAACAATTATAATTTTTCTAAAAATGTTATTTTAACTTCACATAATGAAGATGTAAACATTTTAAATAATAAAATATTAAAATTAATCGATGGTGAAATGATAACTTATTACAGTATAGATCATGCAACTTATAAAGGCGTTGATCAAACTGATGAAAATATTCATTTAAATTATCCTATTGAAATGTTAAATAATATTAGAGAAGGATTACCTCCTCACGAAATTAAATTAAAGATTAACGCAATTATAATGTTAATTAGAAATCTTAATATAACTGATGGATTATGTAATGGAACTAGATTAAAAATAACTAAATTATTTAAATTTAATATAGAAGCTGAGATTATTACAGGAGAAAATAAAGGAAATAAAGTTTTTATACCAAAAATAACTAGTACAAATGAATCGTCTTCTTTGCCTTTTATTTTACACAGAAAACAATTTCCTATAGTGTTAGCATTTGCAATTACAATTAATAAGTCACAAGGACAAAGTTTTGAAAATATAGGTATATATATTAAAAAACCATTATTTTCACATGGTCAGCTATATATCGCACTTTCAAGATGTAAAAATAAAATAAATATATATATTCAAAATGAATTAGATAATAAAAATGAAATTAAAAACATAGTATGGAAAGAAATATTAAAATAATAATTTATATAATTTAATTATTTATATTAATTGTTTATATAATTTAATTATTTATATTAATTGTTTATATAATTAAATTATTATTGTTTACAGGTATCGTATTTATAAAATTCATATATATATATCCCATATGTCCCATATATAGTCCTATAGTCCCATAGTCATATAGTCCCATATATATAAACCTGTATGTGTGTGCGTTGAAATTTACATGAAAAATCCCATGTATATTAACGTGTGCGCGCATGAATGAAAATTGACATGAAACGTCCCATATATGCGAACCTGAAGGAACTCGGATAGGTATGTGAGAGTTGTCATGAAATGTTCGATATATATAGAGAAGCCTGTGATCATGAGTACGTACGAGTTGACCCGAAATGTCCCATGTATATATATATATATATATATATATATATATATATATACATATATAATCCTGTGTGTGTGCATGCGCATTGGCATGAAATGTCCCATATATATAAACCTGTCTGTGGGTGCGTTCTAATTGACGTGGAATGTCCCACGTATGTATGTATGTATGTATATATATATATATATATATATATATATATATCAACTTGTCTGTATGTGTGCGTTTGGGTCGACACGAAATGTTGCATATATATGAGCCCAGGTGCGTATGTATGTGCGCGTCCACATCTGTTTTTCTATATATATATATATGATAAAAATTCCTTTAAAACGTTTAATTAAAAAGGAATTATGGAATTTTTAATTAAAGCCCTCGAATTCACAAATCATAATCATAACTGACGCTCTTTCAATTCACGATTACATTTTGATTTCTTAATTGAAATTTATTTAATTAAGGATTCCTTTTGATTTTGGAATTAAAGCCCTTTCAATTCACGATTAAATTTTGATTTCTTAATTGAAATTTATTTAATTAAGAATTCCTTTTGATTTTGGAATTAAAGCCCTTCCAATTCACGATTACATTTTGATTTCTTAATTGAAATTTATTTAATTAAGGATTCCTTTTGATTTTGGAATTAAAGCCCTTTCAATTCACGATTAAATTTTGATTTCTTAATTGAAATTTATTTAATTAAGAATTCCTTTTGATTTTGTAATTAAAGCCCTTTCAATTCACGATTACATTTTGATTTCTTAATTGAAATTTATTTAATTAAGAATTCTTTTTGATTTTTTAATTAAAGCCTTTTCAATTCACGATTAGATTTTCATTTGTTAATTAAAATATTTTTAATTATTAATTTAAAAGGAATTGTTAATTAAATAAAACTCTAATTACGAATTCAAAAAGGATTTGTGAATTAAAATTTAGTTAAAGCCCAAAATGATTTCAATATTTGCAACCCTGGAATATATATTCAAAATAGATTATATAACAAATACTATTTTCCTCATAAAGAAATAATAAGTTGATTGAAAAAAAATTTTCTCTTATTTATTTTTTAGTCTATTTTCAATTATAATAAATTTTATTAAAAACGGAGCTATTTATTTTAACATATTTTAACAATGAAAATAATACTTTTAATTTATTTAGAAATAATACTTTTAATCTTATTTAAATGAAAATAATTTCTTTAATAATGATACAAACAACTATTAACTGTCAATAATACTTTTTTATTGCTGGTTAATCATACAACGTTTCAGTCATATTTTTGATAACCCTTTTCAAGTGCAAAAATTGATTCAAATTAATTTACATAACTATGAGTAAACATTCTTTTCCTGAAACATAACATATAAATACATATAATTTTTTTACTTGATAAAATTTACAAAATCAATGACAATTAAAATATCAAAGTCTCAATTATAACCTTTCAACTCTCCAAAACCAATAATAAATATTATAAAATCCATTAAGAAACAATTTTACAATAAACATTGCTATTTAAACAATTAATAATAGAAACCATTAAGTAGTATAGGTTTCAGTCTATAGTATAAATAAGCTTTAAAGAGACACGATCAAACAAGAAGCAGTGAAGTCGTTCACAACAATAGTTAAACAGAAATCATAAGGAGGATAACACAGTTGTGAGCTACCAAGTTAAAAGATATTTATGTAGTAGGGCGCTGTTGTCGTATGTACCCATTAGCACATGCGTGTGTGTACTTTGAATTAAATGTATTAATTATAAAAAGAATAAGAATAAAAGAGAAAGCGTAAAGAACAATTTGAAAGATTAATTATAGTAAACTAATGAATACTAATATAATTATATACATGTGTACATATATATATATATATATATATATATATATATATATATATATATATATATATATATATATATATATATACACACATGTACATATACACACAAAAACTTCACATGTCAAAATAAGAAACATTATCAACTCCGATTCTCAATCCTAAAGTCACCATCAATATAATCTTTAAAAACAGTTAACAACTTTTGTGTATCAAACATTCTATTGATATTATTCTTGTGAATGTGTATATTAATCATTTCAGATACCAATCTTTTATAGCAATTGCACTCATTATCAAGGATTTTAACATTATTAATATCAAAATTCATACTATGACCGGTGTTTAAAACATGAGTATAAAGGACCGATCTTTCACGTTTATGCAAACAATCAGACCTATGCTCCTTAATTCGAGTTTCAAGAGTTCTACCGGTCTGCCCAATGTAACAACCATTACAATCATTGCAGTTTATTTTATATACAACATTATTTTTTAATGATTTTTTTGTGATATTCTTACCCAATTATGAATTGCATTTAATTTTGTTGTTGAGACTAAAAATTAATTTAAAATTGAATTTTTTACATATGTTTTTAAATGCAAATTCATGGGACCTTGAATAAGGAAATACAATTATATTATTAGACTCTGAATGATATTTATCATTTAAATTGTGGTGACTATGTTTATTTTGGATAATTCTTTTGTCAATATACTTATTTATATATAAATAAGTATATTGACAAAAGAATTATCCAAAATATTAATCTTTCAAATTGTTCTTTACGCTTTCTCTTTTATTCTTATTCTTTTTATAATTAATACATTTAATTCAAAGTACACACACGCATGTGCTAATGGGTACATACGACAACAGCGCCCTACTACATAAATATCTTTTAACTTGGTAGCTCACAATTGTGTTATCCTCCTTATGATTTCTGTTTAACTATTGTTGTGAACGACTTCACTGCTTCTTGTTTGATCGTGTTTCTTTAAAGCTTATTTATACTATAGACTGAAACCTATACTACTTAATGGTTTCTATTATTAATTGTTTAAATAGCAATGTTTATTGTAAAATTGTTTCTTAATGGATTTTATAATATTTATTATTGGTTTTGGAGAGTTGAAAGGTTATAATTAAGACTTTGATATTTTAATTGTCATTGATTTTGTAAATTTTATCAAGTACACTGAAAAATAAGTAGGAAAGAAGCACTACCATCAGTAACGAAACTATACTCTTTTCGTTTCGTGCGCACAGAGTGCCACTGCGGGAAAACAGTGGTGCCACTGTGGGACGAGAGGAGTACTTCGCATGACGCCAAACGAAATCCCACGTGAGTGGGAATACACATGCACAACAAAAAGAGCTGTTAGCTTCGACAGTGGGGCGTCACGTTCCCCACGAGAGAAAGCATTAGCATTCTTACGGTTTCGTGGAGCAGAAGTACTTCGAGGGACTCGTGGACTACCACTTATTTTTCAGTGTAAAAAAATTATATGTATTTATATGTTATGTTTCAGGAAAAGAATGTTTACTCATAGTTATGTAAATTAATTTGAATCAATTTTTGCACTTAAAAAGGGTCATCAAAAATATGACTGAAACGTTGTATGATTAACCAGCAATAAAAAAGTATTATTGACAGTTAATAGTTGTTTGTATCATTATTAAAGGAATTATTTACACTGTCGTTAAACTCTACTAATGAATAATGAAAATAATTTCTATTTATAAAATTCATAGTAAAGGATTAAATATTTTTATCTTACCTGCAAGAAATAAAATGTTATTCTTGAATATTCGCCTTTGTAACTCGAAGGGTTAAAGTGAAGTTGACAGTGGTTATTTTCAACGAAGTGAAATCCGTTATTATCAAAGTCCTCACAATCGTCTGACACAAAAGACACAAGAGTATCTTTTTTCGTACTCTTCTTATTTCTTTTTTAAGCCGAGGTATCGGCTTTGTTCTAAATGCTTCTCAGGGCTGTGCACGCCGTATTTACAAAATCAAATACGCGTTAAATAGCTCTAAAGAAGCTTTCTGATTGGTTGATACAGCTTATCTATAAGGAAACCCCCAGTATGCGCAGTAGATTCCCGGACACAACAATAAACTAAGCATTACTGGTGCGCAACTTCAAAAAGCGCGTTATAAATTGAAATTATTTTTATTATTCAAATATGATTAAAAGTATTATTTCTAAATATAAATTGCTCTGTTTTTAATAAAATTGTTTATAATGATAAATAGATTAAACAATAAATGAGAAAAAATTTTCTCTTAATAAACTTATTTCTTAATGAAGAAAATAATATTTGTAATTCAATCTGTTCTGAATATATATTCCGACCATATAAATTTTTATTATCATAGACGATCTTAGGCTCCTATTCGTAGACCTAACTGAAGTATCGGTTGTTACTTTAACCTTATTCCGTCTTTGTTTCTTCATGATAAGGATAAAAGACAGATAATACAACCATTACTTGATCTAATAGCTACACTGGAAAAAAAATTTATTAGTTACGAAAAAAATTTTATTGTATCAAATATATTCTTTCGGGCAATCAGTGAAATATTTTTTTTATCATTATAATTTATTTCGTCAGTGAAAATAAAATTTCTAAATATCAATAAAATATTTCTCAACATGCATAAGATATTTCTTTAACTTAACAATATCTCATACTGGAAATTATCAATTTTATTTTAAATTAATATTTCGTAATATTAAAATAAAAATTAAATCCAATAATTAAAATAGAATTTTTTTCCTTCAATAAAATATTTTTATGCATATAAAAAATATTGCGTATTAATTTCTGCGTACCAAATAGAAGTAATAGTCCGCAGTACAGAACCCTTTTTAAAAAATGATTACCATATACTTGGAACTTTGTAAGCGGCTTCATTTTGTCAAGTCTACCAAACTTTTCATCTACGAAAACTCTCGAAACCGCTGCGTTTTTTAATAATTAATTATTAAATATGTCGATTCGACGATGTATTGTTATGCAATGACCACATACTTTTTTTTACATGGAACTAAAAGATATTTTCATAACAATAATGAAATAATGTATGGCCGACAAAAATAATTCTGCGTTAGATGAGTCTACCATTTGAATTATGTCGATAGGACGGGGTTATGTTGTGCGATGACCACATAGCTAATTTTTATGGGATTGCTTGATAATTAATTATGAAACCATAAGATCATAATGTCCGACAAATTTTCTGCAGATTTTTTTCAGTCCGACAATCGGAACATGTCATTGTTACGAGGTATGGTTTTGTGATTACCATATGTCGGACAAGGGTATGACGTGTCATATAATATTATTTTATGTATTAGAAGGGCAATGACCTACAAAAATATTGTATCTTTACGTCAGACCGACAAAAAAAGATTTATAATTAACGCATCACCTACGTATGTATCATATGAAGAACACGTAGTTCAAAATTATCTAATAAAATTTTAATTCATATTTTGCACAAATGAAACTAGTTAGTATGATCAAGTAGACATAGAAAAATACATTCACATTTTTTAATTTTTGGAATTAATTTTTTTTTCCAATTTTTACCGATATTTTTATAAGTAAGAAAATGAAAAAAAATTAAATTCTTAGAATAATCTAATTTTGCAGCTATGGTTGTTATTTTCATAACGTCAAAAATTATACGTCATTTTTATGTCATCTTAATAAAAAATTTTCATAGAAGGATCAAAATACTATTAATAAAACATGCCTCTTACTTTTTAATATAATTATCTGATTAAGGGGACCGGGTACTATTAAAACTTGAAAAATTCAAATATGAATAATTAAAAATTTATTGCTTTTATCCAAAGGAATAAATTTTTTGAAAAAATACTTATGTTTCAGAAGACTTTTTATTTCTGAAACTTTTATCCATCTTAAAAATTCAACTTATGGTCCCGTTAATATTCTGGTACTTAAAACAAATTGGTCGCAAGGTTTTTTTAAGAGTTTTTATCTGATCTTGATGAAATTTGGTGGAAATTTCCAAAATCATCTTAGAATCCACATGAGCGAGAGACATTCCTAAAAAATTCAAATAATAAAAAAATTTTCTAAAAAAAATCAATTTTTTTAAAAATTTGTTTATTTATTTTTATAAATAATAAGTTAATACACAAATTAGCATATATATATTTATAATTTGATATGCTCATTAGTTCTAATTATAATTTGCTATGCTCATTAATTCTAATTATAATTTGCTATGCTCATTAATTCTAATATAATTTTAAAAATCTCCACCAAATTTCATAAAGATCCGATAAAAACTCATGAAAAAACTTTGCGACCAATCTGTTTTTAGTACCAGAATGTGAACGGAGACCATCAGTTGAATTTTTAAGATGGATAAAAGTTTCAGAAATAAAAAGTCTTCTGAAAAATAAATATTTTCTCAAAAAATTTTTCCTTTTGGATAAAAGCAATAAATTTTTACTTATTCATATTCAAATTTTTCAAGTTTTAATAGTACCTGTAATGGGGCATTTAGAGGTAGGTATGTGTTGTACGCGGTACATGCGTAGACAATGACATAAAATTAATTATTTTTTATTAACTATTTATTATTCGTTATAGATAATAAAATTCTTAACAAAATAAATCGTTAATCCCTCGTGTGTCGTATACGACACATTACAGAAAATGGGCTTATGGATGCTTTAGCTTTCTTAAACTTCCGAAGTGCACCTAGAGGAACTTAAAATAAGTCAAACATATGAAAAAATATTTACTCTTTTACTGGGAAAGGGTCTCGGACTCAATAGGTTAAAATAAAAATGAAATTTCTAATAATTTCATTCTTTGTAAAAAAAAAAATTTGCAATGCTAAAAATAATTCATGTTAATTTGAAATCATTTTTTTCAATTTTTATTCAAACTTTTTTTTTAATTGTCTATTAAATCGATATTTTTCCATTTTTTATAATTTAACATTTTATCGCTAAAATATACAGCATGAATTCTTTCTTTATAAAGATTTAATTATGAATATTTTTCTAAGATCACATTTTAATCCTCGAAAATGAGCATAAAATGTTATTATTTTATCAGCATTACATAGGTAGAAAAACATTTTATATTGGTTAAAGAAATAACCGTAAAAATTCCCATTTTCAACTCTTCATTTCAAAGCAATAGGCATAAAATGGTAAAAAGATCGTTTTAATTTCTACTAGGGTATTAGACTGATAAATAATTCTATACATATCACTAAAATATTTCTTTATATGAAACTTAGATTTTAGTGTTTACTTATCAATTAAAGAATCGTTATTATTATTAGAAATATTAATTCATTGTTTATATTTAAGTATTTAATAATTAAACTTTTAAATACATAATTTTTTAAAGAAATTTATAAAAAAATTAAGGTTTTTTTTGACAAATTGTTAATATAATGTGGGAATTCTTGAAAATCTCAAATTATAATATTGTAAAAGACATACTGCAATTTAGTAAACGAATTTTAGCAAACGAATAAAGTAAAAGAAATAAGAAATGATAATAATTTAAAAGTAACAATATTATGTAAAATTTAATAGTGTTAATGATATTAAATAAAACATTAATTAACAACATGCTTTAAGAAAAAAATTCATTTTTGATTTATTCATAAAATTAAAAGTTTTGCTCATTTTTCTCATATATAAGTTAGGCTGTATTCACAGTAGCATGGAAGTTTGGCAATTCGAAATTCCACCTGTGATAAATTAATAACGGTAAAATTTGCTACAGTATGCTGAATCGTGGTTCATAATTATTCTTGAATCAACCATACGATACAAAATAACAATTTGATATTTTTTTATTTGTCAAGTATTTTATATACAATAGGAGTAAATACGTATAACAAGCCATATAGAGATACCAAGTAAACATTTCATTATCACACAGTAGCTTTTTTTGTGACCGTTTCATTAATTATAAAAATACTTAATATCAACCGAAGATCGTTCTAGCAAATGTAATATGCATGCGAAAAGAGCTTGCATAAATTATTCACACTCGTAAAAAATCCCGTGGTTTTAAATCCAATTGCTACAACTAAGCGTTTAAAAGATGTATCCTCGATATACTTATATTTTATACAAGTTCTCAGAAATAGCCCTAGCGTCAATCGCATTAGACGTGCATGTATGATACCATATAACCTATCTATTTACACGTGTTTTCTTGACTCGGTATAATATTATATACATAGTATGATATGACATAACCAAGCTATTTACACGTGCATTCATTATTCGGTATACGATTATATATAAAGTGGTATACGCGAATCAATAGCTAGGTATAAGCTTACAGTAGTATCCTCGGTATGCATATACGTATAAATAACCAAGCTATTAATACGCGCGCACACACCTCGGCATAGTAATCTCAGTACGCATACACGCGCAAATAACCAAGCAATTTACATGCGCATACTCACCGTGGTATGAACAGCTCGGTACACTAGCATATTAACCACGCTAAATACACACCGCGGTATAAACAGCTTGATATACTAGCATATCAACCACGCTAAATATACACCGCGGTATAAACAGCTCGGTATACTAGTATATTAACCGCGCTAAATATACACCGCCGTATAAACAGCTCGTTATACTAGTATATTAACCGCGCTAAATATACACCGCGTTATAAACAGCTCGGTATACTAGCATATTAACCATGCTAAATATATACCGCGGTATAAATAGCTCGGTATACTAGCATATTAACCGCGCTGAATAAACACTGCGGTATAAACAGCTCGGTACAATAGTATGCCGCGCTATTTACCCGCGTATACATGCCTCGCTATACGAGCATACGTGTATAAAAATAGCTCGGTATACTAGCATATTAACCACGCTAAATATACACCACGGTATAAACAGCTCGGTACAATAGTATGCCGTGCAATTTACCCGCGTATACATGCCTCGCTATACGAGCATAGACAACGAGGCATACGTGTATAAATATAGCTCGGTATACTAGCATATTAACCGCGCTAAATATACACCTCGGTATAAACAGCTCGGTACAATAATATGCCGCGCTATTTACCCGCGTATACATGCCTCGCTATACGAGCATAGACAACGAGGTATACGTGTATAAAAATAGCTCGGTATACACGTATATACACCTAGGTTAACACATATGAACGCACGTATATTACGTGTGTCACGTTGATAATTTTATACTCGTCTCAAAGTTCGTCTGCATGTGTTCCTAGATGCATCATGTATGTTCTCATATCAATGCCTGCAATCAAACTTTAATATTTAGTTAAATTAAGAAAAGGAGTTAAGAAACGTTTTATTTTTTTTTCCTCTGTGATAATTTATTTAGTTCCTCTGTGATAGTTTATTGTAAGAAATTGATTAGTTTTCATTTGTTCCTTAGAGGTTATGATATTGATATACACAATTTAAATTGTTTTGTATATATACTGTAGAAAGCATTATATTTCTGATTTTTTTCAAATAATTGACCAAATGGTGATATTAGATGATACTACACTGAAAAAAAAATTTATTTTGATTAAGTAAGGCTTAATTGAATCAATGAAATCCCTTAGGTGCGGGCGACACATAAAATATTTTGTTACATTAATACAAATATTTTAATTAAGTCAAATAAATATTTCATTTTTTAAAATAAATATTTGATTCTACTAAACATCACAAATATTAGTTAAATAAAATTAATTTATTGTTTTAAAAAAATTTTTTATTTATTCAAATGCATATTTGTTTTTCTAATTGCTTATTTCGTTACATCAATATGCATATAGTAACTGCATCAAATAATATTTTGTATTTTCAAATAAATATTTGACTTACTAAATGTCGCGGAGATCGATTCAATAAAATTAATTCACTGTTTTAACAAAATAAATTATCAATTAAAATATCCATTTGTTTTTCCAATTAATTATTTCATCATTTTAATGCTATATTAAAAGTAAATTAGTTCCATATTTTATATTTTCAAATAAAAATATAATTTATTGAAAATTGCAAAAATTTTATCAATTATTTGACAAAAAAATCAAAAATATAATGCTTTATACAGTATATTTACAACATAATTTAACTTGTGTATATCAATATCATAACCTCTAAGAAACAAATAAAAACTAATCAATTTCTTACAATAAACTATCACAGAGGAACTAAATAAATTATCACAGAAGAAAAAAAAATAAAACGTATCTTAACTCCTTTTCTTAATTTAAATAAATATTAAAGTTTGATTGCACGCATTGATATGAGAACATACATGATGCATCTAGGAACACATGCAGACGAACTTTGAGACGAGTATAAAATTATCAACGTGACACACGTAATATACGTGCGTTCATATGTGTTAACCTAGGTGTATATACGTGTATACCGAGCTATTTTTATACACGTATACCTCGTTGTCTATGCTCGTATAGTGAGGCATGTAAACGCGGCTAAATAGCGCGGCATACTATTGTACCGAGCTGTTTTTATACACGTATACCTTGTTGTCTATGCTCGTATAGCGAGGCATGTATACGCAGGTAAATAGCGCAGCATATTATTGTACCGAGCTGTTTATACCGAGGTGTATATTTAGCGCGGTTAATATGCTAGTATACCGAGCTATATTTATACACGTATGCCTCGTTGTCTATGCTCGTATAGAGAGGCATGTATACGCGGGTAAATTGCACGGCATGCTATTGTACCGAGCTGTTTATACCGTGGTGTATATTTAGCGTGGTTCATATGCTAGTATACCGAGCTATTTTTATACACGTATGCTCGTATAGCGAGGCATGTATACGCGGGTAAATAGCACGGCATAGTATTGTACCGAGCTGTTTATACCGCGGTGTATATTCAGCGCGGTTAATATGCTAGTATACCGAGCTATTTATACCGTGGTATATATTCAGCATGGTTAATGTGCTAGTATACCGAGCTGTTTATAACGCGGTGTATATTTAGCGCGGTTAATATACTAGTATAACGAGCTGTTTATACGGCGGTGTATATTTAGCGCGGTTAATATACTAGTATACCTAGCTGTTTATACCGCGGTGTGTATTTAGCGTGGTTGATATGCTAGTATATCAAGCTGTTTATACCGCGGTGTGTATTTAGCGTGGTTAATACGCTAGTGTACCGAGCTGTTCATACCGCGGTGAGTATGCGCATGTAAATAGCTTGGTTATTTGCGCGTGTATGCGTACTGAGATTACTATGCCGAGGTGTGTGTGCGCGTATTAATAGCTTGGTTATTTAGGCTGTATTCACAGTAGCATGGAAGTTCGGCAATTCAAAATTCCACCTGTGATAAATTAATAACGGTGAAATTTGCTCCAGTATGCTGAATCGTGGCTCATGATTATTCTTGAATCAACCATACGATACAAAATAACAATTTGATATTTTTTTATTTGTCAAGTATTTTATATACGATAGGAGTAAATACGTATAACAAGCCATATAGAGATACCGAGTAAACATTTCATTATCACACAGTAGCTTTTTTTGTGACCGTTTCATTAATTATAAAAATACTTAATATCAACCGAACATCGTTCTAGCAAATGTAATATGCATGCGAAAAGAGCTTGCATAAATTATTCACACTCGTGTAAAATCCCGTGGTTTTAAATCCGATTGCTACAACTAAGCGTTTAAAAGATGTATCCTCGACATACTTATATTTTATACAAGTTCTCAGAAATAGCCCTAGCGTCAATCGCATTAGACGTGCATGTATGATACGATATAACCTATCTATTTACACGTGTTTTCTTGACTCGGTATAATATTATATACATAGTATGATACGACATAACCAAGCTATTTACACGTGCATTCATGATTCGGTATACGATTATATATAACCTGGTATACGCGAATCAATAGCTAGGTATAAGCTTACAGTAGTATCCTCGGTATGCATATACGTATAAATAACCAAGCTATTAATACGCGTACTCACACCTCGGCATAGTAATCTCAGTACGCATACACGCGCAAATAACCAAGCTATTTACATGCGCATACTCACCGCGGTATGAACAGCTCGGTACACTAGCATATTAACCACGCTAAATACACACCGCGGTATAAACAGCTTGATATACTAGCATATCAACCACGCTAAATACACACCGCGGTATAAACAGCTCGGTATACTAGTATATTAACCGCGCTAAATATACACCGCCGTATAAACAGCTCGTTATACTAGTATATTAACCGCGCTAAATATACACCGCGTTATAAACAGCTCGGTATACTAGCATATTAACCATGCTGAATATATACCACGGTATAAATAGCTCGGTATACTAGCATATTAACCGCGCTGAATATACACTGCGGTATAAACAGCTCGGTACAATAGTATGCCGCGCTATTTACCCGCGTATACATGCTTTGCTATACGAGCATACGTGTATGAAAATAGCTCGGTATACTAGCATATTAACCACGCTAAATATACACCACGGTATAAACAGCACCGTACAATAGTATGCCGTGCAATTTACCCGCGTATACATGCCTCGCTATACGAGCATAGACAACGAGGCATACGTGTATAAATATAGCTCGGTATACTAGCATATTAACCGCGCTAAATATACACCTCGGTATAAACAGCTCGGTACAATAATATGCCGCGCTATTTACCCGCGTATACATGCCTCGCTATACGAGCATAGACAACGAGGTATACGTGTATAAAAACAGCTCGGTACAATAGTATGCCGCGCTATTTAGCCGCGTTTACATGCCTCGCTATACGAGCATAGACAACGAGGTATACGTGTATAAAAATAGCTCGGTATACACGTATATACACCTAGGTTAACACATATGAACGCACGTATATTACGTGTGTCACGTTGATAATTTTATGCTCGTCTCAAAGTTCGTCTGTATGTGTTCCTAGATGCATCATGTATGTTCTCATATGAATGCGTGCAATCAAGCCTTAATATTTATTTAAATTAAGAAAAGAAGTTAAGGAAAGTTTTATTTTTTTTTCCTCTGTGATAATTTATTTAGTTCCTTCGTGATAGTTTATTGTAAGAAATTGATTAGTTTTCATTTGTTTCTTAGAGGTTATGATATTGATATACACAAGTTAAATTATTTTGTATATATACTGTAGAAAGCATTATATTTCTGATTTTTTTTTCAAATAATTGACCAAATGGTGATATTAGATGATACTACACTGAGAAAAAAATTTATTTTGATTAAGTAAGGCTTAATTGAATCAATGAAATCCCTTAGGTGCGGGCGACACATAAAATATTTTGTTACATTAATACAAATATTTTAATTGAGTCAAATAAATTTTTCATTTTTTAAAATGAATATTTGATTCTACTAAACATCACAAATATTAGTTGAATAAAATTAATTTATTGTTTTAAAAAAATTTTTTATTTATTCAAATGCATATTTGTTTTTCTAATTGCTTATTTCATTACATCAATATGCATATAGTAACTGCATCAAATAATATTTTGTATTTTCAAATAAATATTTGACTTACTAAATGTCGCGAAGATTGATTCAATAAAATTAATTTACTGTTTTAACAAAATAAATTATCAATTAAAATATTTATTTTTTTTCCAATTAATTATTTCATCATTTTAATGCTATATTAAAAGTAAATTAGTTCAATATTTTATATTTTTAAATAAAAGTATAATTTATTGAAAATTGCAAAAATTTTATCAATTATTTGACAAAAAAATCAGAAATATAATGCTTTATACAGTATATTTACAACATAATTTAACTAGTGTATATCAATATCATAACCTCTAAGAAACAAATGAAAACTAATCAATTTCTTACAATAAACTATCACAGAGGAACTAAATAAATTATCACAGAGGAAAAAAAAATAAATCGTATCTTAACTCCTTTTCTTAATTTAAATAAATATTAAAGTTTGATTGCACGGATTGATATGAGAACATACATGATGCATCTAGGAACACATGCAGACGAACTTTGAGACGAGTATAAAATTATCAACGTGACACACGTAATATACGTGCGTTCATATGTGTTAACCTAGGTGTATATACGTGTATACCGAGCTATTTTTATACACGTATACCTCGTTGTCTATGCTCGTATAGCGAGGCATGTAAACGCGGCTGAATAGCGCGGCATACTATTGTACCGAGCTGTTTTTATACACGTATACCTCGTTGTCTATGCTCGTATAGCGAGGCATGTATACGCGGGTAAATAGCGCGGCATATTATTGTACCGAGCTGTTCATACCGAGGTGTATATTTAGCGCGGTTAATATGCTAGTATACCGAGCTATATTTATACACGTATGCCTCGTTGTCTATGCTCGTATAGCGAGGCATGTATACGCGGGTAAATTGCACGGCATGCTATTGTACCGAGCTGTTTAAATCGTGGTGTATATTTAGCGTGGTTAATATGCTAGTATACCGAGCTATTTTTATACACGTATGCTCGTATAGCGAAGCATGTATACGCGGGTAAATAGCACGGCATACTATTGTACCGAGCTGTTTATACCGCGGTGTATATTCAGCGCGGTTAATATGCTAGTATACCGAGCTATTTATACCGTGGTATATATTCGGCATGGTTAATATGCTAGTATACCAAGCTGTTTATAACGCGGTGTATATTTAGCGCGGTTAATATACTAGTATAACGAGCTGTTTATACGGCGGTGTATATTTAGCGCGGTTAATATACTAGTATACCGAGCTGTTTATACCGCGGTGTGTATTTAGCGTGGTTGATATGCTAGTATATCAAGCTGTTTATACCGCGGTGTGTATTTAGCGTGTTTAATATGCTAGTGTACCGAGCTGTTCATACTGCGGTGAGTATGCGCATGTAAACAGCTTGGTTATTAGCGCGTGTATGCGTACTGAGATTACTATGCCGAGGTGTGAGTGCGCGTATTAATAGCTTGGTTATTTATACGTATATGCATACCGAGGATACTACTGTAAGCTTATACCTAGCTATTGATTCGCGTATACCAGGTTATATATAATCGTATACCGAATCATGAATGCACGTGTAAATAGCTTGGTTATGTCGTATCATACTATGTATATAATATCATACCGAGTCAAGGAAACACGTGTAAATAGATAGGTTATATCGTATTATACATGCACGTCTAATGCGATTGACGCTAGGGCTATTTCTGAGAACTTGTATAAAATATAAGTATATCGAGGATACATCTTTCAAACGCTTAGTTGTAGCAATCGGATTTAAAACCACGGGATTTTCCATGAGTGTGAATAATTTATGCAAGCGCTTTTCGCATGCATATTACATTTGCTAGAACGATCTTCGGTTGATATTAAGTATTTTTATAATTAATGAAACGGTCACAAAAAAAGCTACTGTGTGATAATGAAATGTTTACTCGGTATCTCTATATGGCTTGTTATACGTATTTACTCCTATTGTATATAAAATACTTGATAAATAAAAAAATATCAAATTGTTATTTTGTATCGTATGGTTGATTCAAGAATAATCATGAACCACGATTCAGCATACTGGAGCAAATTTTACCGTTATTAATTTATCACAGGTGGAATTTTGAATTGCCGAACTTCCATGCTACTGTGAATACAGCCTTATACGTATATGCATACCGAGGATACTACTGTAAGCTTATACCTAGCTATTGATTCGCGTATACCAGGTTATATATAATCGTATACCGAATCATGAATGCACGTGTAATACACCGATGTAGATACACCGATTAATACTTGAGTAAATACCAAACAACTCAATTGTTACTCGGTAGAGAGAGAGAGAGAGAGAGAGAGAGAGAGAGAGAGAGAGAGAGAGAGAGAGAGAGAGATTTGATTTGAATCATTTATTTGAGATCATGGGGTTCAACCCCGTATTATCCTATAGAAATATACAAGAGTAATACAAAAATTTTTTAACCGAAGATTTAACAATTTATAATTAAGTAATATTTATAAACTAATTTAAATTGTAGACACACAAACTATCAAGAAAATTGTTTTTATACGGTTTTATATATATAAAAGAATTTATTAGTAATAGTACTAATAAACACTATTACATCAGTGCAAAAAAGGAACCAAATGAGGTCCATCATTCAGACTGGATGGTAAAGTTTCTTAATATAAGTAAACTCGACAAGTAATTCATGTGCTTTGCCACTCAGTGCGCTCATCTACCAGAAACTTATCATATAGACGCTGCTTCAATGCCTGTGTCATTCCCTCTCGAAACCATAAAAAACATCAACATTGCTGTTTATAAACGAGGAGGATGAAGAAACAAAAGAGTTGAGCATTGCTGATGTGCGAACAGTAGGACAAACCAAAAGCCTTGGAGGTAACCTATTAGATGACCTCACAGTTGCATCCAAGTTTGCTCGGCAGAATTTCGTTGCCAGATATGATGGGTTTTGGTGTGATATAATAGAATGAGCAAGTATCGATTTAAAATAAAGCCGCCTGTTTTTGACTGAAATCCATCCCAGATCAAGGCGAAAGGGCGTAACTCTTGCCTGCCACCCAATGTTACCTATAACGAATCTGACACAGGCATTAAAAGCACGGTGAAGCTTAAGATTAAGTGTTTGAGGAAGATCATCATATACTACGCAACAGTAGTCAAGTGTTGGAAATATCAATGTTTCGACCAATTCCTTTTTAACCCTTCTAGACAATGCATGTCTATGAAATTCAAGAGACTGTAGGGTTCCAAATACTCTACCTACCACTGCATTAACCTGCCTACTCCAATTTAAAGTGCTACTAATCGAGACTCCTAAATTCTTAACAAGATCAGTGTAAGTGATTGAAACATTGTTTACCAATACAGGCGGGCAAGTAGATAAATCGATTCTCGATATATATTGTTCACTCCCTAGGAAAATGGCCTGCATCTTACCAGGATTAAGTGCAAGTTCATTATCCTTGGCCCACTTCACAACATTAGCCACCTCAAAGTTCATTAAGTTTATTCCTTCTTCAATTTTTAAAGGAAAAAAGGAATGATACAGTTGAAGATCATCTGCAAAAAGAATGTGTTGGGCTCTGACCAAGGTTGAAGGAAGATCATTTATAAAAACAGAGAAAAGCAAGGGACCAAGGACACTACCCTGTGGCACACCTGCCGTACAAGAGACCCATGCACCTACTTGATTTTCCTGATCAGGAACGGCATAGAATCTATTTCTTAAGTATGATGCAAACCATCGTATGACCGTATCAGAACAGTTTAGAGAACGAAGTTTATGAAGTAATCTAGAATGTGGCACTGTATCAAACGCCTTTGAGAAATCAAATAAGAGTAATAGGGTTACCATTCGCTTGTCTATAGCTAACCGAGAATCTTCAAGAAGCTTCAACAAGGCTGTCTGAGTACTATTTGCTCTACGAAAGCCTGTTTGCAAACAATCAAGTAATGCATTGGTTTCAATATGTGAATTTAGTTGCGAGTGAACAACCCGTTCCAGTACCTTTGAGATCTCACAGAGCTTGGCTATAGGTCGTGTTTGTGAAGGAGAGTCAAGCTTATTTGATTTGGCCAACGGAAGAAGAAAGGCTCTCTTCCAAGGGTCTGGAAATATTCCAGAAGCTAAAGAAATATTAACAATGGAGGTTAAATAAGGTACTAGAGAATCACGTGTGATTTTAAGCATGTTTGTTGACAGTTCATCAGGTCCAACAGCTTTTGAGGAAGCCACATTCAAGAATGACTCAATAGTAGAACTTTCAACCTGTGAGAATTCGAAAATGGGAAGATCACTGCTTAATGGAATAGCAAGTACCTGATTGATCTCATTATCTTGTTAGTGCAGAAGATGATGATGAGACGGAGGTGTAATGAGTCAACAGGACTTTGGATGAAAAGTACTGCAATGGTGAAGGTAAAATTTTATTGGAAAGTCCAATTTTATGTAATGTCGACCAACGATTTGATGAATTCGATGACTCAGCCAATCGATTTGAAATAAATTTGTTTTTAGCAGTATCTAGCGCATTTGAGACTTCTCCCCGAAGTCTCCGATAGTTAGCTATAGATAACATGGAGCCAGAACGTGCAGCTGAGCGATACGCTCTATCACGCTCTTTCATTTTTGCACGAATGTCAGGAGTAACCCAGGGCTTTTTCTTCAACGTAATGTTACGAGTTTTTAACGGTGAAAATTTATCAATTGACGAGACAAGGACAGAGGACAAGTTAGAAACTAAGCTATTTAAATGCTGAATATTTGATTGAAAGATTTGATGGCTCTCTTGAGATTTTACATGTAGATCACGTGATATAGTCTGGTTTAAACTATCACGATTTATGTTTGAAAAATTTCTGAAAAATATCCTTTTAGCTTGATTCAGTGGCTTGTATATCCTCAACGTGATCGTGATAAGATCATGGCCTGCAATGAAAGGAGCTGATGATTTATCATAAGATAGCAATGAACTATCATCATTAATGATAAAAAGATCAATCCACGTATGAGTAGAATAATCAGTTGTAATTGTATGATGGGTCGGTTCGGATGGAACCACATAGAGAGCCAGAGAATCAATAGTTGAACGAAGATTTTCAGATGAATAATTTTTAGAAAGTAAGTTTATATTAAAGTCCCCAGTTATGACTAAATTTTTAAATGTAGATAAATAATTAGAGATTTTATTGAAAAATTCCACAGGGAAAATAGCCTTCGGACGCAAGTAAACTACTGAAAAAGAAGCTTTTCAGAACCAATTGTAATTTCAGCTATGATATACTCTGCTGTATTGTCAAAAACAGGGTCAGATTGTGACAGAATATTGACCTTATAGAGATCACGAGCATAAAACCCGACTCCTCCACCTGTTTTTCCCACTCTATCGAGTCTAAAGAAATTATAGTGATCAATAGAGATTACAGAGCTATCATCTAGCTCTGTTAAAAAAGTTTCAGTTACTGTAAAAATGTCATTTTTAGATGACGTGATATGATGTTCAATAGCTGAGAAGTGGGTTTTGATTCTGTTTACGTTAGCATGAGAAATCACTATGTTATTGTTAAAAACTAAATTTGATTGGTTACTTTGTTTTGGGAAAGAATTTAGATTATTTGATGAATTTATAGTGTTAAAAGAACAAGAGCTAGCATTATAAGAATCGTGATAAGAATATTTACTTAAAAGAGATGTATTAAAAGGCGAATTTGCCACAAGAGAGCCATACAGTCCTCATTTTTTAAGTTCGACAGGCTTAAGTTTAGCCAACTGAGCTTCATCAGTAATAGGTATAAGGTCGCCTTTCAAATAAGGACGCATACATACCGTAAGGTTACGCACAATTGGGCGCTGATAGTTTAGCTGTTTATAGACAGCAAGAGCTTTTTTGAGCAAATTTAGCAGCACAATCGGCCGCAAAGGCAGTAAAGTATTCAGGCTCGGACATTTTTACAGTATTAATAGGCTGGGGCGATTTAATAGAAGAAACCAGCCGAATAGGACTGGAGGCAGGCACCCGTTGCCGGTCTGCGCCCAAAACAATGCTGTTAGGAGAGGAGGAGGAGGAGCTTGACTCGGAGCAGCAGCGTCTCCTTGACAATGGCTCAAGAGGGTGGAGCGGAGAGACGGGGCCTCTTTTTTGAGAGCGCTGGTTCGTTTGTGGTAAGTCTAATGGCTGCGAAGAGGCCAAGACTATATCCTCAGTAGCTGTTGCACGAGAGTTCTCGTCAGCCGGCTTACGTTTGTGTAGTTTTTGCTTTACACAGCACACTATAACGCTTTTGCTAAGGAACCACGATTTGTTACAGCATGAAATGTGGTAGATAGACGTACAATTTTTGCATAAAATAGTTGTATCAGTGCGTATAACTGGCAGATTGCACTGAGAACAGATTACCATAATAGAAGATGAGCACACTGTTAAGCATTACACATAGAATCACTCACCTCAACAAGTACACTCTTTTACACTACTGTAAAGACGACAGCTGTTGAAACAAATGCGAAGTAATTGGCCAATAGCCCCAGTTGTTAAAGTTGATCTCAGCTTTATCGGCAGTAGTCAACTAATTGATTGATTGAGAAAGTTTGAGCGCCAAACTCAGCCAACATAACCTCAAAGACACGTTTCAGCTTAACCTCAAAAACTGGCAGCGATGAAGAAGATCTAATTGTTTAATGGTTGCAGAGCTGATAAATTTGTCCTTTAATATATCAATTGATGCTCTGCAGTTTGCGCTTGCAGATTACCTGAAACAAGACGCCCGTGGGCAAATTATGCAGCAACACAGAGACAATTTAGTAGGAGCACTTTAGAAGGATGTGTATCTACTTACTAGAGAGAGAGAGAGAGAGAGAGAGAGAGAGAGAGAGAGAGAGAGAGAGAGAGAGAGAGAGAGAGAGAGAGAGAGAGAGAGAGAGAGAGAGAGAGAGAGAGAGAGAGAGAGAGATGGCGAAGTATAAGGGAGGTAAATGAGAAAACAAAACACCCGGTTTTTTTCTTAATTTGATAATTGTGTCATACAAACCGAATATTGGCCCAATAATTATAGGACATGAGACCTTCCTGCAGACATTCTCTATCAGATAAGAAAAAGTTTTTTCAAATCGGTTGAGAAATGACGGAGTTATGAGGTAACAGACATAAAAAAAAAGAATCCAGTCGAATTGAGAACCTCCTCCTTTTTGAAGTCGGTTAAAAATTAAAATCAATAATTCTTAAGTTATAAAAACCTATATTATTTAAATCTGTATGATGCAATTGTAAACGATATGTAAAAATAGTTAATCAGTATGATAAAAAAAAGATATTATGTACTAAATAACAGTCGGTTCATTGAAGGTAGTTTGTCATAATGTTCTAGGATATAAATAAAGCTGCAACTGTTTTTACGGTGGCAAGCGAATTGTGTAACAATTGGTAAGACGTGTTATGCCGTAAATCTAAACCCGATTTAGCATGTGTCATAGAACGACACTACCTATTGATTACAAAAACTGTCATTAATAAATTAACTAAACCCGAGCCTCGTATTCATGATTTCGTCTGTAATATGAAATAAGTAACTCAATTTGTAAATACACAAATTCTGTACAAAACTTTGTATACGAACGGCAACGCTCCAGACCTAACTGAAAAGTGATGGCCTTTCCGAGTGAAAAGGGGATAAGCATAAGTGTAGTGACTAGTTTCTTAACTATTACTTGTCAATATCGTCTAAATCTTTGTAAAAAATTTGATAGTCTTTATAATTATTTAAATGCTAAGTATAATCATGCTCGAATATAGTCTAAACAATAATTCATAATAGCATGCTTTAGATAACGTATATTTTGTGGATGTAGAGTAGAATTATTCAAGCATAACGTGAGAATATGTACAAATTATTCAAATGATAGAATAAATTTCGGATTTGATGTCGTTGACATTGATTATAGCTATAAGCGTAGGAGAAAATAGCATTTTTTTGCGCATGAGATCTCACGTGAGATCTCATGTGTCGAAAAATTCAAAATAAACGAAATGACTTCTTTCGCTGCTTTCGATCAGTAAAAAATGACTGAAAGCTCGTCTAAAACTGACCTTTAACATAACGGATAGTATAATAATAAAATATGTGTATTACCTTACTTTTAACATTAAGACTTACATTGCATACAAATATAATTCTTATTATAAAAACTATGTGTATAGTCTGTATGGATATGATCATATATCATGGTTTCAAATAGTATTCGAGCACGATTTAAAAATTTTTTAGATAACGTTAGATTCACGACTAAATTAGGAAAACCAGCGATAAGATTACGATAATACTCTAAAATAAAATTAAAATCAATAATTCTTAAGTTACAAAGACCGATATTATTTAAATCTGTATGATACAATTGTAAACGATACGTAAAATAATTAATCAGTATGATAAAAATTAGATATTATGTACTAAGTCACTGTCGGTTCATTGAAGGTAGTTTGTCATAATGTTCTAGGATATAAATAAAGCTGCAACTGTTTTTACGGTGACATGCAAATTGTGCGACAATTGGTGAGACGTGTTATGCCGTAAATCTAAACCAGATTTAGCATGCGTCATAGAACGACACTACCTATTGATTAGAAAAACTGTCATTAATCAGTAAACTGACTCCGAGCCTGGTATTCGTGATTTCGTCTGTGATATGAAATAACTGACTCAATTTGCGAATACACAAATCCTGTACAAAACTTTGTATACGAACGGCAACGCTCCAGACCTAACTGAAAAGTGATGGCCTTCCCGAGTGTAGAAGGTGATATGCATAATTGTAGTGACTAGTTTCTTAACTATTACTTGTAAATATCGACTAAATCTTTGTAAAAAATTCGATAGTTTTTATTATTATTTAATCGCCAAGTATAATCATGCTCGAATATAGTTTAGACCATAATTCATAATAGCATGCTTTAGATAACGATTATTTTTTGGATGCAGAGTAGAATCAATCAATCATAACGTGAGAATATGTACAAATTATTCAAATGATAGAATAAATTTCGGATTTGATGTCGTTGACATTGATTATAGCTATAAGCGTAGGAGAAAATAAAATTTTTTTGCGCATGAGATCTCACGTGAGATCTCATGTGTCGAAAAATTCAAAATAAACGAAATGACTTCTTTCACTGCTTTCGATCAGTAAAAAATGACTGAAAGCTCGTCTAAAACTGACCTTTAACATAACGGATAGTATAATAATAAAATATGTGTATTACCTTACTTTTAACATTAAGACTTACATTGCATACAAATATAATTCTTATTATAAAAACTATGTGAATAGTCTGTATGGATATGATCATATATCATGGTTTCAAATAGTATTCGAGCACGATTCAAAAATTTTTTAGATAACGTTAGATTCACGACTAAATTAGAAAAACCAGCAATAAGATTACGATAATACTCTAAAATAGAAGTAAAATCAATAATTCTCGAGTTACAAAAATCTATATTATACAAATCTATATGATGCAATTGTGAACGATATGTAAAAATAATTTATCAGTATGATAAAAATTAGATATGAAGTACTAAGTCACTGTCGGTTCATTGAAGGTAGTTTGTCATAATGTTCTAAGACATAAATAAAGCTGCAACTGTTTTTACGGCGACATACAAATTGTTTAACAATTGGTAAGACGTGTTATGCCGTAAATCTAAACCAGATGCAGCGTGCGTCATCGAACGACACTACCCATTGTTTAGAAAAACTGTCATTAATCAGTGAATTGACCCCGAGCTTCGTATACATGATATCGTCCGTGATATGAAATAAGTAACTCAATTTGCGAATACACAAATCCTGTACAAAACTTTGTATACGAACAGCAACGCTCCAGACCTAACTGAAAAGTGATGGCCTTCCCGAGTGTAAAAGGTGATATGCATAATTGTAGTAACTAGTTTCTTAACTATTACTTGTAAATGTCGTCTAAATCTTTGTAAAAAATTCGATAGTTTTTATTATTATTTAATCGCCAAGTATAATCATGCTCGAATATAGTCTAAACAATAATTCATAATAGCATGCTTTAGGTAACGATTATTTTGTAGATGTAGAGTAGAATCATTTAATCTAAATATTAGAATAGATAAAAATTATTTGAATTATAGACCAAATTTTGGATTCCATGATTCCCAGTTACTTGCTCTGTAACTGGGAACTGGTCAGACCATTGACCATTTACTTGCTCTGTTAATGGTAAATCGTCAGATCATTTACCAGTTACTTGCTCTGTGACTGGAAACTAGTCAGACCATTTACCATTGACTTGCTCTGTAAATGGTAAATGGTGTGAGTATTTTCAATTACTTGACCATTTAAAATTAAAAAATTATTTCCTTATTTACAACTCTGGTAACTGGTGAATGGTCGAATCAGTTCGCAGTAAGCGGGTAAGTAAATGATAAATGATTCAACCAGTTTGCAGTTACGACATGGGTAAATTGTAAATGGTCGGAGCTGTTACAGAGAAACTGGTAAATGTTTTGACCATTTACCAGTTACTGGGTGAGTAAATGGTAAATGGTCGAACTAGTTGGTATTTACGAACTGAATAACTGGAAATGGTCAAAGCATATACCAGTTACTGGGTGAGTAAATGGTTAATAGTCGGAACATTTACCAGTTACTGGGTAAATAAATGGTAAGTGGTCCGACCATTTCTAGTTACCAACCTTGTAACTGGTAAATAGTCCGACCATTCACCATTTACTCACCCAGTAACTGGTAAATGTTCCGACCATTTCCAGTTACTTACCTAATAACTACATACTGGTCCGACCATTTACCATTTACTTACCCAGCAACTGGTAAATGGTCTTACTATTTCCAGTTCCTCACCTAGTTACTTTCATCTGGACCGACCGTTCACCGTTTATTCACCCAGTAACTGGTAAATAGTCCAAATATTTATCATTCGCTCACTCGGTAACTGGAAATATTTACAACCCTGTTACAGAGACATTTTCGCACGTAGGGGAAAATTTCTGTCAAAGGTCCATATATATTGCAACCTATTAATGCTAAATGACTAAAATGAACCTGGGCGTATTCGAGTAATTTAAAATTATATGCAAATATATAATGGGCCAATCAGAAGATAACAACTATACTTCCCGATACGGAGCACCTAGAGACATTGAGAAAAAAATTAAAATTTTAAAAATATACTTTTATATTAATTTTATTGCTTAACTCTGTTTTAAAAATTAAACGTTTATAACCTTAAAAAATCATAAAAATAGCATGATTTCGTGAACTTTTTGCAAATTTCTCGAGCTGAATTTTTTTGTAAATAAATTAATACGTTATAATATATTTTTAAAAAGTAATTAATGTAAATACTGATAATTTAAGAAAGAAACAAGCGTGAAAATTTTTTTTTATATTTAATACATATCTGGACGTAAAATTTTCCGCTCTTTTCGATTCCACTATAAAAAGTAGTTCCCATTAGGCCAGTCAATTTAGCTAAAAAATGGCTGATATTTGCAAAAAAGTTTAACAGCAAACTAACTGCACAATTATGTAAAGTAGGTTTGTGGGAGTAAAATATCCAAAATGGCCCCAACAGATGTTGTCCGTTTTTGTTTGAACAATTTTTAAACATTGAAAATTGACATTTTTTCTCTTCATCTGCAAATATTTTTGGAGCTATAAAAGTTAAGTGGGGGAAACTAGGCAGCTAGGCATGCTAGGCAGACTACCCGTTATACATTTCTCCTTCGTTATGAGTTTCCCCCACTACTAACGTTAATTCATGCACCCAAGCGAAAGATCCAACGTTTAAGTGAATTTTTAAGGACTTTCTAATCACTTAATCAAAAATCTAAATATACATTTTGTAGAGGGATATCTAAACTTTCAGAATCGATGTTGAACATTGTAAAAAGTTAATCGTGTGAGATAGAGTGGCCAACTGAAAATTAATTGTTTATAACTTATAAGTGTTATTATGGAAAAACTATAAGTCCTACAGGATTCTGCTTGCGTATGCTCATTGTGCACATTAAGAACTATTTATTGTCACAAGCCCAATTCTTAAATCATTAAATTAAAAAAGTTATGAATTTTTTAAAATTTAACCTTTTTTCGTGATTTTTTGCATTTTTCTCGGAAACTATAAATGCAATCAAAATGAATAAAAATTCATTTTAAAGATCTTTGAAAAACCTATATTTTATCTCATTGGACCAATATGATAACTTTTATAGCTCCAGAAATATTTGCAGATGAAAAGAAACAATGTCAATTTTCAATGTTTAAACATTGTTTAAACAAAAACGGACAACATCTGTTGGGGCCATTTTGGATATTTTACTCCCACAAACCTACTTTACATAATTGTGCAGTCGGTTTGCTGTTAAATTTTTTTACATGAAAAAATCTAATTTGACTGGACTACATTGAAAAAAATGAGTTTGATCTTAAAATGACCTCGAAAATGAGGTTTAACGGCAGGCCGGAGTAGAACCTGATACCGACCGAGTAACAATTGAGTTGTTTGTTATTTACTCAAGTATTAATCGGTGTATCTTCAAAATACAGGTTGATCGCAATAGATATTATTATTATTATGAATATCTATGCACAAGAAAAAAAAAATCTACCGATTTTTTTTTGAGAAAAGTAAGGAACGCGAAAATATTATAAACATAATCTTTTACTTCGGCGTTCCTTACTTTTCTCAAAAACAAAGCGATAGATTTTTTTTTTCTTGAGCACAAATATTTGTAATAATAATATCTATTGCGCTTAACCTTCAATTTGCAGATACACCGTTTAATACTTGAGTAAATAGCAAAAATGCCAATTAGACAAGGACAGCGAATCCGGCCTGCTCTTAAGGTCAAATTCAAGGTCACCATCGGATACCTCGTAAAAAGTTACTCCAAGAACGACCTTCACCTGATTGAAAAAATTATCAACTTTAGAAATTTCTTAGGTGTATCGTTACTTTTTAGACACGCTCTATAATTATCATAAATATATATTTTCCCCACACACACAAACACACACACACACACACACATACGCACGCACGCACGCACCCACACACACACACACGCACACGCACACACATATCTGGCCCAAAAAAAGCGAGAAAAAAAATTACTATAATAATAATGAGAGGAAAAGTATTGTTGGTCTGTGAAGAGAAAAGAAAAATTTAATAGACTAAAAAGAAAAAAATTTAAGGGAATTAAGATAGAAAAATATAGGAAGATCTATTATGTAGAAAATCAGAAGACAAATGACTGATTCCATTCAGATTCATGCAGGCTGTCAATGATCGAATTTTTTTTCTCTTCTAAGTGATAGAAATACCTTCTAATATATATATGATGATGAAATTTATCTCGTAGAGCGCCCGAAAAATTTTTTTTTCCTCACTACAGCGTATTTAGTGTTGGGTGTAAAAATAAAAAATAAAAAAATAAAAATGAACCACAATTTTTAAATTGCTGTCAATTTTCAACCTTTTTAAACGTTTCTTTGATAAAAATGTGCGGAATCCGGTCTTGTTTCAAATGCTGTTCCGATTTTCATGATATTAGTTGATCCCTTTAAGTTATTTATAAATAACCAAGAAAAGCGATTTTTTTTAACGCATTTTTCTAAAAAACTATTTTTTTTTTCGAAATTTTTATGTTTTCATGCATAAAATATAATAACTTTTAGGATAGGTGAGAATATGCTATTTTGCCTTATTTTTTTTAAACAGATTTTTAAACGTTTTTTTATACTTTTCATTTTAAAGCATTTATACCATGGCGCATCGTGCCATTTTTCCAACTATTGCGTCTTATCACAATTCGTTTATGCTTTTATTTATTAATTCATCAGAAATATTAACAAAAATCTTTAAAATAAACCCCTGGTTAAATTTTTTTATTAATTAGAACCAAAGTTATGACGATTTTAAGTTTATGAAAATTGTTAAAACTAAATAAAAACTGATATTTAGATTAAAGAATACATGAGTTATTCTTTTGTTTTGGATTTTGTTAAAATGAAAATTTTATATTAATTATTTATTAAAATTTTCAATCTGTTAAAAGATAAATTTTTTAATAAAGATATTTTTAATTAACAATAAATTTACACAAAAATTAATGAATGGAAACTTATGAATTTACAACTGATTTGAACAAAAAATTGTCCAAATTTAAATAAACCTCTTTAATTTACTTCTTGCCACTTATGTATCGAAGTTCTAACAGTGCAGGCTTGGTTTTGTTCACTCTTCTAGCAGTAAATTTTTTGGATACCTTTAATTTTTTATGCATTTTTTAACGATTCCATTTTTTTTGCCGAAAAACTTTTAGCGCATCCTTGTTGATAGCAAGAATGTTAATCGACGGAGTATACTTTGACACATGAGTGGCGAAATCTCCAGCATTCCTAATAAAATCCGTACTCTTCTTGGAAAGATTATGTGTAGTAGCATAATGTTTAACTGAACCCTTAATGCCGTCATAAGCGCCTTAACCATAACCTGTTGCAGAAAAAAGCCATTTTCTGCTTACTTTTGAGTTTTGAAGCTCGTAGAATTGATATCTGTTTTCAAAATGACTTGCAGCTCCATCAGAAATGGTTACGACTTCATCATGCTATTGTGAAATATGTTTTTCTTTTAAGCTGTTGATATTTAAATTTATAGTTATTAGGGAATGAAACGAATCATGTTTAATATCGTCAGAGACGATGACATGACCGACTGTCTTATCATTTCCAAAATAGCATACTAATGTGAAATTTGATGATTGGCTTTTACTCCAATGGTAGCTTTGACTTTCATTTTGAAGTAGCACTGTCCAATTTTCTGTAAAATCTACATGAATGACTAATTGGGATGGACTTTTTTTGCTAAAAGTTTAACCTCTTCAATAGCAACACGGTGAATTTCTTTATCCATTTTATGCGTACTTACAGTGAGAGCGTGCTCTCTTAACTCAATTAAGAAATCTTCGATTGTGCTAGTTTTATTCAGTAAATCTGATTTTTCTCAAACTCTGTAAGTTATTTTTCCATATAAATCTTCTTCTGTTAAAGAAATCACTTTTAAATTAATAATATCTCCAATTGGGCATTCTTTACATTCTCTTTGAACATATTTCATATCATCTTTTGAACAAAAAAGTGAGGAATTTATTTTTAATTCTAAAACGAATCGTTGGGTGGATGTGGTATAACCCACTTTGATCTTAAGGCATAGAATGTTGATTTACCAATTTTCGTTTCCATTTCAGGATTTTCTTCTGTAAATAATTGATATGTTTCTTTTATGCTTTACGTAAGAAAGCGTTTAACCTTTTTAGTTGTCATACCATTTTCTTTAACAGATATTGTGTCACTTTTATTTGCACTTTGACAAGAACAATTGAAATCATCGTTCAAACAATAATCTTTCACTCTCGTTATAATGTCACTATCCAAAGAGTGGCCACAATAGTTCTCAGGCTTTTTATAGATATCTTTATTATTTACTAATAATCTTACTTGATCAATTATATAAATAGATACATTTGGTAAAACTGAAAATAAATAATTTTTGGGAATGTCGCTTGGTATAAGATTTAATAACCGAACTTTCTCAAGAAAGTTTAAACAATTATCCAGAGCAATTTCAATATTTTTGAGCCATTTATTACATGTTTCACATTGATTATTTTTATTTAATGTGGGCCAATCCGTAATATCGTAGACTTTCATAATTTTACTTGCTCTTTGTGAATCAAATGCATCGTTTATTTGTTTTCTTTTTCGAAGAGCATAGAATTTTCACATTTTTATATTGATACTCTGAGGCATTTTGATTGGTGAAATTTTCAATTCCAAATTACTTGAAGTCTGATTGAACTTTTCTACCACAGCCTCACTACAAAAAACTTCTTCCGAAGATTGTTGACTGCTTGAGATAGATGAAATGGATGTATTTTTCACCTCATCTTAGAATATTTTGGGCCCGCTTGACAAACATAGGTAATCAAATTTTTCACCTTTTTGATCAAGAAACAGTATGTGTACCACGGGCCCAAAATAGGGGATTCGTGGCCCTCGTGCAAATTTAGCGCCCTTGATTCGCTCGGGCGCTCATTCGCACTCTGACAGAAATACCCTATTTTGCGCCCTTGGTACACAATGTACTATTTTGTTAGATAATTTTATTTTTGATCTTCCTCTTCTTATATACTTGAATGCGTTAAGCCGTTAATGGGAATGCAAAAAAAGGATTGTCGCCACCTAGTGGTGGCATATATCAACTCTTTAAAAACTAAATTCAAATCGTAGTCGCAAAATTGAAACTAAATAAAATATTTTAATTTTCAACGAACAAGAATTTCGATTTTTATAAACTTAAAATCGTCATAACGTTCTGATTGATAAAAAAATTTAACCAGGGGTTTATTTTAAAGATTTTTGTTAATATTCCTGATAGATTAATAAATAAAAGCATAAACGAATTGTGATAAGACGTAATAGTTGGAAAAATGGCACGATGTGCCATGGTATCAATGCTTTAAAATCGAAAATATAAAAAAAACGTTTAAAAATCTGTTTAAAAAAAATAAGGCAAAATGGCATATTCTCACCTATCCTAAAAGTTATTATTTTTATGTAAAAAACATATAAGAATTTCGTAAAAAATATAGTTTTTGAAAAAATCGCTTTTTCGGTTTTTCAGGAATAACTCACAGGGATCAGCTCGTATCGCAAAAATCGAAACTGCATTGAAAACTAGACTCAATTCCGTACATTTTTATTAAATAAACATCCAAAAAGGTAAAAAATTGATGAAGCTACGGCAATTTAAAAATTAAGATTTATTTTCATATTTTGAAGAGACTACAAAAATAGCGAAGATAGAAAAGATAGAAGAGATAGAGAAGATAGAGGAAACAGACGAAGTAGAATAGATAGAGAGTGCAGAATACTCTAGAAAATGGATTCAAAGAACCATGAAGCACTTGCAAGAGAAAAAGAAAAAACTAGAATTGTTAGAGCAAGAAGCATCACAACTGAGTGAAGAGTCTGATAACGAAGGAAAAAAGGATATAAGAGGTTAGTAGAATTAAACAAAGTTCTGAAAATATTAGATAAAAAGGAAGAAAAGCACCCATCTATATTAATGACCAAGACTTTAGCAGAAAAGAGTAACCCAACAAGCAAACGGTATCAAAGAGAGAATTAAAAAAGAATTCTTTATGTATACTTTCGTAAACGAAAGTATCAATAAAGAGTTCTTAATGATTGCTTTGTTCATTCGCGAATGTCCGACCACTTTAGTTTTTAAAGTATTCACAAAGTATTCTTAAACAATTCTTTTGATTAAATCACATTCTCAAAATACTTTTTTTAATCATCAAATTATAAATAATCCTTCTATTTTACATGATTATGAAAAACAAAAATTTTTATAATTAATTAAAAATAAGCTATTAAATTTAAAAAAAAAAAAAATTAATTGTTCGAGATTCGAACCACGGTTTTTGAGGATGTCAAACAAAATAAAAAAAACTGTTGCCCATGACTTAGCCTACTTGGCTACCAACTCATTTGTTAATAAATTCTCGAAACTTGTACATGTTCATTGGTATAAGCATAAGAAATGTTAGTAAATTTGTTAATTAATTATTCATGGTTAATAATATTAGCCAAACTACATTTTTATTTAAATAATTTAAATAAAAATTTATTAAATATTCAAGAGATACCTTAATTTAATAAAAGAAATTTTTTGTGAAGTCATGGTTAATTTAATTTAAATTGAAGAATGTTTAGATATTCGTTTAAATTCTCAAAATGAGAATTTATTTAAAATACACTTAAAATATTTATATATTTTGTTTCATAAAATGTTAACAATTTTTTCGTTTAAAATAGATAAAAAATATTTAAATTATTAAATGATTAATTAAATTGAATTTTTACAATTTATAAAATTATCAGGAATTTCAAGTTTTCAATTTTGAATTTCATGAAAATCAAAATTAAAAATGATTTTAAAACAATCTGAAAAGCGATAAAATATCCATTACATCTTTCGATTTTTGAAAGTGACTAAGTTACTAGAAAATCAGTGTTTCAAAAGTAAACTTTTTGACTACTTTATGAATACTTTGGATTCTGATTACTTTTTCAAAAAAGAATTCTTTATGAATACTTTCTTAACTCTTTTAAAATATTTATAAAGATACGTTGAAGAGTTATTTTTTATTTAAATTTTGTGGAAGAATACTTTGTGAATATTTTATGAATACTTTATTAATTTATTTTATTAACTTCAGAGCGGACATTCGTGAATTCTTAAAGAATTCTTTTTTCCAGATGTGTGCTTATTGGGTAAGTCTAGTCGAGGGGGGGGGAAGAAATACTCACCTGCGAAGACCAGAAACAGATCTGAACCTGAAGACGATGACGATGCTGTAGCTGGTATGTGCAATTAAAATAGGAATTTCCTGGATGTCGTGCTTGGAGGGAGACAATACCAGGCCTTGTTTGATACTGGTACAATGGTGTCATTAATAGAATCAAGAGTAGCTCAGGAATTCCAAGATAGATTGATACCAACCTGCATAGTAATCAGGAGCGTCAAAGGAAAATCTGCTCGAATAATTGGAAAATCACCAGTAGACCTGGAAGTAGATAGATGTGTGAGACGACTAGAAATAAAAGCTATTTCTGCCTTAGACCATGACGTAATTCTGAGAATAGATTTCTATCGACTCTGGGAAATAGAAAAGAGATTTAGCGAAAATTTATGGAGAATGAGAGATGGTGAATGGAGGAAATTCAATAACGAAGACTATACCCAAACCCTTGTTTTTGGAGAGTGTGCTGAAATTGTAGAGTAAAATGATCAGCAACGAGTAAAAATTAGACTTATTAAATAAGATCATACCTCAACGAACAGACGTACCAGGTACAACTAATTTATCGGAGCATCACATAGATGTAAGGGGAGCAGCACTGATAGAACAAAGGCCTATGAGGATGTCGCGGATAATGTTGCAAATCGCTCATAAAGAGATAGCAAAATAATGTGATTAGAAGTTCAGCAGGCAAATGGAGCAGTCCACCAGTGATACTTAGAAAACCTGACGGAAAGTGCCGATTCTGTGTCGATTATACAGAATTGAATACGATTACTGGGAATAACGCTTATCCAATACCTAGTATGGATTCGATCCTGGACAAGCTACGAAAAACCAGATATCTAACCAAAATAGACCTGGAGCAAGCATAATTCAAAATTCCCATGAAGGAGAATAGTAGAAAGTATACTGCCTTTTCAGTACCTGGCTAAGGTCTCTGGCAGTTCAAGAAAATGCCCTTCAGATTGACGAACGCACTAATGACCTTCGAAAGGCTCATGGACGCTCTCTTTGGACCTAAATGTGAACCTACAGTGTTTGGTTATCTCGACGATATTATTATTGCCTCTGAGAACACGATGATTACATAAAATGGCTATAAACAGTATTACAGAGACTGATAGACGCTAGATTAACTTTAAACAAGAAAAAGTGCGAGATTCGATGCTCACAGATCACTTAGCTTCAATTCATATTAGACAATGAGGAGCTAAGACCGGGTCCAGACAAGGTAGCCTCAGTCGTGAATTACCCAGCTTCCAAGACTGTGAAGTAACTGAGGAGGTTTCTCAAAATGGTAGGATAGTATTCAAGGTCTATTGAACATGACCCGAAGAAGAAAGTTTTACAAGTGAAGTTCTGAAGGAAAAGCAGAGAATGGAGTTGGAAAGAAGAGCAGCAGAGAGCATTCCAGGACCTAAAGAGAGCCGTAACAACTGCTTCTGTGCTTGCCAGACCTGACTTTAACGAACCATCTACTGTACAATATGATGCCAGCGACGTCACCATAGGAGCAGTACTGACTCAAGAGCATAAACATGGTGAGCATCCAATTGTGTACGTGAGCAGAGTACTGACAGCCACCAAATAGAACTATACTACCACAGAGAAAGAGTGATTAGCAGTAATATAGGCGATTGAAAAACTTAGGCCTTATCTTGAAGGTTATACTTTTAAGATTATCACAGACCATAGCGCGTTAAAGTGATTACAGAAGCTAAAAGACCCAATGTGATAGTTGGTAATATGAGCATTAAAAGTGAAACAGTGGTCATTTGAGATTCTACACCGATGTAGAGCGTTACATCATGTGCCCGGTGCTCTCTCGAGAATGTACGAAAGTCAAGAAGAAGAAAAACAGGTGTGCACTTTCGAAGAGATAAAAGATGAGAAATACATTAAGCGAGTTTAAGAGATAGAGACCAATGCTTAAAAACACCGTGGTTGGAAAATAGAAGACGGGTTACTATTCAGATTTAGAAAAGAATCATTACTCAACCCAGTGACTCATGGAGAAGAAGAATGACGACTCGTAGTTCATGGCTGGTAGTATCAACTGATGTGATGGAGTTCTCTCCTAGTAAAAGCCAAAATAAATACCTGCTAGTCTCTTAAGATCTTTTTACCAAATTGATCGAGTTGAGGCCACTAAGATTTGATGATGGAAAAGCAGTGGCAAAAGCCTTCAAAGAGCTAATATTATTCAGATGGGAGACTCCTAAGTACTTGTTGACGGATAACGGAAAGGAGTTTGATAGGAAACACTTAGACCAAGTGCTGCAGGAATAAGGAGTATCTAGAGTCATGACACCGCCATATCACCCGCAGGCTAACCCAGTGAACGTGCAAATAGGACCCTGAAGACCATGATAGCAACCTTTGTAAAAGAGGATCATAGGACTTGGGACCAGCATCTCCAAGAATTTAGACACGCAGTGAACACAGCGACGCGGTCGACACTCAAAACCTTTCCAGCATTCTTGAATTATGGGAGACGCCATATGCCTGTGAAGAGCTTACGGAGAGAAGTGAAACAGATCAAACCAATAATTAGAATAAATTCTGAAGACTGGGCAGATAGAGTAAAAAGGTAAGACACATTAAGGGATTTAGTCATAAAACATATCGAAAAAGCAAAGGAAAAACAAGTAGGGAAGTATAATAAAGGAAGAAAAAATATAAGGGTTAACGTAGGTGATATAGTAATACGACGATCACACGCGCTTTAGAACGCAGTTAACCAATTTTCCGCAAAACTCGCACCGAAATACAACGGACCGTTTAATACTTTAGAAGTCAGATCGCCGTGAGTTTACAAAGTCGAAACAGAGGGTGGTAAGCGTAATGCAAAGGTACACATTTCGTAACTCAAAAGATATATACCCCTAGAACTAAACTTGACATGAAACCTTAACCCTGGACCCTAATTAAATATTGACCTTGTTATACATATCTATATAATAAATTGATAAATGTGTTGTCCGTAGTTGAATCTCAAAAGTTATCCTAATCCATTCCACTGATCCTAACCTAACCAATCTAACCTAAAACAAAACGCGCTAAATTTAAATAAGAGTAGAAAACAGAACATGAATTGAGACATAAAAGTGTGTAATTTCTGGAAATAGTATGGTGAAAGTAAATTTATATTAGTTGGAAGAAAAATGTTTATGAGAAAAAAAAATGACTTGCGAGCAGATTGGTGGCAAGAGTTGTTGGTGTGTAGCGCAACATGCACAATGAGTTGTAAGTAGCCGACAAAGGATACCCCCCGTTAAAATAGTCAATTTTGCCCTGTCCTTGAAATTTTTGTTTGACCTTGTAACTTAGTTTTGGAAAGAAAATAGTTTTTGTCATATTTGCAGACCGCAACCCCTTTCCCCCTGTCCACAGCATGGGAAAAATGACTTTTCCACGATTTATTTTTTTTTCTCCGCATCTAGTCGGTAAAAAAACCCCAAGAAAATTGTGCTTATAGCTTGATTAAGAATAAATAGTTTTTTTTCTTTTCTTTTCTGTTTAAAATTAATAGACATGACGGTTTAGAGTGATAAGAGTGAGAGGGCGCCGTGACCACGTGTCATACGATTTTGTCGACCGTTAATTTATTATAAATTGAATACTGAGTAATGAATTAATAAATTATTTCTTCATTAATTTAAATTGACCTGTGGATTCTCAAAAAAAAGTGAATAGTTTCTTTTTCTGAAATTTATAAACACAGTAGCATGCAGTGTGCATACAGTGAGAGTGAGAAAGCGATATAAAGCGACGGAGGCTCTTAGCAGACATTTTGATTAAATAAATTTAGCTATTATTTCAGCTCACGCTGACGAGTGAATTAAAATTTTCAATATTATTATTACTATTAGAGAAGTTTGATTAAAACGTTAACTTTAAGACATCTAATAAAATTTCAATTTATTTACCATTGTTTCTTTTATGAAATTTTCTTTTGGAGAGTGCGCATTGAATCATAAATATAATAACTACCTTCGTTACATTGATAAAATAAATTTGTGAAATATTAAGTTATATCGAAGTGTTAACACAAAATAATTAGAAAAATTATTTTGTGTTGTATTAGTGTACACCTCTCTAATTTTTAGCTTCGGGAATTTCCCGCTAGAGATCGCCCACCTCCTGATTCAAGACAGCCAAAGATTTGTGCTTACCGTGAGTTAGCTTATAACTAATAGCTAATTTGTTTGGCACCCTTAATATAACTAAATTTCTGACAAATCGAAATTTGCATGCGGGGACAAGCAGACTTATATTTTTATTGAATAATTCAATTTGATTATTCAAATATAGATAACTTTTTACTTCGCAATATTAACAAAATAACACTTTTATTTAAAAAAAAAAAGAAAAATAATTTAAAAGTTTTATTTAAAAATTTGAAAATATTGGAAAAAATAGATATTTTTGTGAATTTTATGTATTTAATTTAGTTCAACATTCACTAAAACTTATCTTATTAAAATTTTCTTACTGTTATATTTTAATACAAATAAATAAAGATGTGTAAGTGAAAGATCTTCGCAAATTTTGAAGTCGTTTTGTTAAAAATTAACTGAGAAAGCTTACGACAATCACCAAATTGAAAAAATTACATTTACGACTAATTGAAAGAATTTTAAGCATTAGATGAGATATTTTCAAATTATTCATAGACTTTGTAAATGAGTTTATAATATTCTATCTATTATAATATCAATACAGATCCATGTAACGTAGGTTCAATTGTAATTTTACTTTAAAAAAAGTTGGTGGCAAGTTTTATTTTTGGTCTAGCGACAAATAAAATATTTAATAATACGCATGTTGGACTATTCGTTTTAAAATTATGGCACTCAAAGTCCTAAGATTTTGCAAATTATTTTCAAATGTTCTACTGTAATATTACCCTTACAGAAAAAAACTGTAATCGATGACCGTAGTGAGCTATAGTCTAGGATTGTAGTCATACTATATTCATGTATTATAATATATTATAGTAATAAAGTATAGTTTCTTATATTATTTTCGCGCTACTATAATCGGAAAATATATTAATCATAATATTTACATACTATAGGTTTATAGTTGGTCGAATTATAGTGCATTGATAGGTTTATATTTTATGGACTCATCGTTTATGGGTTTATGGTTTATAAGTTTATGAGTTTATGGTTTATAAGTTTATGGGTTTATGGTTTATAAGTTTATGGTTTATGAGTTATAAGTTTATAGTTTATGAGTTTATGGTTTATGGGTTTATGGTTTATGGATTTATAGTTTATGGGTTTATGGTTTATGGGTTTATGATTTATGAGTTTATGGGTTCATGGGTTTATGGTTTATAGGTTTATGGTTTATGGGATTATGGGTTTACGGGTTTATGGGTTCATTGTTTATGGTTTTTGGGTTTATGGTTTATAGATTCATGGTTTCTGGGTTTATAGATTATTAATTTATGTTTTGTGGGTTGATGGTTTATGGTTTATTATTTATAAGTTTATGGGTCTATCAATTATGGTTCATAGGTTTATGGTTCATGTGCTTATGTTTAATCAGTTTCTGGCTTATCAACTTATGGTTTATGGGCTCATGGTTAATGGATTAAAAGGGTTTATAGTTCATAGTGTTATAGTTTATGAGCTTATGGTTTATGGGCTCATGATTTATGAGTTTATGGTGTATGAGTTTATGTTTTATGGGTTTATGGGTTTATGGTGTATGAGTTTATGTTTTATGGATTTATGGATTTATAAGTTTATGGTTTATGGTTTTATGGTCTATGGTTCATGAGTTTATGAGTTTATAGTTTATGGTTTATGAGTCTATGATTTATGGTTTATCATTTATGGGTTAATGGGTTTGTCGATTATATTTCATGGGTTTATGGTTTATGGTTTTATGGTCCAAAGTTTATGAGTTTATAAGGTATAGTTTATGGTTTATAAGTTTATGATTTATGGTTCATCGTTTATGGGTTAATGGGTTTATCGATTATGATTCATGGGTTTATGGTTTATGTGCTTTTTTTCAGTATCTGGTTTATGAGTTTATGGTTTATGGATTAAATAGGTTAATAGTTTATGGGTTTATGGTTTATGGGTTTATGGGTTTATGGTCTATGGGTTTATGGTTTATGGGTTTATGGTTTATGGGTTTATGGTTTATGGGTTTATGGGTTTATGGTTTATGGGTTTATGGTTTATGGGTTTATGGTTTATGGGTTTATGGTTTATGGGTTTATGGTTTATGGGTTTATGGTTTATGGGTTTATGGTTTATGGGTTTATGGTTTATGGGTTTATGGTTTATGGGTTTATGGTTTATGGGTTTATGGTTTATGGGTTTATGGTTTATGGGTTTATGGTTTATGGGTTTATGGTTTATGGGTTTATGGTTTATGGGTTTATGGTTTATGGGTTTATGGTTTATGGGTTTATGGTTTATGGGTTTATGGTTTATGGGTTTATGATTAATGGGTTTATGGTTTATGGGTTTATGGTTTATGGGTTTATGGTTTATGGGTTTATGGTTTATGGGTTTATGGCTCATGGGATTATGAATTGTGGGTGTATAGTTTATGGTTTATATAGGTTTATGGGTTTATGAGTTATGGTTTATGGGTTTATAGTTTATGGGCTTATGGTTTATAGGTTTATAGTTTCTGGTTCATGGGTTCATGTTTTATAGGTTTGTGGTTTATGGGTTTATGGTTTATAGGTTTGTGGCTAATGGGTTATGGGCTTATGGTCTATGGGTTTATGGTTTTTGGGTTTATGGTTTATAGATTCATGGTTTCTGGGTTTATAGATTATTAATTTATGTTTTGTGGGTTGATGGTTTATGGTTTATTATTTATAAGTTTATGGGTCTATCAATTATGGTTCATAGGTTTATGGTTCATGTGCTTATGTTTAATCAGTTTCTGGCTTATCAACTTATGGTTTATGGGCTCATGGTTAATGGATTAAAAGGGTTTATAGTTCATAGTGTTATAGTTTATGAGCTTATGGTTTATGGGCTCATGATTTATGAGTTTATGGTGTATGAGTTTATGTTTTATGGGTTTATGGGTTTATGGTGTATGAGTTTATGTTTTATGGATTTATGGATTTATAAGTTTATGGTTTATGGTTTTATGGTCTATGGTTCATGAGTTTATGAGTTTATAGTTTATGGTTTATGAGTCTATGATTTATGGTTTATCATTTATGGGTTAATGGGTTTGTCGATTATATTTCATGGGTTTATGGTTTATGGTTTTATGGTCCAAAGTTTATGAGTTTATAAGGTATAGTTTATGGTTTATAAGTTTATGATTTATGGTTCATCGTTTATGGGTTAATGGGTTTATCGATTATGATTCATGGGTTTATGGTTTATGTGCTTTTTTTTCAGTATCTGGTTTATGAGTTTATGGTTTATGGATTAAATAGGTTAATAGTTTATGGGTTTATGGTTTATGGGTTTATGGGTTTATGGTCTATGGGTTTATGGTTTATGGGTTTATGGTTTATGGGTTTATGGTTTATGGGTTTATGGGTTTATGGTTTATGGGTTTATGGTTTATGGGTTTATGGTTTATGGGTTTATGGTTTATGGGTTTATGGTTTATGGGTTTATGGTTTATGGGTTTATGGTTTATGGGTTTATGGTTTATGGGTTTATGGTTTATGGGTTTATGGTTTATGGGTTTATGGTTTATGGGTTTATGGTTTATGGGTTTATGGTTTATGGGTTTATGGTTTATGGGTTTATGGTTTATGGGTTTATGGTTTATGGGTTTATGGTTTATGGGTTTATGGTTTATGGGTTTATGGTTTATGGGTTTATGATTAATGGGTTTATGGTTTATGGGTTTATGGTTTATGGGTTTATGGTTTATGGGTTTATGGTTTATGGGTTTATGGCTCATGGGATTATGAATTATGGGTGTATAGTTTATGGTTTATATAGGTTTATGGGTTTATGAGTTATGGTTTATGGGTTTATAGTTTATGGGCTTATGGTTTATAGGTTTATAGTTTCTGGTTCATGGGTTCATGTTTTATAGGTTTGTGGTTTATGGGTTTATGGTTTATAGGTTTGTGGCTAATGGGTTATGGGCTTATGGTCTATGGGTTTATGGTTTATGGGTTTATGGTTTATAGGTTTATAGTTTATAGTTTATGGGCTTATAATTTATGGGTATATGGTTTATGAGTTTATGGTTCATAAGTTCATGCGTTTATGGTTTATAAGTTTATGGTTTATGGGTTATGAGTTTATAGTTTATAAGTTTATGGTTTATGGGTTTATGGTTTATGGATTTATAGTAAATGAGTTTATGGTTTATGGATTAATGATATATGAGTTTATGGGTTTATGGGTTCATGGGCTCATGATTCATGGGTTCATGGTTAATGAGTTTGTGGTTTATGCGATCATAGATTATGTGTTTATAATGTATGGTTTTATAGTTTATAAGTTAATGGCTTTTGAATTCATATTTCATAAGTTAATGTCTTTTGAATTCATGGTTTATGGGTTTATAGGTTATGGGTTCGTGGCTTATGCTTTATGGGTTTATAATTCATAGGTTTCTAGTTTATACATTATTAGTTGATGGTTTATTAGTCGTTGAGTTTACAAATTATTGATTTTTGATTCATGGTTTTATGGTGTATGGGCTTATGATTTATAGGTGTATTGTTTTTGAGATTATGATTCATAAGTTTATGTATCTGTAAAATTATGAATTTATTGTTAGTGGTTTCTAAATTTATGCTTTATGAAATTACGGTTTATTGGTTTATGGTTTTATAGTTTATAGGTTTATAGGTTCATAGCTGATAAACCATAAACCTATATACCATAAAATTCTAAACTCATAAACTATAAATCATGAACCCATAAACCATAACTCATATATCATTGATCATGAACCTGTAAATGATGACTTATGAATTTATAAACTATAAACACATAAACTATGAACTATGATCCATAAAACCGTAAACCGTGAACCATAAACCATGAATCTATAAACTATGAGACTAAATAACGAAAACCTATAAACCATGAACCTATACATTATAAACCCATATTCCATAAACCCATAAACCTATATATTCTAAACCTTAAAATCATAAGCTTATAAACTATGAACCCATAAAGTATAAACCATAAACCATAAACTTATTAACAATAAACCCATTAATCTATAAACTTATAAACCATAAACCTGTAAACCATAAACCCATCAACCTACTAACACATAAATTATAAACTCATGAACTATAAATTCATAAACCATAAATCCAGAAACCATTAACCCATAAACTATAAATCCATAAACCATGAACCTGTAAACTATAAACCCGTAAACCATAAACCAATAAACCATTAACCCATAACCTATAAACCATGAAGCATGAACCTATAAACCATGATCCCATTAACCATATACCCATAAACCATAAACACATAAACCATAAACCCATGAACCATAAACTTCTACACCATTAACCCATTTATCATGAGCCCATTAATTATTACACTATAAACAATAAATTCGTTCAATTTATGAACCATAAGCCTATAAACCATGAACCGATAAACCATGAACCCATAACCTATAAACCCATGAACCATGAAGCATAAACCTATAAACCATGATCCTATTAACCATAAACCCATGGACCCATAAGCCATAACACCATGAACCATGAACCTGTTTAATCCATGAACCATAAGTTCATGGATTATAAACCCATGAACCATAAACCCAGAAACCGTAAACCCGTTTTATCCATGAACCATAAGCCCATGGACTATAAACCCATAAACCATAAACCCATGACGTAAAAATCGATTAACCATAAAACATAAACCCATAAACCATGATCCTATGAACCATAAACCCATAAACCATAAACCTATAAACCATAAACTCATAAACCATAACACCATAAAACATAAGCCCGTTTGATTTATAAACCATAAGCCTATCAACTAGAAGTCCATGAACCAGAAACTCATCAAATATAAACCTATAAAATCATTAGCTAAAAGCCCATAAACTATAGACTTATAAACCATAAAATATAAACCCATAAATAATAAACCCATAAACTATTTACTCATAAACCATAAACCCATTAACCATAAACCCATTAACCATAAACCCATAAACCATAAATTCATAAACCATAAACCCACAAACCTATAAACTTATAAACCATAAACCTATAAACCATAAACCCATAAACCATAAACCTATAGACTATAAACCCATAATCAATAGACACATAAGCCTTAAACCTATAAATATAAACCATGAACTTATAAATCATGAATCCATTAATCATAAGCTTATAAACCGTTAATTCATGAACTATAAACCAAATATCATGAACCTATAAACCATAAACCCATAAACCATAAACCCGTAAACCATAAAATCAAAAACCATAAACCCATAACCTATAAACCCATAAACCAGAAACTCAAAAAAAATCAACTTATAAACCCATAGACTATAAGCCCATAAACTATGAACCAATAAACCATAAAATATAGACACATAAGTCATAAACCCACAATCCATAGACTCATAAACCATGAACCCATAAACCATCAACCCATATACTCATAAACCATAAACCCATGAACCAGAAACACTTAAACCATAAACCGACAAACTACAAACCCATAAATTATAAGCCTATAAACCATGAGCCTATAAACCATAAACTCATGAACCATAAACCCATAAACCATAAACCCATAAACCATAAACCCATAAACCCATGAACCATAAACCCATAAACCATTAGCCCATAAACCATAAATCCATTAACCATAAGCCCATAAGCCCATAAACCCATAAGCCCATAAACCCATAAGCCCATAAACCATAAACATATAAACCATAAACCACTAAACCCATAAACCAATAAATCATAAACTCATAACCCATAAACCATAAACCAATAAACCCATAAATTCTAAGCTTCTACACCATTAATCCATGAATCATAAGCCCATTAATTAAAAAACCATAAACAATAAAACCGCTCAATCCATGAAGCATAAGCCTATAAACAGTGAGCCAATAAACTATGAACCCATAACCCATAAACCTATAACCCATAAACCCATAAACTATAAACCTATAGACTATAATCCTATGATCAATAAACACATGAGCCTTAAACCTATAAATATAAACCATGAACTTATAAATCATGAATCCATTAGTCATGAGCTTATGAACCATTAACTCATAAAATATAAACCATATACCATAAACCTATAAACCACAAGCCCATAAACCATAAACCCATAAACCATAAGCCCAGGAACCATAAACCCATAACCTATAAACCCATAAACCATAAACCATAAACCACAAACCCCTAAAGCATGATCCCATGAACCATAAACCCATAATCCATAAATACATAAACCATATGCCCATAATCCATAACATTATAAACCATAAACCCGTTAAGTTCATAAACAATAAGCGTATTAACCATAAGCTTATAAACCAGAAACTTATCAAAACTAAACGTATGAAATCATTAACTATAAGCCTATAAACTATAGACTTATAAACCATAGAATATAAACCCATGAATCATAAACCCAAAAACCATTAACCCATAAGACATAAACCCATAAACCATAAACCCATAAACCATGAACCCATAAACCCATGAATCATAAACTCATAACCCACAAACCATGAAACAAATAAACCCATAAACCATAAACTTCTATACCATTAACCCATGAATCATGAGCCCATTAATTATAACACCATTAACAATAAACCCACTTAATCCATAAACCATAAGCCTCTAAACCGTGAACCAATAAACCATGAACCCATAAACCATGGACCTATAAACCATAAACCCATAAACCATAAACCTGTAGACTATAAACCCATAATCAATAAATACATGAGCCTTTAACCTATAAATATAAACTATGAATCCATTAATCATAAGCTTATGTACCATTAACTCCTGAACTATAAACCATATACCATCAAACTATGAACCATAAGCCCATAAAACATAAACCCATAAACCCATTAACAAGAAACCCAGAAACCATGAACCCATAACCTATAAACCCATGAACCATGAAGCATAAACCAATAAACCATGATCCTATTAACCATAAACCCATGGACCCATAAGCCATAACACCATGAACCATGAACCTGTTTAATCCATGAACCATAAGTTCATGGATTATAAACCCATGAACCATAAACCCAGAAACCGTAAACCCGTTTTATCCATGAACCATAAGCCCATGGACTATAAACCCATAAACCATAAACCCATGACGTAAAAATCGATTAACCATAAAACATTAACCCATAAACCATGATCCTATGAACCATAAACCCATAAACCATAAACCTATAAACCATAAACTCATAAACCATAACACCATAAAACATAAGCCCGTTTGATTTATAAACCATAAGCCTATCAACTAAAAGTCCATGAACCAGAAACTCATCAAATATAAACCTATAAAATCATTAGCTAAAAGCCCATAAAGTATAGACTTATAAACCATAAAATATAAACCCATAAATAATAAACCCATAAACTATTTACTCATAAACCATAAACCCATTAACCATAAACCCATAAACCATAAATTTATAAACCATAAACCCACAAACCTATAAACTTATAAACCATAAACCTATAAACCATAAACCCATAAACCATAAACCTATAGACTATAAACCCATAATCAATAGACACATAAGCCTTAAACCTATAAATATAAACCATGAACTTATAAATCATGAATCCATTAATCATAAGCTTATAAACCGTTAATTCATGAACTATAAACCAAATATCATGAACCTATAAACCATAAACCCATAAACCATAAACCCGTAAACCATAAAATCAAAAACCATAAACCCATAACCTATAAACCCATAAACCAGAAACTCAAAAAAAATCAACTTATAAACCCATAGACTATAAGCCCATAAACTATGAACCAATAAACCATAAAATATAGACACATAAGTCATAAACCCACAATCCATAGACTCATAAACCATGAACCCATAAACCATCAACCCATATACTCATAAACCATAAACCCATGAACCAGAAACACTTAAACCATAAACCGACAAACTACAAACCCATAAATTATAAGCCTATAAACCATGAGCCTATAAACCATAAACTCATGAACCATAAACCCATAAACCATAAACCCATAAACCATAAACCCATAAACCCATGAACCATAAACCCATAAACCATTAGCCCATAAACCATAAATCCATTAACCATAAGCCCATAAGCCCATAAACCCATAAGCCCATAAACCCATAAGCCCATAAACCATAAACATATAAACCATAAACCACTAAACCCATAAACCATAAACCTATAGACTATAAACCCATAATCAATAGACACATAAGCCTTAAACCTATAAATATAAACCATGAACTTATAAATCATGAATCCATTAATCATAAGCTTATAAACCGTTAATTTATGAACTATAAACCAAATATCATGAACCTATAAACCATAAACCCATAAACCATAAACCCGTAAACCATAAAATCAAAAACCATAAACCCATAACCTATAAACCCATAAACCAGAAACTCAAAAAAAATCAACTTATAAACCCATAGACTATAAGCCCATAAACTATGAACCAATAAACCATAAAATATAGACACATAAGTCATAAACCCACAATCCATAGACTCATAAACCATGAACCCATAAACCATCAACCCATATACTCATAAACCATAAACCCATGAACCAGAAACACTTAAACCATAAACCGACAAACTACAAACCCATAAATTATAAGCCTATAAACCATGAGCCTATAAACCATAAACTCATGAACCATAAACCCATAAACCATAAACCCATAAACCATAAACCCATAAACCCATGAACCATAAACCCATAAACCATTAGCCCATAAACCATAAATCCATTAACCATAAGCCCATAAGCCCATAAACCCATAAGCCCATAAACCCATAAGCCCATAAACCATAAACATATAAACCATGAACCACTAAACCCATAAACCAATAAATCATAAACTCATAACCCATAAACCATAAACCAATAAACCCATAAATTCTAAGCTTCTACACCATTAATCCATGAATCATAAGCCCATTAATTAAAAAACCATAAACAATAAAACCGCTCAATCCATGAAGCATAAGCCTATAAACAGTGAGCCAATAAACTATGAACCCATAACCCATAAACCTATAACCCATAAACCCATAAACTATAAACCTATAGACTATAATCCTATGATCAATAAACACATGAGCCTTAAACCTATAAATATAAACCATGAACTTATAAATCATGAATCCATTAGTCATGAGCTTATGAACCATTAACTCATAAAATATAAACCATATACCATAAACCTATAAACCACAAGCCCATAAACCATAAACCCATAAACCATAAGCCCAGGAACCATAAACCCATAACCTATAAACCCATAAACCATAAACCATAAACCACAAACCCCTAAAGCATGATCCCATGAACCATAAACCCATAATCCATAAATACATAAACCATATGCCCATAATCCATAACATTATAAACCATAAACCCGTTAAGTTCATAAACAATAAGCGTATTAACCATAAGCTTATAAACCAGAAACTTATCAAAACTAAACGTATGAAATCATTAACTATAAGCCTATAAACTATAGACTTATAAAACATAGAATATAAACCCATGAATCATAAACCCAAAAACCATTAACCCATAAGACATAAACCCATAAACCATAAACCCATAAACCATGAACCCATAAACCCATGAATCATAAACTCATAACCCACAAACCATGAAACAAATAAACCCATAAACCATAAACTTCTATACCATTAACCCATGAATCATGAGCCCATTAATTATAACACCATTAACAATAAACCCACTTAATCCATAAACCATAAGCCTCTAAACCGTGAACCAATAAACCATGAACCCATAAACCATGGACCTATAAACCATAAACCCATAAACCATAAACCTGTAGACTATAAACCCATAATCAATAAATACATGAGCCTTTAACCTATAAATATAAACTATGAATCCATTAATCATAAGCTTATGTACCATTAACTCCTGAACTATAAACCATATACCATCAAACTATGAACCATAAGCCCATAAAACATAAACCCATAAACCCATTAACAAGAAACCCAGAAACCATGAACCCATAACCTATAAACCCATGAACCATGAAGCATAAACCTATAAACCATGATCCTATTAACCATAAACCCATGGACCCATAAGCCATAACACCATGAACCATGAACCTGTTTAATCCATGAACCATAAGTTCATGGATTATAAACCCATGAACCATAAACCCAGAAACCGTAAACCCGTTTTATCCATGAACCATAAGCCCATGGACTATAAACCCATAAACCATAAACCCATGACGTGAAAATCGATTAACCATAAAACATAAACCCATAAACCATGATCCTATGAACCATAAACCCATAAACCATAAACCTATAAACCATAAACTCATAAACCATAACACCATAAAACATAAGCCCGTTTGATTTATAAACCATAAGCCTATCAACTAAAAGTCCATGAACCAGAAACTCATCAAATATAAACCTATAAAATCATTAGCTAAAAGCCCATAAAGTATAGACTTATAAACCATAAAATATAAACCCATAAATAATAAACCCATAAACTATTTACTCATAAACCATAAACCCATTAACCATAAACCCATAAACCATAAATTTATAAACCATAAACCCACAAACCTATAAACTTATAAACCATAAACCTATAAACCATAAACCCATAAACCATAAACCTATAGACTATAAACCCATAATCAATAGACACATAAGCCTTAAACCTATAAATATAAACCATGAACTTATAAATCATGAATCCATTAATCATAAGCTTATAAACCGTTAATTCATGAACTATAAACCAAATATCATAAACCTATAAACCATAAACCCATAAACCATAAACCCGTAAACCATAAAATCAAAAACCATAAACCCATAACCTATAAACCCATAAACCAGAAACTCAAAAAAAATCAACTTATAAACCCATAGACTATAAGCCCATAAACTATGAACCAATAAACCATAAAATATAGACACATAAGTCATAAACCCACAATCCATAGACTCATAAACCATGAACCCATAAACCATCAACCCATATACTCATAAACCATAAACCCATGAACCAGAAACACTTAAACCATAAACCGACAAACTACAAACCCATAAATTATAAGCCTATAAACCATGAGCCTATAAACCATAAACTCATGAACCATAAACCCATAAACCATAAACCCATAAACCATAAACCCATAAACCCATGAACCATAAACCCATAAACCATTAGCCCATAAACCATAAATCCATTAACCATAAGCCCATAAGCCCATAAACCCATAAGCCCATAAACCCATAAGCCCATAAACCATAAACATATAAACCATAAACCACTAAACCCATAAACCAATAAATCATAAACTCATAACCCATAAACCATAAACCAATAAACCCATAAATTCTAAGCTTCTACACCATTAATCCATGAATCATAAGCCCATTAATTAAAAAACCATAAACAATAAAACCGCTCAATCCATGAAGCATAAGCCTATAAAAAGTGAGCCAATAAACTATGAACCCATAACCCATAAACCTATAACCCATAAACCCATAAACTATAAACCTATAGACTATAATCCTATGATCAATAAACACATGAGCCTTAAACCTATAAATATAAACCATGAACTTATAAATCATGAATCCATTAGTCATGAGCTTATGAACCATTAACTCATAAAATATAAACCATATACCATAAACCTATAAACCACAAGCCCATAAACCATAAACCCATAAACCATAAGCCCAGGAACCATAAACCCATAACCTATAAACCCATAAACCATAAACCATAAACCACAAACCCTAAAGCATGATCCCATGAACCATAAACCCATAATCCATAAATACATAAACCATATGCCCATAATCCATAACATTATAAACCATAAACCCGTTAAGTTCATAAACAATAAGCGTATTAACCATAAGCTTATAAACCAGAAACTTATCAAAACTAAACGTATGAAATCATTAACTATAAGCCTATAAACTATAGACTTATAAACCATAGAATATAAACCCATGAATCATAAACCCAAAAACCATTAACCCATAAGACATAAACCCATAAACCATAAACCCATAAACCATGAACCCATAAACCCATGAATCATAAACTCATAACCCACAAACCATGAAACAAATAAACCCATAAACCATAAACTTCTATACCATTAACCCATGAATCATGAGCCCATTAATTATAACACCATTAACAATAAACCCACTTAATCCATAAACCATAAGCCCCTAAACCGTGAACCAATAAACCATGAACCCATAAACCATGGACCTATAAACCATAAACCCATAAACCATAAACCTGTAGACTATAAACCCATAATCAATAAACACATGAGCCTTAAACCTATAAATATAAACTATGAATCCATTAATCATAAGCTTATGTACCATTAACTCCTGAACTATAAACCATATACCATCAAACTATGAACCATAAGCCCATAAAACATAAACCCATAAACCCATTAACAAGAAACCCAGAAACCATGAACCCATAACCTATAAACCCATGAACCATGAAGCATAAACCTATAAACCATGATCCTATTAACCATAAACCCATGGACCCATAAGCCATAACACCATGAACCATGAACCTGTTTAATCCATGAACCATAAGTTCATGGATTATAAACCATGAACCATAAACCCAGAAACCGTAAACCCGTTTTATCCATGAACCATAAGCCCATGGACTATAAACCCATAAACCATAAACCCATGACGTAAAAAATCGATTAACCATAAAACATAAACCCATAAACCATGATCCTATGAACCATAAACCCATAAACCATAAACCTATAAACCATAAACTCATAAACCATAACACCATAAAACATAAGCCCGTTTGATTTATAAACCATAAGCCTATCAACTAAAAGTCCATGAACCAGAAACTCATCAAATATAAACCTATAAAATCATTAGCTAAAAGCCCATAAAGTATAGACTTATAAACCATAAAATATAAACCCATAAATAATAAACCCATAAACTATTTACTCATAAACCATTAACCCATTAACCATAAACCCATAAACCATAAATTTATAAACCATAAACCCACAAACCTATAAACTTATAAACCATAAACCTATAAACCATAAACCCATAAACCATAAACCTATAGACTATAAACCCATAATCAATAGACACATAAGCCTTAAACCTATAAATATAAACCATGAACTTATAAATCATGAATCCATTAATCATAAGCTTATAAACCGTTAATTCATGAACTATAAACCAAATATCATGAACCTATAAACCATAAACCCATAAACCATAAACCCGTAAACCATAAAATCAAAAACCATAAACCCAAAACCTATAAACCCATAAACCAGAAACTCAAAAAAAATCAACTTATAAACCCATAGACTATAAGCCCATAAACTATGAACCAATAAACCATAAAATATAGACACATAAGTCATAAACCCACAATCCATAGACTCATAAACCATGAACCCATAAACCATCAACCCATATACTCATAAACCATAAACCCATGAACCAGAAACACTTAAACCATAAACCGACAAACTACAAACCCATAAATTATAAGCCTATAAACCATGAGCCTATAAACCATAAACTCATGAACCATAAACCCATAAACCATAAACCCATAAACCATAAACCCATAAACCATAAACCCATAAACCCATGAACCATAAACCCATAAACCATTAGCCCATAAACCATAAATCCATTAACCATAAGCCCATAAGCCCATAAACCCATAAGCCCATAAACCCATAAGCCCATAAACCATAAACATATAAACCATAAACCACTAAACCCATAAACCAATAAATCATAAACTCATAACCCATAAACCATAAACCAATAAACCCATAAATTCTAAGCTTCTACACCATTAATCCATGAATCATAAGCCCATTAATTAAAAAACCATAAACAATAAAACCGCTCAATCCATGAAGCATAAGCCTATAAACAGTGAGCCAATAAACTATGAACCCATAACCCATAAACCTATAACCCATAAACCCATAAACTATAAACCTATAGACTATAATCCTATGATCAATAAACACATGAGCCTTAAACCTATAAATATAAACCATGAACTTATAAATCATGAATCCATTAGTCATGAGCTTATGAACCATTAACTCATAAAATATAAACCATATACCATAAACCTATAAACCACAAGCCCATAAACCATAAACCCATAAACCATAAGCCCAGGAACCATAAACCCATAACCTATAAACCCCATAAACCATAAACCACAAACCCTAAAGCATGATCCCATGAACCATAAACCCATAATCCATAAATACATAAACCATATGCCCATAATCCATAACATTATAAACCATAAACCCGTTAAGTTCATAAACAATAAGCGTATTAACCATAAGCTTATAAACCAGAAACTTATCAAAACTAAACGTATGAAATCATTAACTATAAGCCTATAAACTATAGACTTATAAACCATAGAATATAAACCCATGAATCATAAACCCAAAAACCATTAACCCATAAGACATAAACCCATAAACCATAAACCCATAAAACCATGAACCCATAAACCCATGAATCATAAACTCATAACCCACAAACCATGAAACAAATAAACCCATAAACCATAAACTTCTATACCATTAACCCATGAATCATGAGCCCATTAATTATAACACCATTAACAATAAACCCACTTAATCCATAAACCATAAGCCTCTAAACCGTGAACCAATAAACCATGAACCCATAAACCATGGACCTATAAACCATAAACCCATAAACCATAAACCTGTAGACTATAAACCCATAATCAATAAACACATGAGCCTTTAACCTATAAATATAAACTATGAATCCATTAATCATAAGCTTATGTACCATTAACTCCTGAACTATAAACCATATACCATCAAACTATGAACCATAAGCCCATAAAACATAAACCCATAAACCCATTAACAAGAAACCCAGAAACCATAAACCCATAACCTATAAACCCATAAACCATAAACCATAAACCCATAAACCATGATCTCATGAACCATAAACCCATAAACCATAAACCCATAAACCATAAACCCATAAACCATAACACCATAAACCATAGACCCGTTTAATTCATAAACCATAATCCTATTAATTATAAGCCCATAAACCAGAAACTCATCAAACATGAACCTATAAAATCATCAACTATGAACCATAAACCGATAAACCATAAACCCATAAAATATAAACCCATAAACCATAAACCCGTAAACCACAAACCCATAAACCTATAAACTTATAAACTATAAACCTATAACCCATGAACCCATCAACCATGAACTCATAAACCCATAATCCATGAACTCATAACCTATAAACCATAAACCAATAAACCATTAACCAATAAACCATAAACCCATAAACCATAAATTCATAAACCATAAACCCATAAACCATAAACCTATAAATCATAACCCCATGAACCATAAACTTCTACACCATAAACCTATAAATCATGAGCCCGTAGACCATAAACTCATCAACCCATAAATCATAAGCCCATAAATCATAAACCCATAAATCATAAACCCATAAACTATAAATTCATAAACCATAAACCCAGAAACCATAAAACAATGAACTATAAACCCATAAACCATAAACTCATGACCCATAAACCATAAATCCGTAAACTCATAAACCATAAATTAATAAACTATAAACAAATAAACCATGAAACTATAAACTATTAAACTATAAACCATAAACCCAAAAACCATAAATAATGAACCCATAAACCCATAATCCCATAAACCATAAATCTATAAACCATAAACTTTTACACCATAAACCCATAAATCATGAGCCCATGGACCATAACACGATCAACCATAAACCCATAAATCATGAGCCCATAGACCATAACACGATAAACCATAAAGCCAAAAACTTATAAACCATAAACCCATAAACCCATAAAACATAAATTAATAAACTATAAACCCATAAACCATGAACCCATAAATCATAAACCCAAAAACCATAAACAATAAACCTAGAAACCCATAATCCCATAAACCATAACACCATAAACCATAAACCCGTTTGATTCATGAACCATAAGCCTATCAACTAAAAGCCTATAAACCAGAAACTCATCAAATATGAACCTCTAAAATCATTAACTAAAAGCCCATAAACTATAGACCCACGAACCATAAAATATAAACCCATAAATGATAAACCCATAAACCATTAACCCATAAATCATAAACCCATTAACCATAAACTCATAAACCATAAACCCATAAACCATGATCCTATGAAACATAAACCCATAAACCATAAACTCATAAACCATAACACCATAATCCATAAACCCGTTTGATTCATAAACTATAAGCCTATTAACTATAAGCCCATAAACCAGAAACTCATCAAACATAAACCTATAAAATCATCAACTATAAACCATAAACCCATAAACCATAAACCCAGAAACCATAAACCCATAAAATATAAACCCATAAACCATAAACCCATAAACCATAAACCCGTAAACCATAAACCTATAAACCTATAAACTTATATGCTATAAACCATAAAGCCATAAACCTATAAAACATTAATTAATAAACTATAAACTAATAAACCATGAAACTGTAAACTATGAAACTATAAACCATAAACCCAAAAACCATAAACAATAATCCCATAAACCTATAATCCCATTAACCATAAATCTATAAACCATAAACTTCTACACCATAAACCCATAAATCATGAGCCCATAGACCATAACACGATAAGCCATAAACCCATAAACTTATAAACCATAAACCCATAAAACGTAAATTAATAAACTATAAATCCATAAACCATGAACCCATAAATCATAAACCCAAAAACCATAAACAATAAACCTAGAAACCCATAATCCCATAAACCATAAACCTATAAACTCATAAACCATAAACTTATAAACCATAAACCCATAAACTTATAAACCATAAACTCATAAACTTATAAACCATAAACCCATTAACTATAAACTTATAAACCATAAACCCAAAAACCTATAAACTTATAAACCATAAACCTATAAACCATAAACCCATAAACCATAAACCTATAGACTATAAACCCATAATCAATAGACACATAAGCCTTAAACCTATAAATATAAACCATGAACTTATAAATCATGAATCCATTAATCATAAGCTTATAAACCGTTAATTCATGAACTATAAACCAAATATCATGAACCTATAAACCATAAACCCATAAACCATAAACCCGTAAACCATAAAATCAAAAACCATAAACCCATAACCTATAAACCCATAAACCAGAAACTCAAAAAAAATCAACTTATAAACCCATAGACTATAAGCCCATAAACTATGAACCAATGAACCATAAAATATAGACCCATAGGTTATAAACCCACAATCCATAGACTCATAATCCATGAACCCATAAACCATTAACCCATATACTCATAAATCATAAACCCATGAACCAGGAACACTTGAACCCTAAACCGACAAACCATAAACCCATAAATTATGAGCCTATAAACCATGAGCCTATAAACCATAAACTCATGAACCATAAACCCATAAACCATGAACCCATAAACCATAAACCCATAAACCCATAAACCATAAACCCATAAACCATTAGCCCATAAACCATAACACCATGAACCATAAACCCGTTCAATCCATGAAACATAAGCTCATGAACTATAAACCAATAAACCAACAACTCCGGAAAAATAAGCTTATAAACACATAGATTATAAGCCCATAAACTATAAACCCATGAAACATAAAATATAGACCGATAAGTCATAAACTCACAATCCATGAACCTATAAACCACTATCCCATAAACCCATAAACCATAAACCCATAAACCATAAACCCATAAACCATAAACCCATAAACCATAAACCCATAAACCATAAACCCATAAACCATAAACCCATAAACCATAAACCCATAAACCATAAGCCCATAAACCATAAACCCATAAACCATAAACCCATAAACCATGAACCCATAAACCATAAACCCATAAACCATAAACCCATAAGCCATAAACCAAAAAACCACAAACCCATAAATTATAAACGTATAAACCATAAACCCATGAACCATAAACTCATATACCATAAACCCATTATCCATGAACCATAAACCCACAAACCATACACCCATAAACCATAAACCCATAAACCCATATACCACAATCTTCTACACCATTAACTCATAAATCATAAGGCCATCAATCATAACACCATAAACAATAAATCCGTTCCATCCATAAACCAATAAACCATGAACCCATAACCTATAAATCCATAAACCATGGAGCATAAGCCCATAAACCATGATTTCATTAACCATAAACCCATGGACCCATAAACCATAACACCATAAACCATAAACCTGTTTGATCCATAAACCATAAGCCTATAAACTATAAACCCATAAACCATAAAATATAGACCCATGAATTATAAACCCATAATCCATTAACCCATAAACGCATAAACCATAAACCCATAAACCATAAACCCATAAACCATAGACCAATAAACCACAAACCTATAAATTATAAACCTATAAACCATATACCCATAACCATGATCCCATGAACCATAAACCCATAATCCATAAATACATAAACCATATGCCCATAATTCATAACATTATAAACCATAAACCCGTTAAGTTCATAAACAATAAGCCTATTAACCATAAGCTTATGAACCAGAAACTTATCAAAACTAAACGTATGAAATCATTAACTATAAGCCTATAAACTATAGACTTATAAACCATAGAATATAAACCCATGAATCATAAACCCAAAATCCATTAACCCATAAGACATAAACCCATTAACCATAAACCCATAAACCATAAACCCATAAACCATAACACCATAAAGCATAAACCCGTTTGATTCATGAACCATAAGCCTATCAACTAAAAGCCCATAAACCAGAAACTCATCAAATATGAACCTATGAAATCATTAACTAAAAGCCCATAAACTATAGACCCACAAACCATAAAATATAAACCCATATATAATAAACCCATGAACCATTAACCCATAAACCATAAACCAATTAACTATAAACTCAAAAACCATAAATCCATAAACCATGAACCCACAAACTTATAAACTTATGAACCATAAAACTATAAACTATAAACTTATCAACCTATCAACCCATAAATCATAATCTCATCAACTATAAATTCATAAACCATAGATCCAGCAACCATAAACCCATAAACTAAATATCCGTGAACCATAAACCAACGAACCATAAACCCGTAGACCATAAACCAATAAACCATGAACCCATAACCTATAAACCCATAAACCATGAAGCATAAACCTATAAACCATGATCCCATTAACTATAAACCCATAGACCCATAAATCATAACACCATAAACCATAAACCTGTTTAATCCATGAACTATGAGCCCATTAACTATAAACCCATTAACCAGAAACTTAGAAAAAATAAACTTATGAACTTATAGACTATAAGCCCATAAACTATGAACCAATGAACCATAAAATATAGACCCATAAGTCATAAACCCACAATCCATAAACCATAAACCACAAACCCATGAAGCATGATTCCATGAACCATAAACCCATAAACCATAAATACATAAACCATAAGCCCATAATCCATAACATTACAAACCATAAACCCGTTTTGTTCATAAACCATAAGCCTATTAACCATAAGCATATAAACCAGGGACTCATCAAAACTAAACCTATGAAATCATTAACTATAAGCCCATAAACTATAGACCCATGAACCACAAAATATAAACCTATAAATCATAAACCCAAAAACTATTAACCCATAAGACATAAACCCACAAACCATAAACTCATAAACCATAAACCCATAAACCATAAACCCATAAACCCATGAATCATAAACTCATAACCCACAAACCATGAAACAAATAAACCCATAAACCATAAACTTCTATACCATTAACCCATGAATCATGAGCCAATTAATTATAACACCATTAACAATAAACCCATTCAATCCATGAACCATAAGCCTCTAAACCGTGAACCAATAATCCATGAACCCATAAACCATGGACCTATAAACCATAAACCCATAAAACATAAACCTGTAGACTATAAACCCATAATCAATAAACACATGAGCCTTAAACCTATAAATATAAACTATGAATCCATTAATCATAAGCTTATGTACCATTAACTCCTGAACTATAAACCATATACCATCAAACTATGAACCATAAGCCCATAAAACATAAACCCATAAACCCATAAACAAGAAACCCAGAAACCATAAACCCATAACCTATAAACCCATAAACCATAAACCATAAACCCATAAACCATGATCCCATGAACCATAAACTCATAAACCATAAACCCATAAACCATAAACCCATAAACCATAAACCCATAAACCATAACACCATCAACCATAGACCCGTTTAATTCATAAACCATAATCCTATTAATTATAAGCCCATAAACCAGAAACTCATCAAACATTAACCTATAAAATCATCAACTATGAACCATAAACCGATAAACCATAAACCCATAAAATATAAACCCATAAACCAAAAACCCATAAACCATAAACCCGTAAACCACAAACCCATAAACCTATAAACTTATAAACTATAAACCTATAACCCATGAACCCATCAACCATGAACTCATAAACCCATAATCCATGAACTCATAACCTATAAACCATAAACCAATAAACCATTAACCAATAAATCATAAACCCATGAACCATAAATTCATAAACCATAAACCCATAATCCATAAACCTATAAATCATAACCCCATGAACCATAAACTTCTACACCATAAACCTATAAATCATGAGCCCGTAGACCATAAACTCATCAACCCATGAATCATAAACCCATAAATCATAAACCCATAAATCATAAACCCATAAATCATAAACCCATAAACTATAAATTCATAAACCATAAACCCAGAAACCATAAAACAATGAACTATAAACCCATAAACCATAAACTCATAACCCATAAACCATAAATCCGTAAACTCATAAACCATAAATTAATAAACTATAAACAAATAAACCATGAAACTATAAACTATTAAACTATAAACCCTAAACCCAAAAACCATAAATAATAAACCCATAAACCATAACACCATAAAGCATAAACCCGTTTGATTCATGAACCATAAGCCTATCAACTAAAAGCCCATAAACCAGAAACTCATCAAATATGAACCTATGAAATCATTAACTAAAAGCCCATAAACTATAGACCCACAAACCATAAAATATAAACCCATATATAATAAACCCATGAACCATTAACCCATAAACCATAAACCAATTAACTATAAACTCAAAAACCATAAATCCATAAACCATGAACCCACAAACTTATAAACTTATGAACCATAAAACTATAAACTATAAACTTATCAACCTATCAACCCATAAATCATAATCTCATCAACTATAAATTCATAAACCATAAATCCAGCAACCATAAACCCATAAACTAAATATCCGTGAACCATAAACCAACGAACCATAAACCCGTAGACCATAAATTAATAAACCATGAACCCATAACCTATAAACCCATAAACCATGAAGCATAAACCTATAAACCATGATCCCATTAACTATAAACCCATAGACCCATAAATCATAACACCATAAACCATAAACCTGTTTAATCCATGAACTATGAGCCCATTAACTATAAACCCATTAACCAGAAACTTAGAAAAAATAAACTTATGAACTCATAGACTATAAGCCCATAAACTATGAACCAATGAACCATAAAATATAGACCCATAAGTCATAAACCCACAATCCATAAACCATAAACCACAAACCCATGAAGCATGATTCCATGAACCATAAACCCATAAACCATAAATACATAAACCATAAGCCCATAATCCATAACATTACAAACCATAAACCCGTTTTGTTCATAAACCATAAGCCTATTAACCATAAGCATATAAACCAGGGACTCATCAAAACTAAACCTATGAAATCATTAACTATAAGCCCATAAACTATAGACCCATGAACCACAAAATATAAACCTATAAATCATAAACCCAAAAACTATTAACCCATAAGACATAAACCAACAAACCATAAACTCATAAACCATAAACCCATAAACCATAAACCCATAAACCCATGAATCATAAACTCATAACCCCCAAACCATGAAACAAATAAACCCATAAACCATAAACTTCTATACCATTAACCCATGAATCATGAGCCCATTAATTATAACACCATTAACAATAAACCCATTCAATCCATGAACCATAAGCCTCTAAACCGTGAACAAATAATCCATGAACCCATAAACCATGGACCTATAAACCATAAACCCATAAACCATAAACCTGTAGACTATAAACCCATAATCAATAAACACATGAGCCTTAAACCTATAAATATAAACTATGAATCCATTAATCATAAGCTTATGTACCATTAACTCCTGAACTATAAACCATATACCATCAAACTATGAACCATAAGCCCATAAAACATAAACCCATAAACCCATAAACAAGAAACCCAGAAACCATAAACCCATAACCTATAAACCCATAAACCATAAACCATAAACCCATAAACCATGATCCCATGAACCATAAACTCATAAACCATAAACCCATAAACCATAAACCCATAAACCATAAACCCATAAACCATAACACCATCAACCATAGACCCGTTTAATTCATAAACCATAATTCTATTAATTATAAGCCCATAAACCAGAAACTCATCAAACATTAACCTATAAAATCATCAACTATGAACCATAAACCGATAAACCATAAACCCATAAAATATAAACCCATAAACCAAAAACCCATAAACCATAAACCCGTAAACCACAAACCCATAAACCTATAAACTTATAAACTATAAACCTATAACCCATGAACCCATCAACCATGAACTCATAGACCCATAATCCATGAACTCATAACCTATAAACCATAAACCAATAAACCATTAACCAATAAATCATAAACCCATAAACCATAAATTCATAAACCATAAACCCATAAACCATAAACCTATAAATCATAACCCCATGAACCATAAACTTCTACACCATAAACCTATAAATCATGAGCCCGTAGACCATAAACTCATCAACCCATGAATCATAAACCCATAAATCATAAACCCATGAATCATAAACCCATAAACTATAAATTCATAAACCATAAACCCAGAAACCATAAAACAATGAACTATAAACCCATAAACCATAAACTCATAACCCATAAACCATAAATCCGTAAACTCATAAACCATAAATTAATAAACTATAAACAAATAAACCATGAAACTATAAACTATTAAACTATAAACCATAAACCCAAAAACCATAAATAATAAACCCATAAACCCATAATCCCATAAACCATAAATCTATAAACCATAAACTTTTACACCATAAACCCATAAATCATGAGCCCATGGACCATAACACGATCAACCATAAACCCATAAATCATGAGGCCATAGACCATAACACGATAAACCATAAAGCCATAAACTTATAAACCATAAACCCATAAACCCATAAAACATAAATTAATAAACTATAAACCCATAAACCATGAACCCATAAATCATAAACCCAAAAACCATAAACAATAAACCTAGAAACCCATAATCCCATAAACCATAACACCATAAACCATAAACCCGTTTGATTCATGAACCATAAGCCTATCAACTAAAAGCCTATAAACCAGAAACTCATCAAATATAAACCTCTAAAATCAATAACTAAAAGCCCATAAACTATAGACCCACAAACCATAAAATATAAACCCATAAATGATAAACCCATAAACCATTAACCCATAAATCATAAACCCATTAACCATAAACTCATAAACCATAAACCCATAAACCATGATCCTATGAAACATAAACCCATAAACCATAAACCCATAAACCATAACACCATAATCCATAAACCCGTTTGATTCATAAACTATAAGCCTATTAACTATAAGCCCATAAACCAGAAACTCATCAAACATAAACTTATAAAATCATCAACTATAAACCATAAACCCATAAACCATAAACCCAGAAACCATAAACCCATAAAATATAAACCCATAAACCATAAACCCATAAACCATAAACCCGTAAACCATAAACCTATAAACCTATAAACTTATATGCTATAAACCATGAAGCCATAAACCCATAAAACATTAATTAATAAACTATAAACTAATAAACCATGAAACTATAAACTATGAAACTATAAACCATAAACCCAAAAACCATAAACAATAATCCCATAAACCCATAATCCCATTAACCATAAATCTATAAACCATAAACTTCTACACCATAAACCCATAAATCATGAGCCCATAGACCATAACACGATCAACCATAAACCCATAAATCATGAGCCCATAGACCATAACACGATAAACCATAAACCCATAAACTTATAAACCATAAACCCATAAAACATAAATTAATAAACTATAAATCCATAAACCATGAACCCATAAATCAAACCCAAAAACCATAAACAATAAACCTAGAAACCCATAATCCCATAAACCATAAACCTATAAACTCATAAACCATAAACTTATAAACCATAAACCCATAAACTTATAAACCATAAACTCATAAGCTTATAAACCATAAACCCATAAACGATGAGTCCATAAAATATAAACCTATCAATGCACTATAATTCGACCAACTATAAACCTATAGTATGTAAATATTATGATTAATATATTTTCCGATTATAGTAGCGCGAAAATAATATAAGAAACTATACTTTATTACTATAATATATTATAATACATGAATATAGTATCACTACAATCCTAGACTATAGTTCACTACGGTCATCGATTATAGTTTTTTTTGTAAGTTATATGTCAATGCATAACAATGTAATCTAGTATAATAAAAAATGACATTAAATTCTATAGTTTAAAAAGTGTGATGTATAAAATCATTAATAGTAATAAAATTGGAATAAATTATTTATTACGTATAAAATATTAATTCAAAATAAGTAAGCATAGTTATTTATGATTTTCAAATTTTAGGTTTTAATTTTAATCTATTTTATATAATTTTAAGCGTAATAGATTAAGAAATGTAAAGGAGGGTTGAGAAAACTATCGGGAAAGACCAAAAGTAATAATAAAGTAATTGAAAATTAATTTAAGTAAAGCGAGAGCGTATAATAATATAAATAGAAAAAAATAAATGATAAAGGGAAGAGAAGGCATTCATTATAAGTTATAAGCAATGCAAAACCAGGAGTATAGCAAGAGCGATCAGATTCAGTGATGCACACAAGAGAGAAAGAGACGAAAAATCTTGATTATACGAACAGCAAGTGAGGAAGGTTCTACCGACGCGACGCATATATGCAAGAACACGCACACACTAGATGCACCAGTGGCTCAGGTTAACAATTAGAAGAAACACCTTACAAGAGCACAAATTTTAATCAATAACAAGATGGAAATGTCAACCAGATACTAGGTCGGGGCGCTACAGTAGCTATAGATAAGCATACACGCATGGTGCATATTACACGACGACCAACCCAGAGATGCGTACGATACTAAAGATGTGCACACACACTAATCAATACCTTTACATTTTCTATAATATGAATGAATCACGAGAAGTTACAACAGAGCGGCATCACAAAGTTGGGAACGACGTGGTGTAGCAGAAACTGTCATGGCGGCGGCATAAGAGCCAGAAGGATAGATAGATCAGACGACTTTAGGCTAAACACACAAAAGGAGTAAGCATGTATGGTATACAGCGTATCCAAAAGGTAACGATACACATAAGAAATTTTCAAAGTTGATTATTTTTGCAATCAGATGAAGATCGTTCTTGGAGTAACTTTTTACGAGGTATCCGAGGTCACCATCGGATACCTCGCAAAAAGTTACTCCAAAAGTGACCTTCATCTGATTGAAAAAATTATCAACTGTGGAAATTTCTTAGGTGTATCGTTACTTTTTGGACACGCTGTATATATACAGGGTAAAGTAAGGAGCGTTACGTAGTGGAACATGTACCTGAAACGTATAAAAAGATGGTACGATACACGAAACCCGATGAGTTCGAAAAGATAAAAGAAATATACATAGAGATATGTATGTTTGTGTATATGCACCTATATATATATATATATATATATATATATATATATATATATATATATATATATATATATCTGTGTGTATGTGTGTGTGAGTGTATGTATATATATATATATATATATATATGTATAATTGGATATTGAAACGCTGCGCCATGTAGCTGCACATACACGTGCAAGATCAACCAATGAGAAATAGCTATGAGTAGAGATCTTCGATAATCGATGTTTCTACTGCGTGAAGCAGCATAGCAACCTCGAGTACAGTATAAAAAATTACTAGAGTGAAAGAGATGGAAGATCCACGACCAAGAGTCGATTAAGCAGTCAATAGCGACTCGTAACTGAAGAGATCAAAGTAGAAACTAAGACGTGGCGAGAAACAAAGACGGAAGATGAAGAGTAGCTAGGTGCAATAAAGATAGACAACAAAATGAGAAAGAATGCAATTTTCTTCTTCTCGAAAGAAGAGCATTCTTGTGTCAGCCGCCTTTGGGTATATACCAGTTCCAAAAAAAGTCCATTTTATTTACGATACAATACACCAGTGAAATTGAGAGGTCAGTAAGGAGATCTGATCCGAGGAGTCATAGTACTGAAGCAACAAGAAGAAAAAAAAATAAATCAAAGGGAGAAGAAGAAACTGCGGTGGGACGCTTCAGAGAACGAGCCAGTCGTGTGCAGCCATTCCTGGGATCACCATCGTCCTTTGCGACCCGCTATCCTCTTCGCCAACTTCTTCACGTTCTTCGTTCTTTTTTTTGCTACTATTATTGAGAGAGGATCTACGATGCATAGTAAGTGAGACTTGACGAATAAAGTAGCAAGTGAAAATCAATTATAATTCTGTTAAAATATATAAAATAGAGTTTTTCCTTATTTCGATAGTAAAAAAATCACAAGGTAATAAAAGATAAAGTCAGTGCGGTTTAAGAAAAGTGCGAGTGAGTACGTGTTTAAAAAAAAGTGAAATTCAAACGAAAAAAAAGAGAAAACCACGTGCAAATACGCTCATGCTTGGCGACGCGACGCCACTTCCTTTTGATAAATTAAATGCGAAAACCGAGATTATTCAAGTTGAATAAATTTGCTCCTTAGAGCATATATACCTGGAGGGAGCATGTAAAGCCAAAAAGTGTAAGAAAAAAGAGAGAGAGAGAGGTGGCTTAGGGTGAAGTGTTTTCTCTCTCACGCGGATTCACATTGACTGTTGCTTCTTCCCAGCGTAGCTATCTCATACTTAACGCTCATATTTAGTATATACTTTAAGGGGGAGAGCAGCAATCAATGATAATCTGCGCGAGAGAGAAAGCACTTTAGCCTCAGCTACCTTACTCTCACTTTTATTATTTACACTCTTTGGCTTTGCATGCTCCCTCCAGGTATATATGCTCTAAGATTTGCTTTTATTGTATTTTGATTGCTAAGATTTTTATCGCTGAAAAATAGTTAAATAGTAATAGTGAGACGATGCGGCGGCCATGGTTGGAAGTGTGCGAGCGAGATAGCAATATGTTAGTTATTGATTAAATTTCAAAGTCCTTTCTTTTTTTTATATATATATTCAGAGTGGTGCGAGTGATATTAAGAGCAGGTCGTATATCTCTATCCTTTTCTAACCAAAAAATTCATTTTTCTCTAAAACCTAGTAATTGTAGCAAAATAAAAAGCAATATTTTCTTTTATGAGGAAAAATTATTTTTATCGTTTCATTTTTAAGAAAACTTTCTAAAACTGAATTATCCACCCTAACCTCTATTTTTTAAGTTTTTTAAGATTTTCTTCAAAATGAATCGATAAAAATAATGTTTCCTCGTTAAAGAAAATATTGCTTTTCATGATAGAAGGTGGGGCTATCTCCTTATTTTTTGCTACACTTATTATTTTTTGTAAAACAATTAATCCTTCAATTAGAAAAGGACTAATATACTCGACCTCCTCTTAAGATTATTTCTTTTAAGATTTATTCAAGTGCGAATTATAAGTTTTGGATTGTGCGACTGCGCAGTAGGGAAATAGAGCGCCGCGTAATTAAAGTCTTAAATAATTATTATTTAAATCTAATAAGTGATTAAAATAATTACACGTGTAAAGAAATAAGTTTTTTCTTCTTTTTGCCCTTTGCGCATGCGCACGGCCCAGGTGCGATAAAATAATTAAAGCAGCGTTTCTTTTTCTTTATTGCGGATTGTGAGAAAAATTTTCCTTTTTAAGTTAAGAATATAAGAAATCTAAAATTAAAGTTGAATAGAGAGTCAGGGTTATTTTTTCTTTTTCTCTTTTCAGGACAAGAATTATATTTAAATAAAGTTAATTAAATTATTCATATTTTTTTAGAGTAATTAATGTTGTTTAATATCAATAGTATTTCTTTATGAATTTAAAATTAACTTGCTTCTATATATTAAAGTTGTTTCTTTTAACTTCTCATTTTTCTTTACCAAATCAAAAATTACATTAAATTTTACTTGGACCACTCGTTGATCGTTAGAACTAGCCTGCAACCCGAAGCAGACCAATAAGTATTGACCCACTCAGCAGTTGCTCTACTCAGCTAGCTGAGCAGGGTTCACTGGCGCTCAGCTTAAATAAGTATAAATTTTGTAAACCTAGGTAAGTTCGTGGCTTCGGCGATTCACTCGGAGGTCCAAGGAATTTGCCACGTAACAAAAGAAGTTGTCTGGTACGTATCATATGAAAGGACTTATCATAGACTAAATCAAATATAAAACAGCTTACTAACTTTTTTAAGTAAAATAACAGTACAATATGAATTACATTCATATGCATTGATACCATGTTGGACGAAGATATTCTAAAGCAATATACAGAGTATCATAGCTTTAAGGACATGATAGAGCTCGCTACCTTCGAAAAAAACTCATTAATATTTTAATTCCAAGTTCACGAGTAAACGGTGCGTTAGATCGAGTTCATTCATTACAATAGAAAAATTTGTAATACTAAACTTGAGTGCGGACAACTTACAGAATTTGCCAAAATACCCTACATAAAAAGTTATGAACAATTTTTCAAAATATAGTATTTTGAGCTTAGGTTTATCGAGTTTTAAATTTTATTTCCATTCCAAGCTTATAAAAAAATAACAAGTTCAAATAATTTTTTATTTTTACAAAAATTATTGTACTAACATAGCGTTAGTGTGGGCAAGTCATTACAATTGTTTAAATTACGAATTTAAAAAGATATCAATAAAATAATGAAATCAAAAATCGTATCCAGCAGTTCTGACATCTCGTTAAGTACTATAGTTAAAAAAAAAATCTAACACATAGCACATGAAACATTTCATTCGACATAAACTAAAAATGAAACTGGCCATCAAGCTTTTTAAAGTGATATCATAATTTCATTCTTACTTATTTATTTTTAAAACTATAGCATTTACAATTACAAAACTTTGTAAATAACTTCAGAATGTTCTGCCTAGCATAATATCAATATAAATCCGTATATTGTAGATTGTATTGCAATTGCACTTTGAAAAAATTGGTGAGAAGTTTCATTTTTAATTTAGCTACAAACAAAATATTTCAGAATACACATATTCGTTTTAAAAGTCTGGCACTCAAAGTTCTAAAATTTTGCAAATAATTTTAAAGTGTCCTGCTGTAACATTATATCAATGCAAATCAATAAGTTGTGTTATATAACATAATATTGAGTTCTATAGTTCGAAAAAAGTAGTCTGGTACGTATCATATAAAAGGATTTATCATAGACTTAATCAAATATAAAACCGTATTATCAACTTCTTAATTTAACTTTTAACTTCTAAATTACATTTATAAGCATTGATACCATGTTCGAGGAAGATATTTTAAAGCGATATACAAAGTACTATAGCTTCGAGTACTGTTAGTTTAATAGAAAAATAATCTAACACGTATCACGAATCATTTTACTTAACATAGACTAATTATGAAACTGGACATCAAGCTTTTCAACTAACTAACAAAACTTAAGAAGCACATTAGTGCATCTACTTTTAAAGTTTATGGTTAGGTTAAGATGTCGAATATAAAGTCATATAAGAAAATTAGGTTATAATAAAAAAAAAATCATTTTTGAATAAAATCTGAAGAATAGTGTGTGACAACCTTGGGGATCAGGAGGTTGCACTAATTTGTAAAAATATATAAGCTGTAATTAAATCAGTAACAAAAAAAAGGAAGCTTTATTTCAGAAATGTGCACAGTAATCGTACGCTCGATTAAAATGAACGCCAGCCCCGTGCCGACGCCGCTTGCACTAATTAAATAACTATTGGCACGACGAAAAGCAGATATCAACAAAAATAAAAGCTAAAAGAGACACGAGCAATAAACACACAAAAAAAAGAAAGAATTAGAAAAGCACGAAGGGAATATGTGCAATAGAACGCACACGAGATCGCCCGGCACACACGTCGTAAATGACAGAAAGAAATTATATTATTTCTATTTAGCAATCGTGCACTCGCAACAATTTTAAGCACAATAAAATAACTTAAAGAATAGTGAATTTATCTATTCTCGCTCACTCAAGCTCACGATATTCGCATATACAAAATTAATACTACGCAATATCGCAAGTTGCTCGCGAGTCGTAATGGCTCTATATTGGACGCTGGCGACAGAAGGAATAATGCAATGCATTTCCTTCTTGTCTATGCTCAGCTTTATCTCTCGTGCTATACGCTGCGCGCGCCGTAAGAGAGAGACAAACGATCCTAAACGGACCCAAGCTCAGCTACTCGAGTTAAGCTGCTTGCTATCTATATCAGTGCACAGTATACGTGCTATAGAGATTCGCACGTGTGTGCCAACGATTTTGGATTATAGTATAAACTATTTGACTCGCGTGGTCTGCTTTCCGTCTTGCCAGAAGTTGGATGCTCCCTTCTGTCGTCTATATGCGTTACAAATATACATATAAGTAATATGGCCAATCTGTCATGTTACAAGTGAATGAAAAAATAATAAAGAAGAGTAGAGAAAGTTCACAATTAAAGTTAAACTTGTTATACTATAAACACAAGTTTATTGTAGTAGTACGCACAAATTACACATTACACGGAGAAGGTTTGGCATCGAAAAATGTGATGCGAGTCACACTAAACAAGATGATGCTTACTTGCGTTACACGATGGTGCTCATGCTTGTCGAATTTTGATACGCGGACAAAAATTCCTGTGCAAACTGCTCTATGTTTCATAGTGCGTCTTGCTTCGTGTTTTGCAAAGCATGCATCACTTTTTGTCGTGCATGCATGAATTAGCGCAAAGAGAGAAGGGTGCGTTTTTAATATATGTTATTCATTTGTTAGTAATTTTGGAAATTTATATAATATATATCGTTTTATAAAGATATTTTTTAAATTATTTGTTAGATAAAAAATTCTTTTTTTTTTATTTCAATTTGATGACAAAAATATAATCCGTTACATGCAAAATAATAGATTATTCTGCATATATCAGATTATTTAATAATTCTATTTAAATTCAAGAGCTAGAGCGATACAAAACTTTCGTTTTTCATCTAAAATTCTATTTTTGCTTTGTATATTTGAAATTTTCATTAACTACTATATAATTAAATAATAATTTTGATTAATTAAATAATCGTTTTTAATATGAAATGTTCCTTAAGGAATATGTAAAGGTTTCTATAATAGTATTCTAGAAATTAAGAAGATGAAATATGGACCAAATTGAAATCAATATTTTTTTATAATACATCAATAATTGACAAATAATTATCACCCACACAGCATAAAATATTTCTAAAAACATTTCATGAAATATTTTTAAGAAATATTTCATGAAATATTACATCAATGTTACGTAAATATTTTAGTGAAACATTTTAATAACATAACATGAAATATTTCATGCCACATTTAGGAAACATTTTAAAAACATTCTATGTAATATTTCATATAATAGTTACAAAATGTTTAGGAAATGATACATGGAATATTTCGAAATGGATATTAAAATATTTTATGAAACGTTTCGAAAACGAATCATAAACATTTCATGAAATGTTTTTTTGTAACATTTTACAAATATTTCAACAAATATTTCTTGTAATATTTCAAAAAATTTTAAAAATAATTCATGTTATGTTTAAAAATTTCAAAATCGTTTCATGAAATATTTCTCAGAAATATTTTTGAAACATTTCATGTCATATTTCCTGTAATGTTTACAAAATGTTAAGGAAATGATACATGAAATATTTCAAAATCGATATTAAAATATTTTATGAAATATTACGGAAAAGAATCATAAACATTTCACAGAATGTTTTTTTGTGAGATTTTTCAAATATTTTAAGAAATATTTCTTAAAATATTTCTGTAATATTTTAAAAATAATTATTGTTATGTTGCTAAAAATTTCAAAAATAATTCATGTTACGTTTAGGAAACATTTCAAAAACATTTCATGAAATATTTCTTAAAAATATTTTCGAAATATTTCATGTAATATTTTATGTAATGTTTACAAACTGTTAAGGAAATGATACATTAAATATTTTAAAATTAATATTAAAATATTTCATAAAATGTTTCGAAAACGAATCATAAATATTTCACGGAAAGTTTTTTTGTAACATTTCATAAATATTTCAAGGAATATTTTTTTATATATTTCTGTAATATTTTACAAATAATTATTGTTCTGTTTCTTAAAATTTCAAAAATATTTTGTGAAATATATTGTTACGTTTTTACGTATATATATATATATATATATATATCTTCCTATATTATATAGACGTAAGCCTCATAAAATAGCATTCTTGCGTCCTCCCCCAACCTCCCCCCTCCCCCCCAGCCTCACATTTTTAAATTTTTTTAATATAAATATAGGTTTTTTTTCAGCCTCTGTGAGATGCCTCCCCCCTCCTCCCCCCTCCTCGACCCGCCTCTGATATCGCCTCAACGTTTGTCGCCTCATATTACCTCATAGGTCTCCTCAAAGACTCCTCAGAGACGCCTCAGGTAAGTCTTAGGAATTCCTCGATACGCCTCAAGTTTGTGAGAGTGATATTTTTTAAAATTTTCAAAAATAACGTAAAAATAGTTACCGACGCCTCAGTGCTTCCTCATCCCCTCCTCTTACAACGCCTCAGGGTACGCCTCAGAGATGAGGCATTTTTTTTGTATGCCTCTTGTCCCGCCTTATACATCGCCTTACAGACGCCTCAATGTTTCCTCATCTCCTCCTCTTACAACGCCTCAGGGTACGCCTCAGAGATAAGGCATTTATACGTATATATACACAAGAATAAGTACATCACAAATTGGGGGGCTGGCGAGCAGGGCGAGCAGGGGGTACCCCTAGTATATATATATATATATATATATATATATATATATATATATATATATATATATATATATATATATATATTTATATTTAATTATAAGGTAGTGGGTATCTTTTGTATCACGACTAATCTTGGTAAATCCAAGCAGTCAGTTTGCGTGAAGAATTAAATAAATACTCAGTAATTATGATATGAATATAAGTTTATTAATACTTTCGTCGAGAGAGATATGTCCTATTATTATTTCGTCACCTAATACGTTCCTTACTGCTTGCTTCAATCGGGCGTACTCACGTCGTTCGTGGCTGAAGGTTGGTTTCTTACTCTCTCTACCTCGTGGTGCATTCGGCTGTATTTATACTCGCCAAATTCGTTGTTTCCCCATGTCTATCCTTCTGGAATATTCGTTATTAATTAGAAATTTGCTGATCGGTCCGTCAGCGATTTTTCGTTCTGGTCTTAAGATAGTTGTCGACCCATTTAATCATAAAAGAATTATTTATTATAAAATGCGTTAAAATTTGGTTTACAACTTTAATATAACTTCATAAATAAATAATTAAATTTTTGGAACAATTAACGGTTCCATAATTATAATATATTATTTTAAATTTGTACTTTTAATGATATTTATTATATAAAATGAAAATTTCAAAGTTTTATATCTTACTTTTTAAACCGCTGGACGTTATAAAATTTTAACTACTTATTTCTTAAATTATATTAAAGTTGTGTACTAAATTTCAAAGGATTTTATAATAAACAAGTTTTTATTATGTGAGGTGTCGACAACTACCTTAACCTGTCGCTGGGTGTTCAGCTCTCTTTCTATGGTACTCGACGTTTTTCATCGTTTCCAGGCAGGTTATAACTTGTTAATATGACGGTCAGCGTTTTCTGTCTTTACTTGTTGGAACGTGTATTTGTCGCATTCATTGAATATTGCTGATATTAATCCTCATTTATTTTATAGGATATAGAATCCGTAACAATATCTTAGAAATATTATTAATATATTTTCTGTAATATTTCATATAATATTTACAAATTGTTAAGGAAATGATACATGAAATATTTTAAAATTGATATTAAAATATTCCATGAAACGTTTCGAAAACGAATCATAAATATTTCTCGAAAAGTTTTTTTATAACATTTCACAAATATTTCGAGAAATATTTCTTAAAATATTTCTGTAATATTTATGAAATAAATCTTGTTATATTTCTAAAAATTTCAAAAATAATTCATGTTACGTTTAGAAAACATTTCAAAAACATTTCATGATATATTTCATATAATATTTTATCTAATGTTTACAATATGTTAGGGGAACAATACATGAAATAATTTAAAATTGATATTAAAATATTTCATGAAATGTTTCGAAATCGAATCATAAATATTTCACGGAATATTTTTCTGTAACATTTTACAAATATTTTAAGAATCATTTCTTAAAATATTTATGAAATATTTTTTTGAATTATTAGAGAAACGTTTCATTAATGTTTCTTCGAAATATTCCGGAAAAATTTTATGTAATACTTCTTTGAAATATACCAGAGATATTTTAAAATAATTTCGAAAAAATATTTCAAAAATGTTTCATGTAATGTTTTTTTGGAATATTTAGGAAACATTTCAGAAACATTTCATGAATTATTTTTTGAAATATTTGATGACATGTCTCCGAAATGTTTCCAAAATATTTCTTAAAAATATATCTTGTAATGTTTTTTGTAACATTTAGAATTCATGCGCTTGATAGCATGCTGCTTTATTTTTTTATTCATTTACTTCTAAAATTTGTCTGCTCACTCTCGCAAGCGCTTAGCATGCTTTTGTTTGATGTATAAGAGAAACAAGAATCTCAGACAAGAAATTAATTGTAAAGCGTGCGATATCTTCATATTTCTACTGCGTTTGCGATAATTATATAAAGCGTATTAATATCAAGATTTTGATACAACAGTAATTATTAGTCTGCTACAAGCGTTCAGTTATTGTAACGATAAAAAAAATAAATCCGTAATATATCGGAAAAATGATTCTATAACAATTTCAAAATGTTTTCCGAAACATTTCATGAAATGTTTTTAAGAAATATTCCTGAAATATTTCTATAATATTTTTAAAAAATATTTCTTGAAATATTTCTGTAATATTTCTGAAATATTTCTTGAAATATTTCTGTAATATTTCTGAAATATTTCTAAAAAATATTTCATGAAATATTTCTGTAATATTCCCAAAATGTTTCTGAAAAATATTTGATGAAATATTTCCGAAACGTTTCTGAAATGCTTCTTTTTTTTTTAATTATCTACGGAGCAAGCTCTATTTATTAGCCTTTGTACAAATTTTTAAAGTGGTATGTAGGGCACACTAAGCACACATTGAATTTTTGACATTTTTTCCTGTGGTGTCAGACCACTCACTCTTTGGTGATGTATTATTTAACGTGGTGTCAACCCACGGCAGAGACAGTGAAAAAGCGACCAGACGTGGAATCGATCCAGCGCCAACGGGAATGCGAGTCTCGTGCCTTAGACACTACTCCACTGAACTCTACAAAAACTCTTCTTGAAAATATTTGATAAAATATTTCCGAAACGTTTCTGAAATGCTTCTTAAAAATATTTTATGAAATATTTTTACATGAGTTTCTCGAGGACAGATAAATATTTCGGAAATGTTACATTGAAATGTTTCTGAAATATTTCAAATATTTCTTTCAAGTATTTCTGAAATAATTCTGAAATATTGCATGTTGTGTGGGTACTTCTTAACATGTAACATGATCAGGTAAAATATATTAAACGAATGAATTTTTATCGGTCAAACGGTTATTTTGAAAAAAATATTATGTACTGTTTTAATATACATAAATTTATTAATATATATTGAAATATATTAATATAATTCGTATTAATATAATTAATATATTATCAGTATATTATTAGTAATCCACAATAATAATTTTTTATTACAACATGATTATTGCTATGTCAGTTTTTCTAAAAACTACCATTTAATGTTTTAAGAAAAAAGCAACATTAGCCTTCACAACTTTGCCGATTGCATGATTTAATTTTCAGAAATTTGTTTCAGAAGTTTTATTAAAATTATTGAACTAAAACATTTTACTTGAATAGTTAATATACAATTTAATAAAGAATCTGTTTTATTTATCAAGTTTTCATCAATAAAAAAATAAATAATAAAAAAAATTCATAATGTTTATAAAATAATGGTTTTAAACAATAAGTTATAAATATATATTTAATTTGATTAATAAACGATTAACTTTGATTCTTCGATAAATGTAACCTTAAAATGATATATTACATGATAAGTGTTTAACTTTTTCATCAATGCTAAATGATAATCCTGCACATAAAATTTTTAAATTTTGTTCAACAATAATTGATGTTTTACAAATTTTGCATCACAAAATTGCACAGCACACATGCACAGCAAAACCTAAACACAAATGCATCGAAAAACGTAGAGCAGGCTAGCATCAAGATATGCAAAGCATGCTTTACGAAAATAGATGCATGCATGCTACCTTTCAAATTTGAAAATAATATCTAGGAACAAATTGTAATCACATTTTGATAATAAAAGGAAATGTATTGAAGATTGCTCACGTCAAAATTGTATTCATAAAGTACATAAACAATTAGAGCATATATTTATGAATTTAGGTGAATCGTACTATTTAGTATTTGAAATTTTAGACTTGCGAACCTTGATTTATCAAAAGCATAAGAAAACAAAAAAAAGCCATTATACAAAAGTATGCCTTTAAAATTGCTTAAACTAGATAATATTTTGTGCCCTAGTATTAAAGATAATATATCAGATGTTGGTATAGCAAGATTTATAGCTAAGAAACCTATAGTGATCCAAATCATTGTATCACCAACGAATCTTTACGAAACATGAATTTTGCTTATACATTTCTTATTGTTGATTGCGTATCTATACTAAAAAAAAAATTCATCACTGTGTCATTAATTTTGATTTTTTGTTTTTTTAAACCTAAAATTGCAAAGAATCCGTAAATTTCCGCATATATATATATATATATATATATATATATATATATATATATACATATATATATGTATATTAGAGTGTCCTTTATTTCCCAAAGTATGAAAATCTGTCATAACGCCTTTTGAATTTCTAGCATTTTGTTCAAAATTTCAGAAAAAATTTTGATAATAGGGAAAAATGGAGTTAGATAGTGCTCGTAGGTAGCACTCGTAAAAAGGTTTTCTGAAAGTGATTTTTTCCGCATATTTTATTTTTGTAGAGTCCCAAGGGATTTGAATGGATATTCAAACTTCCAAATTTTATTATCGAATACTTAAATCTGAAGCTAAAAAAATGTTATTAACTTCTTTGAAACCCGTTTAGTTGAGATATAAGTCCAATGTGTTGATAATTTAAAAGGAAAAACAAAAATTTTTCGATTTTAGCTGTTTTTAGAGTCATAAGTAATTTAACAGCCTTATTAACGCAACAGATTATGATAGCTTACCTTAAGACTTTTGATTTGATGGGTGACAGAAATCTCTAGAGCCTAAGGATCATAAGTCACAGTCATTTTAAGTTCGAAAAAATTTATAGCTGGCTGATTCCATGCAGATTCATGCAGGCCGTCACGGATCGAATTTTTTTTGGCTGAAAACTATATGTGAATGTGTTCTTATACTCAAGAAAAGATATGGAGACCCCGAAATACGGCTTGAAAAAATTTTTTCGCGATGCTATAGCCTATTTTGTGTTGAATGTTAAAATGAAAGGTGAAAAAATGAAAATGAACCTCCATATTCAAAATGTAAATTTTTTACTTTTCAAGGCGTATTTTTTTTAAATGTGAAGAATTCAGCTTACTTTTACATCACATTATTATTTCATAGATAAACATTAATGCTGTCGAGCTATTAATGAAAAACCAAAAAAAAACAATTTTTTTGCAACGTGATTTTCTCAAAAACTATATTTTTTTTTCTTTAAATTTAAATATGTTCTTATACATAAAAAAACTAACTTTAAGCATGGGTCAAAATATGCTATTTTGCGTTATTTTTTAAAATAATTTTTTAAAATTTTATTCGATTTTTTTCAATCATAGAGTATTAAGACCATGTCCTGTTCCAATAATTGTGCTCTTTTACTATACGTTTACTTTTTAATTTATTAATATATTGTTAGTGTTTAAAAAGACCTTCAAAATGAGCCATTGGTCATCTTTTTTGGTCAATTAGAACAAAAGTTATAGAAATTTTAAGTTTAAAAATATGTTCAAAAAGAATAAATAAATTTTCATCAATTCAATTTAGATTTATGAATTTACATTTTCCCATTCATGCAATGAAGTTCTAGAAGTGAACACAAGATTTTGTTCAGCTTTCCAACAGTGAATTTTTTGTATCCCCTTGACTTCTTCTGCATTTTGTTGCCATTCAACTTTTTTTGTTTGTCGGAAAACTTCTAACTCTTCTTTGCTTAAAAGGAGAATATTGATAGATGGAGTGTAAAGTGAGACATGAGTCGCGAAATCCTCTGCATTTCTAATAAATTCTGCACTTTACTTGGACAAATTGTGCACTGTGGCATAATGTTTAACTATACCTCCTATTCCATCACATGCACCATTTCCATGCCCGGTTGTAGAAAATAACCATTTTCTTTTTTCTTTAGAATTTCGAAACTCATAAAATTGGTATCTATTTTTTGAAATGACTGGCGGCTCTATCCGAAATTATTATGATTTTTTCTAATTCTTGCAGAATGTGTTTTTGCTTTACATTCTCTACAATTGAATTTATAGCCATTAAAGCATAAAAAGAATCATGTTTTGTATCGCCACAAACTGTGACATAACTGACCGTCGAATCATTTCCAAAATAGCGTACCGATGTAAATATGGATATTTGATTTTTGCTCCAGTGATAGCTTTGTACTTAGTTTTGTAATAAGACCGTCCAATTTTCGGCAAAATCTACGTGAATGACTAATTGAAACTGGCTTTTTTTTACTAAAATTTTTGCCTCTCGAATAGCAATACGTTGAATTTCTTCAATCATTTTATGAGTACTCACGGTGAGAGCATATTTTCTCAATTGTATCAAGAAGTTTTCAATCGTACCAGTCTTATTAAGTAAATCTGATTTTTGCCAAACACTATATGTTATTTCTTCATAAAGATCTTCTTTCGTTAGCTGAAAATTAGCTAAAAGTTACCTAAAAGATAACTAAAAATTAGCTAAAATTTATGTTAATTTTAAGCAATTTTAGGTAAATTTTGGTTTGATTTCAGCTGAATTTCAGCTGCATTTTAGATATATTTATATTATATTCTCTCTATAATATTGAAAGTATATCGCCGCTGTCGTCGCTGTCATCGTCAGAAATGTGCCCATCATTTTTGGACTTACATTACAGCGTTAAATTAAGAATCTTTTTACTACTAGACTGACATTTGATAAAACGTTTATAAATCAATTACTGACTTTATTCTTTATTTAATATTATAATAAAACATATACACGTAGCGCTCATAACACACAATACTTAATTATTAATTCTGTCCTGGTATAAAACTAGGACTTGACAGATGATTAGATTAATTAAAAGATCATTGAAAATATACCTCAAGAAAACTTTTGAATAATTAATATTATTTAGTATTTTGAATAAAAGTTATTAAAAAAATTGCAAATTCTTAAATATTTTTTTAAAGTTATGAAAGCAAGATGGGGGTTGGCGCGCTTGCCCCCTAGTACATTTCTAAAAATAAATGTAAAATAAATTTAAATGAGAACAATTACTATAAATTATAATTTAATACCAGTTTTTTAAGTGCTAACACATAACAAAATTTCATATTAAATATTATATTTTATATTTATACATACAATATGATTCGATAGAAGGAAACTTATTTTATATATATATATATATATATATATATATATATATATATATATATATATATATATATATATATATATATATATATATATATATATATATATATATAGATAGTATCATTTTATCAGTGATTAACAAATGATTGTTAAATTTAGTAAAACAATCAACACATCTATGACTTCAATTTTTAAAGTTTGAAAAAAATTAAATACATATTTTATATTGAAATACTATTGTCAATAAATTAGCACATTTGTATATAATAATATAATATATGAAAATGCAACCGAGCGACGTTATGAGCGAGGTAAATTCTGCTGATAATAATTATTACTGGATTTTAAAATTTTTAATAACTTATGAATGAATTTACTTGAAAATTGAATACAATAATAATCATCATATTTACTACAGGCTAATGTATTTTTTTCTATAAAATTTTGCAATTAAATAAGAAGATAGTAAATATTCCAGAGTACTGATGAAGTGTTCGTTATACATCACCTTAAGTATGTGAATTTCTTTTTTATTCATATTTTATTCATTTTTTGTCAATTTCTAATTTATAAAGTATTCATAAAGTATTCATAGAGTATTCATTTTTAGTGTATTTTTTATTAATTTATAATTCTTAAAGTATTTATTATGAATAAATTTTGAATGCTATATAAATTTAATGAGAATTCAATCAGTATGACGTGAATTGAATCCATTAAAGTTAAAAAGTGAATTAATTTTGCTTAAATTTGCTATGTTAAGCGACTCATACTCCCTCTAATCAGGCAAAGATAGGAAACCTCTTAAGCTGTCCAAATGTATATTCAAAGGGTACCCCCCGTTAAGATAGTCAACTTTGCCCTGTCCCTGAAATTTTTGTTTGACCTTGTAACTTTGTTTTGGATAAAAAAAATAGTTTTTGTCATATTTGCAGACCCCTCCCCCTGTCCACAGCATGGAAAAAATGACTTTTTCACTATTTATTTTTTTCTCCGCATCTAGTCAATAAAAAAACCCCAAGAAAATAGTGCTTATAGCTTAAATGGTTACAAATCACGTAGAATCGTCTTAAACTACAATTTCGTTAGAAATAAATCCTTACCTAATATACAAAATTAATAAATATAGGATTTTATTTTTATAATAATATTTGTAATACTGTTTCAATACTAATATTCGTTATTCTATTTAAAAAATATTTTACATGTTATTTTTCCTTGGCCCGAACTTGGGCCCGAATTCATAGTCGTGTCTTGAGTATTAAGTATGACTTAAAAATTAATTATCGTTACTTGAGTATCAGCTGTTACTTCAATTGAGTGTTACATCCTTACCGACGACTATCTTATTTGTGTGATTTTGTTTCATAACTAACTGTGATAACCTCTTCATGTAGCACTCAATTGAAGTAACAGCTGATACTCAAGTAACGAAACTTAAGTGTTAAGTCATACTTAATACTCAAGACACGACTATGAATTCGGCCCATAATGTTTTTTATGGCTCGGATTCATAGACCCAACTCAAGTCTAAAGCTAGAAGTTATAGTTGTTACTCAGTTTTTAAATATTCTATCCTTCTTCTTCTTATGGAAAAAGAGTAAGAACATAGATAGATATCTGAGAACTGAGTAAAGACTATAACTTCCAGCCTAACGATTGTTACTTGAGTTACGTTACTGGATTCGTACCTATGTCAAAGAAGATAATATAATACAATACATGACATAAGTGCAAACTTTATTCATGATCTTTAAAACGATTGCAAATGTCATAAAATAATTGCGAATAATATGCGCTTTTTAACAAAAATATATTTAATAGAGACATGTAAACAAGATTTCAATATTCTCGCATGCTCACATTTTTTTCACACAGTGTAAAAATAGACCACATAGCCCTCGCAAAAGTGTGACTTAAGTGCAGATTTAGATTATATAGTGTTAAAAATGTCAAAGTCAAGGTTTATATTATTAAATCATGATGATAATGTTTGTATTGATAAGTTTTTCTTACGAAATATAAATTCATATGTAATCTCAAGTTGATATTTTGACCGTACTTAATATAGCTGTACCTGTGGAATGACTTATTTATCAAAATATTTTCTTTTATTAAAGCAATATAATATTTAAAAGATTTTATCACATATAAAGTAGTGAAACATCAACAAAATCATGAAAGAAGTGTTTAAATACCTAATCTAAAATGTGGATTCGTGCAAAAATATGATACGAATATTTGTAAATCTTATTTTTCTGACTTGATTGCATAATTAAATTCATAAATAAAGTTCTAGAATACAATTTAATAATATAAATAATAATACGATGTCTGCAAATGAGCTACAATCAGCCAAAAACGTCGAAAAAATGAGTTTTTTGCATTTTTAACTATGGCGCACCAACAGGAAATATCTGGAAAAATTCAGGCAAGTAATTTTAAACAAAATACAAATTTTTTTGCAAGAATTGGCCCTGTACCGCATTTCCCGTGAAAATAGGAAGGGTTTAAATTTGTTTTTTCATCCTTTTAGGTTATATAGCATTATCAAATCTTTATGAAAAAATTCTACATGATTTGTAACCATTTAAGCTATAAGCACAATTTTCTTGGGGTTTTTTTACCGACTAGATGCGGAGAAAAAAAATAAATAGTGAAAAAGTCATTTTTTCCATGCTGTAAACAGGGGGAGGGGGTCGCGGTCTCCAAATATGACAAAAAATATTTTTTTTTTATCCAAAACAAAGTTACAAGGTCAAACAAAAATTTCAGGGACAGGGCAAAATTGACTATCTTAACGGGGAGTACTCTTTGCAGGAGTACCTATGTGAGCCCGCATTTCCCAGTGCAATCCTCTTAGGTAATACTTCACGCGATCTCTTTCTAATTCCCGTTTATATCATTTATTCGCTCTTCTTTTCTTGCAGTAAATAGTATTTCTTTTTCAATTTCGCGTAACCGATTTGAAAAGACAATCACGTTTTCACCTGTCTTTTGTTTAATTTTTGCTAAGTCTCCTGTCCACTTATGATAAGTTTTTGCTGATCCAAAAATATTTTTCAAATATTCTACAACTTCCATTAAATTTTTGAAGTTGCGTTCCCTTACGCAATTTAAAACATCCCCGTATAGTTTAATTCTAATTAATTTAGCTAATTCTCCTTCTACATGGCTGGGTATACACGAATTTGCAATTGTGCTATTTTTATTGCGTTATCTTACGATTCCTGTGGACTATTATTTTCTGTCTTTTTATCTTCATAATTATAAAAATAATCTTTATAATTAGAAATTTGATTTGTTTTTTCATTTGCAGAGACGGAAGAATTCGTTGTGTTCTCTACATTTGCAAGTCCCTTTTCTCCATCTGCTTTTACTATGGTAGGCGCAACTACCGAGTTACAAGAACTGTTCTCTTCTTTCTTCAACTTGTTATTCTTATATTCTACAAAAGAATCTTGTTCATTATTTACGAACTTCTGTATCTTCTCCTTTACTGAATTTAAAATTTTGAAAAATCCGAATCTTTTATTTATGGTTTCGTTTAATTCTTCGATATGTTCTGGGCTTTTAAAATAATTATTAATTACTTTGTCTTTAAAACTTACGTTCAAGTGTTCTTTAATGTGTTCGACTGCGACTCTCGGGGGTAAATCTAATAAGTCTCCCTTTTCAAATATTGTCAATAATCGAAAACTAGGTTTGGTGCTTAAGAGCGTGCTACAGCCTATTGCTAAAGGCGGAGTGTAAGGTGTTTTATTTAAAAATGTTAATTGCGCAGGTCTAAGATTTATTCTTTTATAATTAACAGGAATATTTTCTTTAGTTCTATTTTTACTACCTCGCTCCGATTCTTCCTCTGATTTACTTAATTTATCCCCATATTCTCTAAATCCTAAACCGGACGCTTCATACGCGTCCTGTCTCAATTGACACCCCTGTAATTCTCCTACCTCTAAATTATTTCTGTGTAAGAAACCAGTCAAGTCTTTTCTGATCGTAAGATATTCTTCAATCTTTTCATCTACTTCGCACGTGCTTTGGCGCTTTCATTACTTCAGTGATTTCTGCGTTTTCAGTTTTTAATTGTTCAATTAAAGATTTTGCAAATATACCTTCCTCATACATATCACCAAAAATGCCGCTCTGTATTGTTTTGAATTCTTTGCGATCAACAAAATGATTATAAAAAATTTTACTTATTAGCCCAAAAAAAATATTTATGTAAATTATGCCCATGTACTCGTTTTTACAATTTTCTTTTCTTTTGAGAAAAAAAAATTTTCTTTACATATTATTAATAGTATATTATGCGTCAAGGCCGCAAAACGTATCATTCTTGGCGAGTGCATGCTGAGAGGCCGAGCGTAGCGAGGCCGCTTCAGCTGCACGAGCAAGAATGATACGTTTGTGGCCGTGACTGCATATACTTTTTTTTGTTTAAAGGCCGCTAAGCGGAAGCTGGGGCGGAAACCCCCCACCTATAAAAAAAATAATTCATAATTCTTAAAATATAAAAGAATTTTATATGTATAATATGAATTTTTTATTATATATTCAATAAAAAAATTTAATTATAAATAATAAATAACTAATAATTCTTAAAACACAATAAAAAAAATATAATAAAAAGAATTCGATTTTAAAACACTGATAATTGTTAAAATATTAAATTAAAATTAAACAAAAATACAATAAAATGTAAAATAAAGCTGAACTATAAAAATTATAACTAAAAAATATTTAAAAAAAGAAAGAAAAAGTTTTAAAAAAATTGAATAAAAAAAAATCGATTATAAAAACAACAAAGAATTGTTAAAATATAATATTAAAATTAAACAAAAATAAAACAAAGCTCAACTATAAAAATTATAATTCAAAAATATTTAAAAAAGAAAAAAAAGTTTTAACACGCGAAACTTGTAACTATGTCTTTCTATCGCTCTTTCCTTTTCTTTCATAATACACATATATTAAGTCTAAGTTATTCGTTAACGTATACCCAGTATAGTATATGTGAGAAAAGGATAGCGATATTAAGGAAAGCGAGCAGCTCATTAAGTTCAATTCCAAGAATCGCGACGTCGAGAACATTTTTCTGCGAACTTTTATTAAAATAAGACATTGGATATACACATCTTTTTTTCGTGACCTAGGACAAGAATAAACTATTTTGTGCTCCGTATACAGGACACAAAAATTCATTTTGCGGCCTGAGGATGAAAAAATTATTTTTTTTATTCACATAAAATGAAAGAAAAAGAAATTTTCAATTTATTTTTCATCCCTGCTCTCTCTGTTTTTTGTTTCCCGGCTGATGCAACAGTTTTTAATTTATAATGCTTAAACATATGCTACGTCCAGCATATATAAGTTAAATTATCAATGAATTTTTTAATGAATGACTGATTTTCAGCCATTTTTCGACTTCCTTTTGACTAACGCGCGAGTGCTACGTCTTCGGGACTGGAAGTCTGAGAAAGAGACAGCAAGGATAGGTTAAATAAATTAGTAGACACACATGCAGTTTCTAAAGTTATACAAATTTATTTTTTTTTATCTTTCATAATCAAAATATGAAGCTTTGTTTCGTACATTTATTGTTCCCTTCTTTGTCTTTCTTATTATTTCGCTTTTGGGCGAACCACGTTACCATATGCCAAATCACTTATTATTTCTTTGCATTATTATTCGTTATAATTACTAGATTTTACTTTAATTACAACAATAGATAGACGCTTTTAATTTACTTTACCTTTAATTCGCGTATGAACAATAAGAGCAGCTTGTTTCTGCGCCATGCTTCCTCCCTTGAGATTTACAATGAAAAAATTTGAAAAACTCTCTACCTTTATTTTTCCTGTCTTGATCGCTGCTACCCCACAACGTCAGCCTTTTACTCTTGTAGCTACAGTTGTCTCTGGAATTTGTGAGTTAAAATAAAAAACTTCTGCTTTCTTTTAATTTGCGTCTCCTAGGTTAATGGCTTGCAGATCGGCGGTTGCTGGCTGCTGCTGGATCTGGTGATGTTCAGGTTGCTTGGCAAAATCGACGTAGTCAGCGAGAGATTGGTCGGGAAAAAAAGGGTCCACGTCTGTAAGCTTGAAGCTTTATATTCTAACTCTCGATTCTAGAAGCTTCGTTGTTGCTAACGGTGGTATATTCTTTTTGCTTGTTCGTATGATTTTCAGTCATCCAATTGGTTGCCAGTCGGCCCTCCCTGTATGATTCTTCTCTGGAAACTATAATTTTGGTTAAATAGAAAGAGGTCAGCTTGAAGTTTATTGGTAATTAATTTCTGCCATTATCATTCCGGTTTCCTCTTTTTGGGACTCCGTCAAACTTTTATTTCCAATTTTGCACTAAATTCAGATAATTGCTCCACATAAATTGGATTTAATATCCATACACTCTGTATTCCTTCAGGAACGGCCTTATCTATTTTTATTCTTGACTTTATTCCCCTGCCACTTCGTTGAAATTTTTTCATACTCCTCTATGTTAACTTCACGATTTTCTGTGAAGTCGTTCATCATTGTCAGGCTTATCGCTTTTTCTAAGCTTTCCGCCTGCCTGCGTCTTTTTTCAGCATCCCATTCAGCTTATACTTCTTCTTCCTTTGCCGATTCATTCGGCCGCCAAGCCTTGATCTTCATTAAGGTCAACTGAATTGGTTTGCTATTTGTCTCTCGCATTTGTTTATTTATTATTTTATTACTATTATTTGTCCTTTTTTTATTATTACTATTGTTATTTTCATTTAATTTTTGTTTGGAAAATTTATTGGTATGGAATTCGGTTTCTTTAGCGTATTTTTCTTTCTTACACTGTTTTACTCGGCCGCCGCTTTGACCTGAATTGTTTTCATTGTGTTATTTGTCTCCTGTATTTGTTTATTTATTAATCTAGCAATATTATTTTCACTTTTTCATTATTATTATTATTATTCTTGCTTCTATATTTTGTTTTTGGAAAATATTTTTTTAGACTAGTGAAGTATTAAATTAACTCAATGAAATATTTAATTCATAAAAATTCAAATACAAAAGTTTATTTTTTGTTTAAATATTTTATTATTAATGATACTTGCCATTTACGGTCTTTTTTATTCTTATAAATATATAAATTTTTGAGATTTTACTCATACAAATTTTCGTTTATACGATATTAATTAAAGTCAAGATGTTATTGTTAATGTTAAACAGTGGTACACTACTTATTTGATTTAATTCGTGAGTCGCTACAATATTATACGCAAATATCGCTTTAGTCGCTTGCATTACAGATAACCAGGAATGTCTTCGTGAGCCTTATATCCGAAGTGATCTAAAGTCTCTGCGGTTGCGGATAATACGATTGAGGTAGCAGCCACTTCTTTAATAAAAGATTAATTAGAAGGCAGGGAAATTCCAAATCCATTAAAGATCTAATTTAAAAATTCTTTATAAACGACTTATACACGGAGTGCCTATGCTGTCGCAAAAAGGCCACACCTTCTTTTTCTCTACAAGATTTTATTACATTAAGATGAAACAAAATAGATTGTATTTATAAGGTAGAAGGTCGTATTGTGAAACACATACCGAGGAAATTTTAGGTTATTCGTGTTTTTATAATGAATAAACATTTATTCAACGCTATTTTTTTTACTATTCTATGAGTTTGTGTTTCATTTTAATAAATACTTTTTACAAAAGACAAATACTTTTGAAAAATAAATTTTAATTAAAACATATAACATAATTATAGGTCCGTATTATAAAACAGCATAAAAAGACCTTGTCTGTGGTGTTTTACATGTCATGTCTCAATTATGAAACAGGTTCAAAATAAGATTCCAAAATATTTAAGTATGTTTTGATATTTGATTTTGAATTAATAAATACTAAAATTATAAATATTTGATAGTGAAGTAAGTAACGATCATTAATTTTTTTAATAAAATAAATAAATTATATTTAATAGATGATGAATAACTCTGTTTTATGAACTAAAACTTTATACTTTTTTTTTCTTGATTTTAAAGCTAATCTCTTTTATTTTTTCATGCATTTTTTTTTGTTTTTCTTTGGCTTTTGGCTGTAATTTTTTTTTCTTCTGCCAACTATTTTTTTTGTCTGAGTAGTTCTTTGCTATTAGCGATCTTTTCTTCTTTCATTTTTTGAATTTCAATCTGTTGTTTCCAGTACCCATCAGACGTTGCAACAGCTACTTTCTTAGGTTTTCCAGAAGATTCCAATTTAAGTTTTTTCTTTTTAGATAAATATTTAGGGGGCATTGTAAATATTTCTGTGAAGTTTTCATTAACAGATGACTTATTTCCTTGTAAAATAAAGATTGCATTGGAATTGACATAATAAATTGCAACAATTATATCATTCAAATAACCTTCATTATCTATTTGAGAACTATTTTTTTTCTCCGCTTTCATTTAAATCTTCCTGATGAATGAGCATTTCCTGATTGTCAGCTTCTAGAGAACTTTCTAACAAACCTGCTGTATTGGTTTCAGTATCTATATTCGAATGAGTAATCACTTCAGTTGACAGTGCAACTAATGTTTGTTGCTCTTGGATAAATATCATTACTGAAAAATTGAAGAAAAATAAAATATATTTAAACCAATGTTATTGAATATTATAAAATAAATACTTATAGAATTTTCACGAACCTGAATTTTTAGTTTCACTTGATGATTTATCAAATAATAAATCTAATGAATCATCCTGCGATATTACAAACTCTAACAATAGATTTATTGATGATTTTTTGTTATTTTCATCTGTATATTTATAACTTTGAATATTGGCTTAGTATCTAATGTTTCATTGATCGATCTTTCAGATTCTGGTCTCATTATATTAATATTCAAATTGACCTGTTCCACGCTCTTGATCATAGGTTTTGTTCTTAAACTACTATCTATATATATTTAATAAATTGTATGAAACAGTAATCTATTGATTGAAATTATAAACAGGATTTGATAATATAATTAGATTATAATATATTTCCAAAAATCAATGATGGGTAAAATTAATTACAAATACTTAAAAATTTAATTAATTGTAATTATTGTAAATACTATAAAATAATATATTATGATTGTGCATAATCAATTTTAAAAATTTGATTGCTATGATTTAGTATGGTATCGCATTTACTAAAAATCACTCATATATAAAATTGATTTGAAATATTTGTTAATATAAAAATATTTGTAAATATATAATTAAGTATTCAAAGAGATTAACTTTTTAGAATGTAAGGAACTTTTTAAACAACAAATATACCCAAAATTTTGTTACAAATCTGAAGCCAATATTCGAAAAGAGCTTTTTTTCAATGTTTCCAGTCCATGATCCATTAGCCAGAGCATCTTAAAAATTCTTGTAACATTTCGGCTGATATATTCTGTTCAAAGTTCAGTAGGTGTTGGTTCTGATTTTCAATATTACTACTAAAAGATATGTTTTTAACTTCAGGTTCAATTTTATCCGCAAGAATTTTTTTACTTCTTTTTCTTTTTTGTAATATATCATAATCAATAGCATTACTATCAAAAAGCATAAGCCCAGCTGCCTTAAATCCACTTATTACTATATTTTCCTCATTATTTTTCATATCATTTAAAGCCATTTTTAAAACTATTGGAAAATTTTCTTTCTTCAATTCTGTATTATTACTTTGGTTTTTCCATTTTACAACAGTTTTTTTCCAAGTTTGTTTGAATGGGTGAAAAAACGAAATATCTAATGGTTGGAGTATATCAGTGGAATTTAGGTGAAGACCTATCACCTCAATCTGTTTCTGTCGACAGAAGGATATGAGAGGTATAGTAATATGTGATGAATGGCTATCTCACTACAACACTACGGGAAACATTTAATTCTGTTTTAGAAGCGAGGGATAGAAAACGTTTGTCACATATTCATAAAATGTTTCTGCTGTCATCCATCCACTTTCTGATACTCCTATACCCCAGCCGTTTAAGGTATTCTTAATGATCTTTTTAGGTAACTTTTCTACATAAGGAAACATGGGCATTGGTGGAGCACGAGTACCTGCTGCATTGTACATAAATAGTGTTGTCAAACTTTCTTTCCTATCATCTGTGATTTTGTAAGCTGAAGCACCTTTTCTCATCAAGACTTTTTCTGAATAAGGGCACAATAAGATATTGGTTTCATAACAATTAAAATTCCTAGTACTAGAAATGTTGTCTAGATTTTTACCCTTTGAATAATTTTCAACAGATTGAAACCACTCTTTTAAATCATCTCTTGTCACTGCAGCTCTCGTGAAAATCAAATATTGTGCAGCCCTGATAGATATATGTGCATGACGTTTTTTGAAAGCTTCAAACCAATGACGTCCAGGTCTGTTTTGAATAAATGGTGTATAGCCCAATCAATTTAACTGAAAAATGTCTGATATTTGTAAAAAAGTTTAACGGCAAACCAACTGTACAGTTATGTAGAGAAGGTTTGTGGGAGTAAAATATCCAAAATGGCCCCAACAGATGTTGTCCGTTTTTGTTTAAACAATGTTTAAACATTGAAAATTGCCATTTTTTTCCTTTAATTGCAAATATTTCTAGAGCCGTAAAAGCTATCATAATGGCCCGAAGAAATAAAATGTAGGTTTTTAAAAGATCTTTAAAATGAATTTACAATCATTGTGATTGCATTCATAGTTCCCAAAAAAATGCAAAAAACCACTAAAAATGCTTAAAATTTAAAAAATGCATAACTTTTTTAATTTTATGATTTAAGAGCTGGCCCTGTGGGAATAAACTGTTTTTAATATGCACAATAAGCACACGCAAGCAGAATTCTGTAGGACTAATAGTTTTTTCATAATATCAATTATAAGTTATAAACAAATAATTTTTAATAGACCATTCTATCTCACACGGTCAACTTTTTAAAGTTTTTAACATCGATTCTAAAAGTTTAGATATCCCTCTACAAAATGTATATTTCAGATTTTTTATTAATTCTTTATGAAGACCTTAAAAATTCATTTAAACATTGCGTCTTGCGCTCGGACGCCTGAAATAAAGTTTGTAGTGGGGGAACTCAAGCCAAGAGGAAGCGTAAGTCGGGTAGCCTGTCTAACATGTTACAGGCGCACAGCAGATATCTCGCTTGTTCCCCCACTACTAACTTTATTTCAGGCGTCTGAGCGCAAGACGCAATGTTTAAATGAATTTTTAAGGTCTTTATAACGAATCAATAAAATATCTGAAATATACATTTTGTAGAGGGATATCTAACTTGTAATTGATATTATGAAAAAACTATTAGTCCTACAGAATTCTCCTTGCGTATGCTTATTGTGCATATTAAAAACAGTTTATTCCCACAGGGCCAGCTCTTAAATCATAAAATTAAAAAAGTTATGAATTTTTTAAATTTTAAGCATTTTTAGTGGTTTTTTGCATTTTTCTCGGGAACTATGAATGCAATCACAATGATTGTAAATTCATTTTAAAGATCTTTTAAAAACCTACATTTTATTTCTTCGGGCCATTATGATAGCTTCTACGGCTCTAGAAATATTTGCAATTAAAGGGAAAAAATGGCAATTTTCAATGTTTAAACATTGTTCAAACAAAAACGGACAACATCTGTTGGGGCCATTTTGGATATTTTACTCCCACAAACCTACTTTATATAATTGTGCAGTTGGTTTGCTGTTAAACTTTTTTACATGAAAAAATCTAATTTGATTGGCCTAGTAGTCTTCTTTGAAATTTTAACATATTTTTGCATTGAGTCCAACAGTTCTGTTTTCGACACTGGATATCCTGTTTCAGCTCTGTGAATAATCCAATTGGCTATTTCTTTTTCTTCATCTTCAGTGAAAACAGTTGCTGGTCCAGGTCTTTATTTCAATTCACCAGACTGCTTACTTTTTCTAAATAAGGTAACATAAGGAACTCCATACGCATTAGCAGCTTTTCTAAGAGACAAGCCAGTTTCTAATGCTGTGATTGCATTCTCAAGATTTTCTGAAGAATATTTCTTTCTTTTAATAAATTTTTTTGCATAATAATTTACCAGTACTTTTGTTTTACGTTTGATTTTGATCTGATTACCTTCTTTCACTGCATCTTTTTTAATTTTAGATTTTACCTTTTCCTTATTTTTCTTTACAGTTTTCATTCTTAATCTAACAGTTTTTAATCTGAAATTAATAATACTAAACATTAGCTTTCATTTTATTATTATTTATATTTGGTACGCTTAAAAAAAATTTTACAGATCAGAAATACTTATAGGTTAGGTTTACGTTATTTATAAATTCTTAGTTAAAACTTTGTAATTTACTTACTACTAACAATCTTTCTGTTAAATAATGATGATTACTTGGCCTTTAACAGTTCTCACTCAAAAATTGAACTTTTTTATAATAAATAAGACAAAAGTTGTTCATCAGTACTGAAGTGTTTTATATGTGGTGCATAAAAAGAATTGTCTAACCTCCAAATATGAAACACGTGACGATGTGTTTAGTAAATACGGATTTGTAAAAAAGATATGTACGTTATATGAAACAGCTAAAAATGTAATAAATTTCTAATAAAACTCTATAAAATTTATAAAATCTATGATTCCTGAGCTTTCAAATAAGCTAACTAACCCATTTTAAATATAAAAAAATTCCTTGATCTATACAAAACAATAAATCGAATACAAGAGCCTCTTTTAATAAAAAAAAAAGGAGCTATCGCGCATTCATCATCATGCATGACTTACCAATATACTTTAAAAAAAAAAAAGGCTTGGAAAGCATACAAGAGCTCACGTTCACATGTTCAAATATTTCATATTTATATAAATAATTTTTCTATTGTAATTTATGCAATAATCATTTCTTACTTTCATATTTTTCTTAGTGTCCCATAAAACGAGAATGCGGCCGTCTACCTTATCATTCAGAACTAAAAGAGGTATTTTTTTCTTTTCTTTAAATACATCCTATATATTGAAATTAACCATAAAAAACATGTATTCTTGGTATAAAATAAAGCTTACGCTCATAATTTATTTGTAAATTCTTTATGAATCACAATAATCACAAATCGGTTTTATTGTAAGAAATTGACAGACTCAAATCGGCTTAATTTGATTTCGCAGAATCAAAGTTATTATCATAACGTTTTTAAAAAACGCAAAAAATGAATTTTTCACAATTACATAAAAGAAACTATTTTAGGATAAACCTTTTTAACAAATCTTGTAGACCTCTCTTATATTATAAGTTTTTTCCTATTATGAGTTTTTTCAGATAAATGCTATTTGCAATTGAAAATCATTAAATTTAAAATTATAATCAGAAAATTTAACAAAACTTTAGCTTTTTAAAATAATTGTATTTAAAAATGTTTTTTCTTTAGTGAGTTTCTGTTTAAATAGACGTTTAAAAATATATTTTTTTATCCTTCGTGTAGTAAAAAATAATTTTATAATAATATAAACTTTCCTAAAACCAAATGTATATTACATTATCATAAAATTTTTAAAATTCAAATAACATTGTTAAGAGGCGGTCGGAACCATTTGCCATGTAACGCTGCAGGTGAGGGAAGAATATAAAATATTTTCTATACACGGATTTACAATTTATTAAGACAGTAATATACCTCTTATGTTGTCAATAACTCTTGTCATATATATGTAGAATAATTATCGATGCTAATCTTGTTTGAAAAGTCTAAAATATTTTTGTAAAGCGAAAAGTGCTGTGCGTAATAGAGCCGATGTAAACATGTGTATTTTTGTTTAGTGCGACAGAGAAGGTAATACTAAAGAATGATGAGTACATAAGCTCACGCCGGTTCTATCTCGCACTGAATTTTTCGCTTTACAACAATATTTTAGACTTTCCAAACAAGATTAGCATCAATAATTATTCTACATATATATGGCTAGAGTTATTGACAACATTAGAGGTATATTATTGTTTCAGTAAATTGTAAATCGCTGAGTAAAAATTATTTTACATTTTTCTCTCACCTGACCACAGCGCCCCCATGCGGCAAATAGTCCCGACCGCCTCTTAATAGATAAAAATAGTGAATATTTGAAAGCAGTATTAATTATATTTAGAATAAGATTGCAATAATTAAATAAAAGATGTTATTTCGCCAATATCTAAAAAAGTTATTTATAAAAAAATTTCATTGCGATTCTTGTAGACATTGCACACGGGTAAAAAATTTCGATTTTAAATGACGATTATTGGTGGGAAAAATTCCAACAGTAGCTTATCGAGAAGCATTAATATGAATGATATCAACTTGAATTTAAATCCAACTCGTTTCTTTTTTCAAGATATACCTGAAAAATTGTAAAAAGGAATACAAATTGAAAAAAATCTTAAATGATTATTATAAGAATATTTTAGGAGAAAATATATGTATGTTAACAAATATATATATATACTAGGGAGGGTACCCCCTGCCCACCCCGCTCGCCAACCCCCAATATATAATATAATTTTCGTCCAGAAAGATTTATTTATGTTAAAATATATGTTACATAGTCCAGAAAAACTGTTATGATTTAAAAATAGTAAATTAAAAAAAATTTTTTCGAATACGTTTTGTAATTTAATTATTTTTAAAAATAATGGTTTTCCATAATGTAGAATATTATACATCAATAATAAGTATACGATCTTAAGTACAAAGATCTCATTAATGTTTATAGCAATAATAAATTATTTATCATTCACTTAAATCATAAAATCTATAAATTTTTTCAATATAAATATATTTCTATATATTTATTTTTAAATACCGAGGTATATATGTAGGTGTACGACGCGATTAATAATTCTAAAAACTATTCTTTACACTATACATTTTATAATTTAAAATAAATTAGAATTAAAATGTATGCATCAAAGAATATTTTATAAAAAGTAACAACTTCTATTGAATTAAACTTTAAATTAACTACCCTTACCAGTATATGGAATCATAAACTTATACCATCGGTATTTATATATCTCTTGAAATCAAATCGTATTATCATGCCATTAAAAATATATTTAGATGAGACCCATTTTCATAGAAGAATTTTGTCTTTGATACAGAAAAATATGTGCTTAATAAAATAATCAATTCAAATTATCAATATTACTACTATTATAATAAAGTGAAGAATTATGACTTTATTTTCTTACGTGAATATTTTTTGCATTATTGTCACATACATACGTACACATACACACGTGCACCTTTAACATACACATACACACGTGCACCTTTGACATACACATACACACGTGTACTTTTAACATACACATACACACATACACACACATACACATACACATGCACACATACACATGCACACATATACACATACACAATATCCGTCACTCCGGCTCCGTCTCCGTCTCTGTCACCGTCTTTCCATCTCTCCATCACCGTCTCTCCATCTCTTTATCACCATCCCTCCGTGTCTGTCTCTTCGTCTCCATCTTTCCATCTCCGTCTCTCCGTCTTCGCCTCTCCGTCATTGTCTGTGTGTCTCCGTCTCTTTGTCTCCGTTTCTTCGTCCCCATCTCTCCGTCTCCGTTTCTCCGCAAATACAATTATATAAAAGTAAAGAATTGAAACTTTTTTCTTTTAAGAATATCTTTTGCATAATTGTCACATATATATATATATATATATATATATATATATATATATATATATATATATATATATATATATATATATATATATATATATATATATATATATATATATTAATATACATACACATGCACCCACACATATACATACATATACATACATATACGCACATTTACATGCACACTTTCACACACACTCACACTTACGCACATACATACACACACATATACACACACACACACATATATTTCTATGTACATTTTCACATATACATGTCACATACACAAGTCACATACACAAGAACACATAAACACATACACTCATACATATAAACACATACACCTATGCACATAAACACATACCCACATACACATACACTGATGTGCATAAACACATACACACATACAAATACACATACACATACACATACACAACATTGGCCTCTCTATCTCCGTTTTTTTGTCTCCGTCTTCTCGTCTCTCCATCTCCGTTACTCCGTCTCTATTTCTTTGCCTTCGTCTCTTCATCTCCATTCCTCTATCTCTGTCTTTTTGTCTCCATCTTTTTGTCTCTCTATCTCCCTCTCTCTCTAGCTCAAGCAATAGCATTTATCTACAAAAGTTAATTAATAAATTAACTGATGATATTTTTATTTAAATACATGAACTGATATTAATTCTTTTTATTTTAATGAAAATATTAGTCTAGACCTAATTGAGAGTTTGATTTAAGTTAATACGTCATTAACTAATTGTTTATTATTAATAAGACTATTCTATATTTGAATTTAAATTGAATTTTTATTCTGATTGACAAGATAGCATTTGTTTAAAAAAATAATAGCTAAGTTCTAATTAATTGTTTCATGTAATGCATACTCTTTTTCATACCAAAAAAATTTGTCTTATCTTCTTTTCCCTTTTTTTCATATATATAGTTAAAATGTAAATAGTTTATTTATTAATTGTTTTTTATTGAAAAAATTATTGCATGTTTCGATATAAATTAAATTTTCATTCTAATTAAATTCTATATGATTACCCTTAAGCTTCAGTAGCTTAGACAATAGCATTTATGTATAAAAGTTTATTAGTAAATAAACAGGTAATCGTTTTTTTGATTTACTAAAAATGTTAGTCACAATTTAATTAAATGTCCTGATATAAGTTGATATGTTACTTAACCAATCGTCTCTACATATGATATAACGAATAAGGAGGATGAGCTAAGGAAGAGCTAAAACAACGTCAAATAACGTAAAATAATGTTAAAAAAACATGGAAAAATTTGAGGATTTCTGATGGATTACCCGAAGAGGAGTTAAAATTACATAAAATAACGTAGAAATAACGAAAAAAAGTTGAGGATTTTTTAAGGAGGAGTGAGAGAGAAGGAAATGAAGAGGTGAGGAGGAGAAAATGAAGAGGAAATGAAGAGAAGAGGAAGGGAAAAAGAAAAGAAAAGGAAGAGGAAGAGGCAAAAATAACGTAAAATAAAGTAAAAAAACGGGAAAAAATAAGGATCAAAATACGGTAAAGGGAAGAGAAAAAAAAGAGAAAAGGAGGAGCTTGGTCGTAAAAATTTTCCTTAAAACTATATGATATAGAGAGATATACATACATATATCTATATATATATATATATATTGTTAAATCTTCTCTCTTCTTATCTCCTGTGATATGCTCGGAGCCGTGCTGCTTCGGTCCGTGTTGTCGTTGCTGGATTGATTCCCCGTTCCACTTGAGTGACTGTAGTAAAAGTCTCGCTGGGCGGCTCCGAAGACGGTCTGTACACTACTAAATTTCGAATTCTAATATTCCATTGGGTCCTGGATGCGCTCGTAGTACTCTGCCATCGGCCATCGTCCATTAGGTCTTAAGAAAGAATCATCTGTAATAACTACAAGTTGTCCAATTTGCAAACTAGGGTGTCGTTTTGTCCATTTCCATCTTTGTTGAAGCGAATTAAGGTACTCGCGACTCCATTTGTTCCAAAACTGCTCTTGCATGCTTTTTACCAACTTCTAATGTACAAGTCCATCCAAATTCTCATGGTTGTGAGTAACTGAAGGTACAGTGAACAGTGAAGTGCCAATTAGAAATTGACCTGGAGTGAGTACATCTAGATCGTCAGGATCATTGGTGATAGTGCCCAAGAGGCGACAGTTAAGCACCATTTCAATGCTTACCAATAGAGTTGAAAATTCCTCGTAAGTAAGCATCCGAGAACCAGCCACTTGTTTAAGATGCGTTTTAAAAGATTTTACTCCGGCCTACCAAATGCCTCCAAAATGGGGTGCAGCAGGAGGTATGAATCGCCACGTAACTCCACTCTCCGCGAAAGCTTCCATGATAGTCTCCTAGTGCAGAGGACATTCACTTAATGCACGCTTCATTTTAAGGTCCGCTTTGTGAAAATGAGAAGCGTTATCGCTCCCAATCTCGGATGATCTGCCTCGACGTCCACAAAATCGGCTTAAAGCTCCCAGTAAGCTTTCAGTTGTCAAATCGCCTACAAGCTCAAGGTGGATGGCTTTAGTAGCTAAATAAATCAAGACGGCGACGTATCCTTTGCTCGAGCGGATCCCTCAGCCTTCAGCAAAAGTATTTGAAAAGGACCAACATAGTCGATGCCTGTTCGGGCAAAGGCACGTGTGGGTTCAGCCGGTAAAGGTGCCATGATTTGATGAAGTGGCCGGGCTTTGATGCGTGCGCAGGTGACACATTTTCTGACAAAAGCAGCTACTCGACGCCTACCTCCGATTATCCATGCTTTACGAAGGACTTGAACATATGTGAATCGAGGTCCTCCATGTAACGATCAAGAATGTGCCCAAGCTATGATCAAATTGGTCAGCGGGCATGATCCTTCCAATATAGGTAGATGTCGCTCGTGATAAGGGAGAAGCGAATAATGAAGTTGCCCCCTGACTCTCAAAATTCCATCAGGATCGACAAAGGCGTCGAAACTGCGCAGCGAACTTCGATTGCTCAAAGGATGGTTATGCTTAAGTTCGCTAATCTCAGTATAGAAGAAGTACGATTGACTTAATTGGATGCATGCGTTGAAAGCCTGGTTGAGTTCTTCAGCTGTAATGGTATCTAAGAGAACTCTTGTAGGAAATCTTCGTAATCGAGAGCGTACCCAACGTCTGCAACGGACAGTGGACCGGATCAACACATGAAGGCTTGAGAAAACAGTTAACAAGTTGAATCGCCCTCGTTGAGTACAGCAGATTAATAGATTTTGGTCAGAGTCATCTTGTTGACTTATGTCATCAATAGTTGGAGAGCTGTGCCACTCTGAGGACGGTTTTGACGACCATTCAGGCCCTTTGAACCACGATCGATGACAGGCAAGCTCCGTTGAATCTGCTCCTTGAGTAGCGCCATCAGCAGGATTTTCCTGAGTTGGAACGTAATGCCATATGGTAGGTGAATGTAATTCTTGTATATGGCTAACGTAATTGTCTACAAGCGCATTCCCAACTGGATTAGGTGATCGCGGCCAATATAGTACGACCTGAGAGTCACTCCAACCATAACAATAATCTCTCGGGATTTGAAGGTCATCGGCAACCATTCGAAGTAAACGGGCAGCAATGAGCACAACTTTCAATTCCAATCGTGGAATGGTCATGCGGGTTGTCATTCCAGCGAATAACTTCAAACTTTTGATGGAGTTTAGCTTCGTTTTTGCTACTAGCAGCATAGTGAACGCATCGGATGCACCGTCCGATACTCGGACATATACAGAGGCTGCCATCGCTCTGCGACTGGCATCAGAGAAAGCGTGAACCTGCACTCCTTTTCCTCTCCCAAACTGAGTCCATCGAGGTATCGAGATATGAGAAACGTATAACAATTGCTCCTTGAACGTTTCCCAATGTCGCAACACGGTGGAGGATATAGGTTCATCCCATCCGAGTTGAGAACGCCACAGATCCTGCATCAATAACTTGGCAACCAGTACAACAGGGGCAAGCCATCCACAAGGGTCATAAAAGCTAGCTATTGCAGCTAGGATTTCACATTTGGTTCTCTGGTGCTCCTTGAGTGATGGGGGTGTCATACAGAAACTATCAGTTTGAGGATCCCAGTTGACACCAAGCTCGCTCACAGTTTCACTTGCCTTAAATTGGAGCCACCGAGATCGTAGACAATCGTCTGAGGGTAAGTCTTGAAGTAGTCCAAGTGCGTTGGACATCCACTTCTTTAGAGGAAAACAAACAGCATTGGCCAATTAAATGAGTTGATTCCTCAGTTCTTTGGCTGAACTGACGCTTTCGCTTCCCAAGAGAATATCGTTAACGTAGCGGTCATTCTTCAAGACATTGGCTGCTTTTGGGTAACGTACCCCTTCGTCCTGATATAGCTGTTGTACAGTGCGCAGTGAGAGGTAAGGTGCACAGGATTGGCCGTAGTTAACCGTTCTTAGTTGAAAATGTTGCTCAGGAGTCTTCTCATCAGGACTCCATATGATGCGTTGCAGATCGACATCTTGTTCATCTATCAAAATCTGGCGAAATATCATCTGGATGTCTGTACAAATGACAACACGATGCTTTCTCCATCGCATCAGTACTCGCCACAAAGAGGTCTGAAGTTTTGGTCCAGTATACAAAATATCATTTAAACAGTATCCGGTTGATGTGGGCTTAAAAGCATTAAAAACTACTTGGAGTTTGCCCCCTTTGTCTTCTCTTTTCCAAATAGCAGGATGAGAAATGTTATTGACAAGGCGATCATCACGATGCAATTCCTTTGTAGTGACAGCTCGCATGTGACCTAGGCGTTAATAATCATCCATGACTTTGGTGTATTCCTTGGCTAGGATTGGATCTTGTTTCATTCTCCGATGGAGAAATTCCAGTGTAGCGCAACAGCTGGCCAAGCTTTCACCAAGAAGCTTAATACCTCCTGGTTTCAGCGGAAGCCGGATGATGTATCTGCCCTCAGAATCTCGTATATGTTCAATAAAGAGGCGCTCACAGACCATATCCTCAGGTTTTTAGCGTACAGTGCTGGGAACTTCCTCCATCTCCCAGAAGCGTTGAATTAGCTTCATTAGGTAATTGTGCTGTTGTAAGCGTACATCCTCTTGGATAGAAAAGCAGGTAGGTGCATTGACAGTTCTAGAGGCAGCAGCAGAATCTGGTATTATCCAACCAACAGAGGTGTGTTGTGCGATGAGTGAATCACGTCGGATTAACTCTGGTTCGAATAGATTGGGAAGAGCATCCACTCCAAGAAAGAGTTCAACAGTCCCAGGACATCCAAAATTAGAATCAGCAGGTTTCATGTTTTGCCACTGTGCTACAAACTGTGAAGCTAGGTGAGAAGCTGGAGTAATCAATCCAAGATGTGGCAAACAGTGAGCTTCAAAGTGAACAGAAGATATGTGATCCGGCAAATGCATATAAAGATGGGCTTTGAATTTTAAACGCCCGATGACCTCGCCCCCAAGACCGTTAAAAGGTATGTTGAGACGGTCGGTTATTGCACTAAGTCGGCGTGCGATTCTAAAAGAAGCAGAAATGCCAAAAGGTTCCAAGCAGTAGCATAACTAGCGCCGGTAATTTGAATACTGTCTAATGCAGCTCTAGCGTCGCCAAAGACATGCGTTTTTAAATAATATAAACGTTTCACCTCGCTCAAATGTTTATCGTTGTGTACCAAAGCTTTGAAAAGATCACGAAAAGATTCCCAATCCTTTTGTTGACCTGAAAACACAGGAATACGAATCTTTGGTAGACGTGATCCGCCTGACTGCATATTGGTAGAGTTTATAGTTGTAGTAACATCTAGAGAATTTGTACATGTAGAAGGAGTTAATGCCTCTCGAGCATCGTATGATTTGGATTGTGTTTCAATATAGAGCTGCTCAATCTTGGCATAAATTGATTTCTCATTGTAGCGTTCCTCTCCCAACGAAAGTAAACGTGGATGGTTACTCTGAAAATCCATCCAATAGAAATTCAGTAGCTCCAGGCGTGTTTGTACAAGGTCCTTTGTCCATTGAGAATCTAAAGTGTTTTTTGTTGTTAGAGCAAAATCTCTGACTACTTCAAGGAGTGATAGTTGGACTGCTCGAGTCTCGTCCGTTTCTGTTAAGCTGTAAAAAAAACCCATTAGTGACAATCGACTTGACGCTTATTTACAGAAAGCGTAAGCAGACGTGTGCAAATGTTGAGTCTTAATCAATCTTTATACAACAAAGTTCATTATCCCTTTTAATTCACACTATCTAGTACTCAAACAAGAAAGATATGACGATGAGGCGTGCTTGTAGGCCGCTAGAAAAAATGTCTGCCGCACAGGGCAGGAATATATAAGCCAACGTGTGCGCTGATGAACCACTGGAAATGTTCTGATGTGCCTCGTGGCTTTCTTGCTCTTCTCGCGCGCGCTACTCGTCAAGTTACGTGCTTCTTCACGTAACTTAGACGAGGTATATGACTGAGCGCGTGTCGTTTATTTTTACCTAAGCGCGCAAGATTTGAACACGGTAGAATACCGTGACACCCCTCCGCCAGACGCAGCACAACCGGGTTCTGCTGCTCTGCTTATCGCGCGGAAGGTGTGCAGCTTATGCTTCGAGCAAGTTTAATGCGTTTGATGTTTTATCACTGTGTATTCTTTCGTTGCGCACGCGTTTTCCTCGGTGAATAGTCAGCTACATTTTCGCTACGCTGTACATTTGTAGAACCTGTTGGCCTACCACACTTACGCTTGGTCGGTTCGGGCTCAGTTTGCATCGCTCGCAGGAGACGGGTCTCTCATCGTCTCGTTCGCTCGTGTTTGATACAACGGTGGTTGAGATGGTGATTCGTCTTCTTGCCGTGCTATGTATGGTTTTAATTGCTCTACATAAACAGGGCTATATGCATTACTATCTTGATCTATCAGCCTGTATGTGTTAGAGCCACATTTCGCTGTGATCACATATGGGCCTACAAACTTAGGCGCAAGCTTACTTGCAATACCCTGAGCAGCCGAAGAGAGTATTTTATTTCTTTTCCATACTAGATCTCCAATGCTATATTCTACTTGTCTTCGATCAAGATCATATGCATCAGCTTGCTTCTATTGTGCAGACTGTGCACGATCTACTAACTGTTCATGTAGCAAAGATAATTTGCTTACACGATTTTGCCAGTTCGTCACTCCTTGTAATCGTTCGTTTTCTTGAGCCGCTTTGTCTTTTTTCCTTTTCAGAGAACTCGGAGGTACTGGCTGTCTACCATAATTTAGCAATGCTGGACTTGTACCAGTTGTACTCTATTTCGCAGTGTTATATGCAAATATAATTTCTGGTAACTTTTCGTCCCATGAGCGCAGATTTTCATCAATAAATGCAGTAATCATAGTTTTAACTATCCGGTTTATCCTTTCTATCAGATTAGCCTGTGAGTGATATGCGGGAGTAGTATTATGACAAATACCTGCTTCATTTAGATATTTATCTACTACTTGATTCCTGAACTCTGAGCCATTATCAGATAAGAAGATCTCTGGTGCACCAAACCTTAAAATAATCCTTTCTTTCAGTGCTTTTAAGATCGTGGGTGCATTCGCTGTTCTAATAGGTATGCACTCCACCCACTTAGTAAATACATCTTCAAAAATTAAGGCATATTCGTAACCACGTTTACTCCTTGGAAAAGGACCTGTTACATCACCAGCAACAACTTTCCATGGGCCTGTAATTCCTCTTTCACCCATTAAGCCTGCAGGTAATTTTTGTTGTACCTTACACTGCTGACAGATCTCGCAACTCTTAACGTATTGCGCCACGTTTTTCTCTACATATGTCCAGTAATAATATTGTTTTACACGAGCTATGGTCTTATCACGACCTAAGTGGCCAGCTGTCGGCTCGTCGTGACATTCATGCAGTACTTCTGCTCGATTTTCACTAGGAACGACGAGTTTCTTCAGTAAACCTGTCCGGTACATAGCGGTATAACTGACCTCCAACTATCTTTCATCTTGGATAGTCATCAGGGTTACTCATAACTTGTTGAAGCAAAGACTTATACCACGCATCGTTTGTTTGTGACGCCCAACTTAGTGCTCTTAGGTAAGCGTCATATTCTACTGAATCTTCATGCATGCGTGATAATGCATCAGGCACATAATTCAATGCACCTTTTCTGTGCTCAACAGCGTAATAATATCCTTGCAGCTCCAGCACCCATCGCGCTAGCCTGCCCGTTGGATTATGTAAATTACATAACCAACGTAAACTACTATGATCAGTCATGACTTTAAAGTAATAACCTTCAATATAACAACGAAACTTTTTGACGGCCCATATAACAGCTAGACACTCTCTTTCTGTTACGCTGTAATTTCGCTCTGCACTGGACATGGTACGACTAGCGAATTCTTATACACGCTCTTTATTGTTAACTATTTGTAGGAGTACTGCTCCAAGGCCTGAGTCGCTAGCATCTGTCTGTATAACGAATTGCAAATCAAACTGCGGTCGATGCAATAACGGAGCAGATGCAATTAAAGCTTTTATTTGATCAAAAGCAATTTCCTGATCGCTTGACCATACATATTTGCAGTCTTTTCTAGTAAGCCTAGTTAATGGCTCTGCTAATGTGGCGAAATTTTTTAAGAGTTTTCTGTACCACGAGGCCATCTCCATGAAACGCCTCAGCTGTTTCAAATTCTTAGGAGCTGGGTATTCAATAATGGGTTTTATCTTTTCTGGGTCTGGCTTGAATGCATCTCTATTCACCAGAACACCCAGATATTTGACCTCTTCTCGGCAGAGTATGCTTTTTTCATGATTAATCGTGAGACCTGCTGCTTTTATGCGCAATAATGCCCTCTTCAGCCATTTCATATGTTTAGCAAAAGTCTCGGTTACTACAATAATATCATCTAGGTATGAAAACGCATATTGCTCGAGTTCTGGGCCTATAACCTTGTCGATTAGTCGCTGAAAGGTGGTGCCAGCGTGGCTAAGACCATACGGCATACATTTGAATTGGAAAAGGCCCATACCAGGCACTGTAAATGTCGTTTGAGCACGTGAATTTTCTTTCATCCTAATTTGATGGTAAGCACTGCTCAAATCCATTGTAGAGATGTATCTTGCTTTCTGCAATTTACGCAAGATATCATCCATTCTTGGCAATGGATATGCATCAGGTTTTGTAACTGCATTAACTTTCCTAAAGTCAATACAAAATCTGAACTTGCCATTTGGTTTCTTAACACGAACCAGTGGGCTTGACCAACCGCTCACTGAAGGTTCAATAATGTCTGCAGCTAGCATCACATTAACCTGCTCGTGCATCCACTCTTTGACCTTTTTAGAAACAGGATAATATTTCTGTTTAATAGGTCGTGCAGAGCCTGTATCGATCTCATGTTCTATCCAGTCTGTACAACCTATAGGAGTATCATTTACTCCTAATATTTCTGTAACTAGTCTTTTTACTTGAGCACGATCGGCTGCTGCTACGTCAGCCAAACCGACTGAGCCTAATTTAGCAACATACAATTGCCTGAGCGCAGCGATTTCTAAATTCACTTTCACATTTGTACCTTAAAAGGAAAGTTTATTTTCGCACGGATCGAAGATAGCCTTAAATGCTCGTGTAAAGTTGCCACCTAGATAACATTCTTCGTCTAGGCTAGGTATAATTGCAGAACGGATCGTTGTCGTAACTCCGCCTACAGTAAACGGTAAGTCAACATAACCTACTAGTGAACATGATCTACCATATGCTACTTTAGCAAACCTGCCCGTAGCTGGTATCAAAGGCACATTACATGCAGCTGCCAACTGCAAACCTATAGAATTCATCACCGTGCGTGATGCACCTGGATCATACAAGGCCGATACGGTAATCTCAGATCACTACCGTGAGCCACCATCGAGCATCATCATCGATATCTGATTGCAGATGTTCTTCCTGATCACTTGTCTCTGCCTGACAAGTGCGAGACTTGCTCTGCTCTGCTACTACGGTTTCCGGTAACTTTTCTTCTACCATCTTCCTAGTAGAGAGTTCTGAGGTCTCGTAATCCTTGTTGGAAACAGTAGGTACCTTGTCTACTTGTTCCCTTGCCCTTTTCCCGTACATTGTGGGCAAGACCATTGTGTATAGCCAGGTAGCCCACAGCGGTAACAATTGAGGTTAGGATTTCGGTTTTTAGTACCTCTTTGCTTTCCTCCGTTGGCTTTGTCATTACCTGAGTTTTCAATTTCATTCTCTTTTTGGCTTTGACTTTGTTGCTCGGAGTTACCATGCCCTAGATTGGGTTTTCGAGGTGGTCTCTTCAAATTTTGTCGTCTCTTAGGAGAATTTCCTCGAGATAAGTTAGGCAGTAGAGATTTTTGTGCGTTATCCTCATTAAGCTTTTGCTGCTTTACAAAAGTCTCCCTAAGTTCATGCATCTCTTTTGCTGATTGGGCTAGTACCTTTCCAAGATTTAACTGCTCAGCAGATACTTGCTTGTCACATACAGCCGCTACTTGTGGCTTACTGTCTCTAGGCTTGCTTGATGGTAAACACGAGGTAGGCCACATCAGGTAATAAGGATTGTTCAGGCGGAGGCGGTGATCTGTAGACCCTTTCTGCCTCAAGCGTCAGTTCGGCTTCTGCAGCTTTTTTCAATAATGATTTGATGTCTACTATTTCATCCCTTCTTATCATTCTCTGAATTTCCGGTAATAGGTAACGATGCAGTAGATCGAGCTGCTGGTTTATATCTGGCAAAGGCACTTGCTTTGAGACTATAGACTGCAGACAAGTAATATAGTCACGCACAGGCTCGTGTTTGCCTTGCGTGCGTGCGTTAGCTTCTGCTAACAATCTTTGTTTAAAGCGTCTGCTATGGCTATACCAACGTAATGCTGCTTCTTTGAATTGAGCCCATGTTTGCCACGAGTGCCTATTATTCCTATACCAAGTGGCCGCAACTCTTGTTAGCAGTTTGGAGAGCGAGGATAGTAAGTCGCTCTCACTGAGTTTAGCAAGTGTATGATATGATATACTATATGACCCACGTCTGTGGTTTTATTTGCGTTTGCTGTTCGGTCACTGTGCCTGGTCTGATTAACGTTAACCGTCGCACTGTTTGCAGTGTGAGGGGTCCCTCCCCCCTCGACTGTACGTGCATCTGTAGTACCAGTCGACAAACTATTGCGGCTTCCATAGCTTAGTGCATTTGCGCTTGCATTGTTATTTTCTCGGTTATCTAATGGGCTGCTACTGTTAGCGTAATGTACGCTAAATGTATCACGAAAGTTGACGTGCTGTTCGGTACTTTTATTTCCTTGGAGGTTTTCTCGTCCAGGTGTTACCTCACCTGTAGCCTGATCGTACAGCTGTGTACTCGAAGATTTCGGCTGTGATAGCACTTCCACTTTTAGTGATAGCGAATCCACTGTAGTTGTCATTCCTTTTACCTTAGATGACACATCTTTTACTTGGTTATGTATTGTAGTAAGGTAGTCTAGTAATTCCTTAGGTATATTCGAGACATTTACGGCTATTTTTTGTCTTTGTTGTTATTGGCGATTTTCGAGTGGTACCTGATCGTTGCGCATTTCGCTTTGCGTAACGTTACTTAACGCAGTATTTAAATTTCCCACCACCGTTTCGCCATTACGTAATACGGTGAGTGGGTGCTCTTCGTTTGGGTCTATGTTTTCGTCCAAGATCGTAGACCCTGTCTTTTCGAGTATTGCCTTTTCTATGAAATCTTGCCTGACCGAAAGGCGGTGTTGTCGTGTCACCTTTTCGTTTTCTGCAGAGCTTGATTCCTCAAAGTCTACTACTGTATAATTACCTGACAGCCATCATACTACTCGATGTGACTGTTCGTAAGGTAACCCTTCTTGCCTTAGTTCCAATGCTTGAGGGGATTCCAACAAGTCATCTTCAGATAGTCATGCTGCCCATTTATGGACTTTTATAGCGGTAGCTTTGTGACTCTCGTCGACCGATTTTCGTTGCGTGGCCATCTTATAGTGATTCTTCTTTCTTGATTATCTATATAATTTTTTCTTTTTTTTTTGTTCGCACGTAAATACGCTATGAAATACGCTTGCAGTGTGTGTTTATACGAGTTATGTAATAAATAATTTTTCAGTTCGTATTTGTGTGGTTAGAAATTAAGCCACACACATACGTAAAAAAAAAAGATAAAATATATGTATATATAATTTAATGAAAATTTATATATATTATGTTTTGGCTTTTGGATTTATTTGCTAAAAAGTAATAACTATTATTATTTTAGTAATACAAAAAAAAATTTTCCAATACTATTTTTTCTAATATTTATTACATAAAAAAAATTTAACTAAAACTGTTATTAATATTTTCAAAATACTCAATTAAATCCAGAAACCTGTGCGCTTTTAAACTTTAGTTAAAAACGCACACCTAACTGTGTAAGGACAATTTATTTATTATACAATTGTATCAAACGTGTAGTATAAGAAAATGTTTAATTTTTAAATGAAAATCTCAAGAAGAAATTTTTTGATTTTCTTTATGACACACACTGCGCTGATCAATTGCCACGCTACGGGCTGGCAATTCCTAATGAGAGAGAATTCGTCATTCGTAACCAAGATTATAAATTTTTAATTCTATTCAATCATGCACACACGAAAGAAAGAGAAAAAAAAATTTTCCAGACCCTTTAATATATATACATAAAAATATATTTTAACCTTTATTTAATTCAATTTTATATTAAATATATATTTAAAAAATTACACTTTAAGCTCTTATTGCGGTTAGATTCTTATCATATTAAAAAGCTATTAATAACAAATCTAATTTCAACTTTCTCGACAGTTGAAATCAATATTTCTCTCTCACTATTAAAGTCAAGCAACTATGACTAACGACCTACTCTTTTACGCTTTTCCTCCTAAAGCGAACAAAAGCATGCAGAGTTTTTATCTATTGCACTCTGAGTCTAGCAAACGTCGACAATACTTGCGCGTTATCTAGAGAAAAAAAGGAAATTTTCGCTGGGACACGTGGGAACGCAATTTTATTTTTAAAGCAATTTTTTTTTTTTACTATATTTCCGAAGAAATCACAAAAAGGAAACAAAAAAAAATTTTTCCCAATTTTAAATTCAATAAATTTTTTGTAATAATAATTTCGTTTTACAAAAAAAAAATTTATTTGACACGTGTTATACTTAATTTTTGCTGTGGGCAAACGCCATCTTTAATACAAAAATTTTTAAGCAAAGCGAAGCCTGTTCGCTTCGACGCCGGCTACTTGCTCGACGCCATTTGCAAATTTTGCTTTATTATATGACGCGTAGAAAAAAAACCTGATCGCGTTGACGCATCTATACATTGGGCGCCATTTTGTAACGGTTATTTTGCCCGTTACAAAAAAAAGAAATAGCTATTAATTTAATATTAAATTTTGCTAAGTCTAGAAATTTTATTATAGATAGAGTTGCCGACAACTCGTAAGAAAATAATCATATATCTATTACGCGGCAAACTTGGTGCTAGTTAGTCAAACATATATTGACTAGCGACAAGACTTCATACTATATACTCGTCGCTGAGCGTCTCTCTCTCTCTCTCTCTCTCTCTCTCTCTCTCTTACCTGATCGAGAGACGCGATGCTGGCAGCACAGTTTTCCTTATTTTACACAAAAATATATATATATATATATATATATATATATATTATATGATATTAAAAATAAGGACCACGGAGGCGTCGGGGTAAGCAAATTGATACAGGTCTTTAATCTTAATGTAAATTTATTATATATGTAAAGAAAGAAATACAATGAAATGAATTTAGATAAAAAAATAAGAATAAGAGTTAATAATGATAGTTCTAAGGGGGGGACGCAACGCGAACTAAACTATCTTAAGATATTACAATGAACGCGCGCACTCTCTATGCTAAGATTTCCTCGAGGAAAGAAATCTCAGCCAAGTAGATAAAATAAGATAAACTTACAACTACGCGTAGAAGCTTCTATGATAACCAAAATACATACGCCTGAGATATATCGCCGTTAGCCAGCGAAAGAAATGGTACGCCACGACCTGGTCGTTGAGACTCTCGGGGAATATCCGAGTAGAAAAAGATCTCCTGATCGCTGCGACTTGTCGAAGATAGCCAAGACCAGCGCGCTCAACCAGAGGATGATGATAATCTCTCCTTCTAGCAGCGATCTCCTTTTTCCTCTTTTATATAAAAACTATATGCGGAACTACACCAACGCGTTTATCAAGTTAAGACTTGAATCGGAGCCGAAAGATATGACGATGATGCGTGCTTGTAGGCTGCTAGAAAAAATGCCTGCCGCACAGGGCAGGAATATATAAGCCAACGTATGCGCTAATGAACCACCGGAAATGTTCTGATGCGCCTCGTGGCTTTCTTGCTCTTCTCTAACCTAAGCGATGTTTAACGTGGTATTACACGAGATGATGGATTTAGAGTGGGGAAACCATTTCTTACTCAAGTGATATTTTACGTGATATTAGACGATGAAACAGCTGATCGAGCCAGGGAGGGGGAACCAATCCTAACCCAAGGATTGAGAGAGAAACAGCTGATTGAATCATGGTAGGGGAACCTTTTCTAACCCAAGCGATGTTTTACGCGCGGAAAATGAAGCAGCTGATTGATCCAGAAATAATAACAGCTGATCGAGCGGTGAGGACCGCTATAAATAATTTTTATTTAATTTATATTTATTCAATATAAATTAAATAAATATTATTCAAGTGATGAATATAAGCACACTCATACTAGTGTCACCACCTGTTGGTCATGTTTAGTGGCTTTATATAACATAAAAGATTCGCGTCTCGTCTGTTCAGCGTCATCAGTCAGTTGGATATCTTTTGTCACAGAGACAACATTGTACTTGATTCAGTCCTGTATTTTTATCCAATATTGATTAAATCAATCTTTTCATTCAAATTAATTAAAGTGTATTGTAATTAATTAAGTGCGCTTATTATATTAATAAAAACTTTAACATCAAGCATTAAAAAAATTTTTTGACTTTGGTCGGAATCGAACCTACGACCCTTTGGACGCGAGGTAAGTACGTGTACCACTATGCTACGGAGCTACCGTACTAAAGAGATTTTCAAACTTGTATAATCGATGCTCTTTGATTTTCACATCATTCTTTTAATATTATTAATTGCTAAATATTTACTATAAATATATATAAGTATACATTTAAAGATTAAATTAAAAAGGTGTGAAAAATATTAACTATAATTTATTAGTATTATCTGAGTGTATAATATAGTTATAGCTTAGAATAAAAATAATAGCAATCTACTTTATCTACACGATGCATAACATAATGTTAACGCTCAAGAGTCTAGTGAATTTTGAAACTAATAAGAGTGACACATCAATTGCGCCCTCTACGAGAGAAACTTACTGACTATGAATTTCATAGTCAAATTTTTTTATCAGGTGGAAGAAGAGGAGTGTACTCTAAAGAATTTTGAGTGGTATGACTTGGAGTCTGTCCCATGATGAAATGAATGTGAATCATGATGTGCATGCTTTTTTCTTGGCCAATGAAACAGCTGATTGAGCCAGAAATGATTTGAGGAGAGGGAACCTTTTTCAACCCAAGGATTGAGAGAGAAACAGCTGATTAAAATTATCTGAGCTGGGGTAACTTTTTCTAACCCAAGGATCGACTGGCAAGAAACAGCTGATTAAGCCAGGGTAGGAGAACCTTTTCTAACATAAGAACCGCCAGAGAAACAGCTGATTGACATCATCTAGGAAGGGCAAACCTTTTCTAACATAAGTGAGTCAGGATCAAGAAAGAAACAGCTGATCTAGCAGTAAAGACATGGCTGCCAACCGCTAGATACCTATTAAGCTGTTGCGAAATTTCTAAAGTTTTACAATTTTTATGTTTTAATATTTTTTTATATTTATTTATTTATTATAAATCGAACAAAAATTTTTTCAGGATTAAAAAAATATTTTTGAATTTGATCGGAATCAAACCCATGACCCTTCCGACGCGAGGCAAAAACGTATACCACTACACCACGGACCTACCATAGCCAAGAAATTTTGAAGCTTGTATAGTAGTAGTTTCTTATACTTTCTGACTTTGCATCACCTTTTAGATATTTAAACATAAATAACTATCAAATTATTTAACTATAATGAAATAAAAATATATTAAAATATAAATTGAATTAATTAAAATAAGCCCATATCACAGCTCCAAGACAGCTTTGGATTATTTATTATTCATTCAAATGTTTATCATTATTTAATAAACGTTTGAGTATACATTTTATAAACAATAATAGCTCACCAAAATATAAACATATGGAAGTAATTAAGAATAATATTTGTATGAGCAAAATGTCAAATTTTGAGGTTATAATAGAGATAGTACCCTTGATTTCGATTGTAACGTATGTTAGCTATTCACATATCATATTTAATTTGAACATATTACAAAATCAATCAAATTTCTTTCGTTAGTAATCATCAGTTATGCACTCCACTATATTTTTTAGGTTGTAATTAATATTTGTATCGATAAGCTATTAATATTATATTTAAATACCGTTAATACTGAATATATTTAATTGTTATTGATGTCATATTTAAACACTAAAAATACTGAATTCAAATACGATTAAAATAGTTTTAAAATATTACTCATACGTTATTAAGATTAAATTAAAATAATATTAAATGATTCTATAATGAATGAAATAATAGTTAATGAAATTTGATAAAAACAATAGGTACAGTCGATAAAATCAATAAACTAAGTCGATAAATTTATTAGATGAAGTCGATGATAGTCGATAAAGTCAAAAGACTTGGTCGATAAAAGTTATCGAAAGTCTCTATTTTTTCTATCTTTGTGAATCTACACTGCTTTTAAAAACATCCGACCGCTAACCTGAAATTTTTTGCCTTTTTTTTCTTTCTTCTCTTTTCTTCTTCTCCTCTCTTTTCTTCTTCTTCCTCTCTCTCTCTCTCTCTCTCTCTTTCAGGTAATCTGCAAGCGCAAACTGCAGAGCATCAATTGATATATTAAAGGACAAATTTATCAGCTCTGCAACCATTAAACAATTAGATCTTCTTCATCGCTGCCAGTTTTTGAGGTTAAGCTGAAACGTGTCTTTGAGGTTATGTTGGCTGAGTTTGGCGCTCAAACTTTCTCAATCAATCAATTAGTTGACTACTGCCGATAAAGCTGAGATCAACTTTAACAACTGGGGCTATTGGCCAATTACTTCGCATTTGTTTCAACAGCTGTCGTCTTTACAGTAGTGTAAAAGAGTGTACTTGTTGAGGTGAGTGATTCTATGTGTAATGCTTAACAGTGTGCTCATCTTCTATTATGGTAATCTGTTCTCAGTGCAATCTGCCGGTTTTACGCACTGATACAACTATTTTATGCAAAAATTGTACGTCTATCTACCACATTTTCATGCTGTAACAAATCGTGGTTCCTTAGCAAAAGCGTTATAGTGTGCTGTGTAAAGCAAAAACTACACAAACGTAAGCCGGCTGACGAGAACTCTCGTGCAACAGCTACTGAGGATATAGTCTTGGCCTCTTCGCAGCCATTAGACTTACCACAAACGAACCAGCGCTCTCAAAAAAGAGGCCCCGTCTCTCCGCTCCACCCTCTTGAGCCATTGTCAAGGAGACGCTGCTGCTCCGAGTCAAGCTCCTCCTCCTCCTCTCCTAAAAGCATTGTTTTGGGCGCAGACCGGCAACGGGTGCCTGCCTCCAGTCCTATTCGGCTGGTTTCTTCTATTAAATCGCCCCAGCCTATTAATACTGTAAAAATGTCCGAGCCTGAATACTTTACTGCCTTTGCGGCCGATTGTGCTGCTAAATTTGACAAACAAATGGAAATTTCTAATCAGCTTTTAGCTGTCACTAACAAATTACTTGCAACTAGTAATAAAATAGGTGACGATGTCAGTGCCATAAAGACGGAGTTGGGAGAGGTAAAAAGTTAAATCACGGAGCTTCAGAGAAACTATGATGTTCTTTCAGAGCACCTAGATGATCACATTGCATCATGTTCATCACCTGCAGTATCACTATTACGTGATACTTGCGAGATCCTTTTTTCCGGTATACCATCCAGTGTTCAATTAGGCAACAATGATTTAGTTAAGCTCATTTTTGATGCTATGGGCCTTAACTTTGGCACGGATTTCTTGCTGGAGACACGTGAGTGGACGCCGCCTGTACCACTAGAGCCTGTTCAAATGGAAACTGAGTCCAGTGAGTCCTCCCAGACTCAATCTTTTCGCTCATTTGTAGGTTGTTTTTCCTCTGAAGTAGTTCGAAATAAAATCATCGAAGCTTCACCTAAACTGCGTAATACTACTACGGACAAAGTTTTTGGCGTTGGTGGGAAGGGAAAGATTTTTGTTCGACCGATTTGGCCCAAACCAGTTTATTTGCTGCTCAAAAAAGCTCTTGCTGTCTATAAACAGCTAAACTATCAGCGCCCAATTGTGCGTAACCTTACGGTATGTATGCGTCCTTATTTGAAAGGCGACCTTATACCTATTACTGATGTAGCTCAGTTGGCTAAACTTAAGCCTGTCGAACTTAAAAAATGAGGACTGTATGGCTCTCTTGTGGCAAATTCGCCTTTTAATACATCTCTTTTAAGTAAATATTCTTATCACGATTCTTATAATGCTAGCTCTTGTTCTTTTAACACTATAAATTCATCAAATAATCTAAATTCTTTCCCAAAACAAAGTTACCAATCAAATTTAGTTTTTAACAATAACATAGTGATTTCTCATGCTAACGTAAACAGAATCAAAACCCACTTCTCAGCTATTGAACATCATATCACGTCATCTAAAAATGACATTTTTGCAGTAACTGAAACTTTTTTAACAGAACTAGATGATAGCTCTGTAATCTCTATTGATCACTATAATTTCTTTAGACTCGATAGAGTGGGAAAAACAGGTGGAGGAGTCGGGTTTTATGCTCGCGATCTCTATAAGGTCAATATTCTGTCACAATCTGACCCTGTTTTTGACAATACAGCAGAGTATATCATAGCTGAAATTACAATTGGTTCTGAAAAGCTTCTTTTTCAGTAGTTTACTTGCGTCCGAAGGCTATTTTCCCTGTGGAATTTTTCAATAAAATCTCTATTTATTTATCTACATTTAAAAATTTAGTCATAACTGGGGACTTTAATATAAACTTACTTTCTAAAAATTATTCATCTGAAAATCTTCGTTCAACTATTGATTCTCTGGCTCTCTATGTGGTTCCATCCGAACCGACCCATCATACAATTACAACTGATTATTCTACTCATACGTGGATTGATCTTTTTATCATTAATGATGATAGTTCATTGCTATCTTATGATAAATCATCAGCTCCTTTCATTGCAGGCCATGATCTTATCACGATCACGTTGAGGATATACAAGCCACTGAATCAAGCTAAAAGGATATTTTTCAGAAATTTTTCAAACATAAATCGTGATAGTTTAAACCAGACTATATCACGTGATCTACATGTAAAATCTCAAGAGAGCCATCAAATCTTTCAATCAAATATTCAGCATTTAAATAGCTTAGTTTCTAACTTGTCCTCTGTCCTTGTCTCGTCAATTGATAAATTTTCACCGTTAAAAACTCGTAACATTACGTTGAAGAAAAAGCCCTGGGTTACTCCTGACATTCGTGCAAAAATGAAAGAGCGTGATAGAGCGTATCGCTCAGCTGCACGTTCTGGCTCCATGTTATCTATAGCTAACTATCGGAGACTTCGGGAGAAGTCTCAAATGCGCTAGATACTGCTAAAAACAAATTTATTTCAAATCGATTGGCTGAGTCATCGAATTCATCAAATCGTTGGTCGACATTACATAAAATTGGACTTTCCAATAAAATTTTACCTTCACCATTGCAGTACTTTTCATCCAAAGTCCTGTTGACTCATTACACCTCCGTCTCATCATCATCTTCTGCACTAACAGATAATGAGATCAATCAGGTACTTGCTATTCCATTAAGCAGTGATCTTCCCATTTTCGAATTCTCACAGGTTGAAAGTTCTACTATTGAGTCATTCTTGAATGTGGCTTCCTCAAAAGCTGTTGGACCTGATGAACTGTCAACAAACATGCTTAAAATCACACGTGATTCTCTAGTACCTTATTTAACCTCCATTGTTAATATTTCTTTAGCTTCTGGAATATTTCCAGACCCTTGGAAGAGAGCCTTTCTTCTTCCGTTGGCCAAATCAAATAAGCTTGACTCTCCTTCACAAACACGACCTATAGCCAAGCTCTGTGAGATCTCAAAGGTACTGGAACGGGTTGTTCACTCACAACTAAATTCACATATTGAAACCAATGCATTACTTGATTGTTTGCAAACAGGCTTTCGTAGAGCAAATAGTACTCAGACAGCCTTGTTGAAGCTTCTTGAAGATTCTCGGTTAGCTATAGACAAGCGAATGGTAACCCTATTACTCTTATTTGATTTCTCAAAGGCGTTTGATACAGTGCCACATTCTAGATTACTTCATAAACTTCGTTCTCTAAACTGTTCTGATACGGTCATACGATGGTTTGCATCATACTTAAGAAATAGATTCTATGCCGTTCCTGATCAGGAAAATCAAGTAGGTGCATGGGTCTCTTGTACGGCAGGTGTGCCACAGGGTAGTGTCCTTGGTCCCTTGCTTTTCTCTGTTTTTATAAATGATCTTCCTTCAACCTTGGTCAGAGCCCAACACATTCTTTTTGCAGATGATCTTCAACTGTATCATTCCTTTTTTCCTTCAAAAATTGAAGAAGGAATAAACTTAATGAACTTTGAGGTGGCTAATGTTGTGAAGTGGGCCAAGGATAATGAACTTGCACTTAATCCTAGTAAGATGCAGGCCATTTTCCTAGGGAGTGAACAATATATATCGAGAATCGATTTATTTACTTGCCCGCCTGTATTGGTAAACAATGTTCCAATCACTTACACTGATCTTGTTAAGAATTTAGGAGTCTGGATTAGTAGCACTTTAAATTGGAGTAGGCAGGTTAATGCAGTGGTAGGTAGAGTATTTGGAACCCTACAGTCTCTTAAATTTCATAGACATGCATTGTCTAGAAGGGTTAAAAAGGAATTGGTCGAAACATTGATATTTCCAACACTTGACTACTGTTGCGTAGTATATGATGATCTTCCTCAAACACTTAATCTTAAGCTTCACCGTGCTTTTAATGCCTGTGTCAGATTCGTTATAGGTAACATTGGGTGGCAGGCAAGAGTTACGCCCTTTCGCCTTGATCTGGGATGGATTTCAGTCAAAAACAGGCGGCTTTATTTCAAATCGATACTTGCTCATTCTATTATATCACACCAAAACCCATCATATCTGGCAACGAAATTCTGCCGAGCAAACTTGGATGCAACTGTGAGGTCATCTAATAGGTTACCTCCAAGGCTTTTGGTTTGTCCTACTGTTCGCACATCAGCAATGCTCAACTCTTTTGTTTCTTCATCCTCCTCGTTTATAAACAGCAATGTTGATGTTTTTTATGGTTTCGAGAGGGGAATGACACAGGCATTGAAGCAGCGTCTATATGATAAGTTTCTGGTGGATGAGCGCACTGAGTGGCAAAGCACATGAATTACTTGTCGAGTTTACTTATATTAAGAAACTTTACCATCCAGTCTGAATGATGGACCTCATTTGGTTCCTTTTTGCACTGATGTAATAGTGTTTATTAGTACTATTACTAATAAATTCTTTTATATATATAAAACCGTATAAAAACAATTTTCTTGATAGTTTGTGTGTCTACAATTTAAATTAGTTTATAAATATTACTTAATTATAAATTGTTAAATCTTCGGTTAAAAAAAATTTTTGTATTACTCTTGTATATTTCTATAGGATCATACGGGGTTGAACCCCATGATCTCAAATAAATGATTCAAATCAAATCAAATCAAATCTCTCTCTCTCTCTCTCTCTCTCTCTCTCTTTCTCTCTCTCTCTATCTATCTATCTATCTCTTAAGCAGTGGTAACAGCAGCAATAACAAGCGATATTTATTAAAATTAGAATTGTAAAACCAGTTAGATCAAGTGTAATCATTGTCTTGGCCTGTTTATTCACATGACAGAGGTAAAAACCTTAACCATAGCACAAACTGTTTGGAAATCTAGTAACTTTTCTAGTGATTTTCTTTAATTGCCTGTATCTAGGGAAATATTTAGCGTTTGTGACTATAACTTTAGCTTTTTCTATATTTTGTCATCTGAAAACATATCCCGAAGTTTGAGCAAAATCTGTGATTCGGAGATGTGGCACTCTCCTGGTCAGTATTAGTTGATGAATCATAGAAAAGGCAGTCCAAAAATTAATTGTTTTTTCTTTTGATAATTACAAAAATATTTATGCTTATGTTATAAATTCAATATTAAGTACAAAGTAAGTAGATGGGCTATAGGCATTTTAGTACACCCAGATTCTAGCACAGCTCGAGGTGTGTTGGAATCCGTACGGATTCTAGTACACCCCCCTCCCTCCTCCAAGTGTTTTAGAATCCGAATGTGATCTATGATGCCCTGAGTGTTTTCTACTTTTGTCTACTTTTTTTTCTTCTTGCAAATTATTTTGTGGGAGATAAAATAATTTTATGAGTTTGACATTGTGTAGTGCACAGACAGTCTTATGAATTGGATTATGGTTTGTACACACAGTAACACATTGGAAAGATGGGTTTGATGGATATCCGTATTCATTGATGTTATAAACGGGAAATTCGAATCTTAGCAACCATTTTTGTTTAAATACTACCCAACAAAAATTTTTGTAGCATTACGTAAATGATCACGCAGTAAGTTTGCAATTTTAGAGTAATCTAGTCCATCAGTGTTCTAGGCTATTCCATAATTATGTTTGAGTCGAATGTTTTCTTCTTGCAATTCGTCAAAGAGTCTTTTCCATGAAAAAGGTTTTTTGAATAGATGAACGATGGGATCACCACTGTCGTTGAGAGGAATGATTGTTATTTCTTTTAGAACATATTCACTACCCATTTGCTTAAAACCAACCATGTCTACTGCATATTCCATTTTAACATATTAATTTTTTTACGTAAAAGTGAAGATATTTCAGACAAGCTTTCGAACATCTCCACTAATAGGATTGTACTGAACGATGCGATGGTGTAAGATCATGAAATAAGCTGAAGCATTAGCTGGAAAGTCAGTTTTAGACTCAAATTCTAGACGTACATCGACAGGAGCGCTCTTTAGAGATTCGTTTTGTCGTGAACAGTCAATAACTATGAGTGGTTCAAAGTTGATAAATTGAGACGTTGTCAACAATGGCTATGGATCTCTTCCGTAATAGTTTTTCTGAAAATTAGCGTACACATCATAAGGAATAGCAAACAAATTCTTAGATATGTCAAGATTGAGATTGTTGTACGGATAATATTGCGAATTTAAGAAAAGTCTTACATTACTCATAATACAGTGGTCAAAGTTTTTTTCCTGATTGTAATCCGAGAGTTACAAAACGTGCTTTTTCCAATTGATTTGAAGTTTTTACAGTCCAGACTCGTTTATTTGTTGTTGGGAGAAGAGGATATTAAAATAACTCCCAAGAACGAAAACTCAGAAATAGGATTATCTTTGCCAATGAAATTTAGCAGCTGGTTTTTCGTTTATCTGATGTAATAACATATGGCATTAACCACTCTATCTTTGATATTTTTATTTGATAATTTTCATATGTGGTTACATTGTTGGCTACAGTACCTTCCTGGATTATGGGATTTAAGTCGTTTCTTGATCTTGTGAGAATGAGATCATGCTTCATATTAATAACAATTTTTTTGTAATCTTCTGCAAAGCCCAAAATCATACTTAGAGGAATAGAAACGTCAAAATTTCCTTGTTCATCTACCAATTTTTTGTTTCCTTCTTCAACGCTAAGCATTAAGTTCATATCGAATAAGCAAAATTTACCTCGCTCCTGCTCAATTGCATTTTCATATATTATATTATTATATATAAATTTGCTAATTTCATTGACAATAGTAGTTCAATATAAAATATGTATTTAATTTTTTTTCACATATTCATATCATTATATTTTACTGCAGATAAAAAGTTTTTTAATTTCTTGTAAGTTAATAAGCTTCAATAAAAGTAAATAATTATTATTGACAATCATAGTGTAAGAAAAATGTTTATATTACCATCAACTTTTGCAGGAAGTCCGCGTTCCTCATATAAAAATTTTCTTGATCTTATTACATTAGTACGAAGAATTGGGAAACCAGGTTATTTCATTACTATGACATGCAATTCGAAATGGGAAGAAATCACAAATAATATAGGGCTAAGTGAAGAAAAAACAGATAGACCAGATATTGTTCTTGAAGTATTTTATTAAAAATTAAAACTATTAATAGAGCCAATTTTTTAAAAAACATATTTTGGGAAAATGCATTGCCTATTCATACGTAGTAGAATTTCAAAAGAGAGGATTACGGCATGCCTATATGCTAATATTTTAAAATGAAGACGATGAAATTTACAATAGTGATGACGTTAATAAATTTATAGTAGCTGAAATTTCAAATAAAAAAGAGAATCCTAGATTATATGAAATGGTTGAACAATTTATGATCCTTCACGGAAAAACTAACACAACTGTATTTGTAATGTCACGTATCATCATGAACGTGTAAAAAAATACATCGCTGAGCGTTGTGCTCTTCACAGCGTTTGGCGATGTATGTCATTTCGATGCGATATTTTTGTCATTTATCGTACTATGTATTGCTGCTATCCATAAAACATTAGACAGTTATAGGTTATGCATATGCATTTATACTTAAAAATATGAAGCAAATATTCAAAATTTTATTCTTTCAATTTTCATACACAAGAAAATTTAATTTTTCTGCACAAAAAATCCCTTGCGTTATTCAATCTGTATTTTTAACAAAACAGCCAACATATTTATAATATCAGGTAAGTTGGTAAGAAAAATCGTTGCTATTATGGTGTCGTTCACTGCTAAAACCTGTGACGAACATTACATATAGCGGTGCGTCAGTCTTTGTGTGTTGGCCCTTGTGAAGATCGGAATAAAAAATCACCTTGTACGGATAAGGAATCAGAATAGCGTCCGAAAAAGTTTTCGAAATGATTTAATAAAACTACAATAATGACAAATTGTTATCCTGTTTATCGACTAATAAATAATAAAAATAAGATATGCACGAAAAACAAGTGTGCAGACAATAGATTTGTGGTTTCTGATAACTTGTATTTATTACTAAATTCAACTGTCATATTAATATTGAATTATGTTCAACAATAGAAGTTATAAAATACTTATTTAAATACTGCTTCAAAAGACATGATTGTGCATTTATCGAAATGAAAGCAAGTGAAATAAATACTGAAAGTAATACTAATGATGAAACGGATGAAACGATAGATTTGGATATGTTTTATGATGAAATTAAACAATATATAAACACAAGATACGATTGCCCACCAGAAGCTATGCATCGCATATTGGAATATAATATTAGTGAACTTTCTCATATAATTTATAGATTAGCCGTTCATAATGGAAATCAACAATATGTATATTTCAAAGTTGGATCCGAAGACGAAATTGATAAGAAAAATGTAAATACAACACTAATAGCGTGGTTTGAAGTTAATAAAAGTGACCCGAAGGCACATAATTACTTTTATTCTGATATACCGCAAAATTATGTTTTTAATCAAGTACATAAAACATGGACGAAAAGAATAAAAACTATGAAATCTATTCTAACCAGAATGTACTTAGTCAATTAAAAACAAAGAGAAAGATTCTTTTTAAGATTACTTCTGCTTCACGTTAAAGCTGCAACATCTTTTGAAAGCTGAAAAACTTTTGATGAAATTACAAACCCAACATTCTTTGAAGCAGCAAAAGCAAGAAATTTAATTGAAATCAATGATGAATGGGATAAATGTTTAGAAGAATCTTGTAAATCTTGATTTCTAGAAGCTCTTTGTCAATTATTTGGTTACATTTGTACATTTCACAATCCAATTAAGAGCAGGTCGTATATCTTTGTCCTTTTCTAATCAAAGAATTTATTTTTTTGCAAAAACTAATAATTGTAGCAAAAAATAAGGAGATAGCCAAATCTTGTATCATAAAAAGCAATATTTTCTTTGATGAGGAAAAATTATTTTTATTGATTCGTTTCGAAGAAAACCTTGCAAAACTTAAAAAATATAGGTTAGGATGGACAAACCAGTTTTTCAAGGTTTTCTTGAAAACAAAACGATGAAAATAATTTTTCCTTATAAAAGAAAATCTAGCTTTTTATTGTACGAGATAAGGCTTTCTTCTTATTTTTTGCTACAATTATGAATTTTTGTAAAAAAATCAATTATTTGATTAGAAAAGGACAGATTTACTCGACCTCCTCTTAATGCTCAAGAATTATATGAAAAATATAAAATCTATTTTTATCTGGGATAAAATCACAATGACATCAAAATACGCCTTTGAAGCCGTCGATCGCATGTTTAAAGATGTATGTGATAATAATTATCCGTTTGGAAGAAAAACATTTATCGTATCAAGTGATTTTAGATAAACATTGCCAATCGTAAAACATGGAAATAGAACACAGATAGTAAAAAATTGTGTAAAAAAAAGCTATTTATGGGAACATTTTGAATGTATGTCTTTGAAAGAAAATAAACGTTCATCGGAATCAGATAATAAATTTAAAAATTTGTTATAGGAAATGGTAATTTTCATTCAAAATATAAAAACAGAAATGAAGTTATACAAATTCCAAAAGAAATATTGTCAAAGCGTAATCTAATTGATAAAATTCACGGGCATAATATAAATAGTGAAAATTGTGACTATCACAAAAATATTATATTAGCACCGAAAAACTTAGATATAACAGAAATGAATGGAAAAATTTTATCAAAAATAAATGAACCAGTAATAGAGTACTTGAGCATTAACTCTGCAAATGATGTTAAGAGCAGGCCAGATTCGCTGTCCTTGTCTAATTGAGATTTTTGTTATTTACTCAAATATCAATCGGTGTATTTGCAAATTGAAGGTTAAGCGCAACAAATATTTATGCACAAAAAGAAAAAAAATCTATCGCTTTGTTTTTGAGAAAAGTAAGTAACGCGAAAATATTATAAACATAAACTTTTACTTTGGCGTTACTTACTTTTCTCAAAAACAAAGCGGTAGATTTTTTTTCTTGTGCATAGATGTTCATAATAATAATATCTATTGCGCTCAACCTTTAATTTGAAGATACACCGATTAATACTTGAGTAAATAACAAACAACTCAATTGTTACTCGGTCGGTATCAGGATCTACTCCGGCCTGCCGTTAATGACGAAAGTTAAGACGTAATTTTGCCAATAGAATTTTGAAATTCTTTAACGCCTAACGATTCACCTCCAATGTGGCACTTCCAAAAACAACTAATGAAAAATAATTAAAAATATTAACAAGAAAATCAAGAAAAAAAAGTTAAAGAAAGTTAAAGATAAAATGGTCCATACAAACATCGTTTACAGAGAAATATTATAAAACCACAATACAAAAATTGAATATAATGAATAAAAAAATAAAATCAAACATATTTAAAACTCTAATATAACATTAAATATAAGAAAATTGAAAATTATGAAGTAGAGTTTAGCGCTGTGTGGTAAAAAATCGCGGCTGCTATTGTTAGTTCTGTGCTATTGAAAAAACGCGATTGCTTTTTTAAATGCTGTGTAGCTAAAAAACATGGTTGCTATTGTAAGTGCTGTAATGGGGAAGAACGCTAAAACTACTAACAGCGCTGTGTAATTAGAAATTCGCGACTGTTTTTCAGAGCACTATCTGGTTTAAAAAGCGCGGCTGTTATTTTATGAGCTAAAGATGAAAAACGCGACAAATATTGTAAGCGCTGTGTAATTAAAAATGCGTGGCGGCTATTTTGAGCGCCATGTGATTAAAAAACGCAGCTGCTATTGTAATGCTGTGTTGTTAAAACACAACAACTATTGTAAGCGCTGTGTAATAATAAATTCGTGGTTGGTATTTCGAGCACTGTGTGGTTAAAAATACGCGGCAGCTATTGTAAGCGCTGTGTCATTAAGTATTCACGGTTGCTATTTTGAACACTGTGTAGTTAAAGGAACTTGACCGCCAATGTAAGCACGGTATTATTAATAAAACGCGACTTCTATTGTGAACGTTGTATAATAAAAATAACACGACTGCTGTTGTAAGCGCTGGGTAATTAAAGGAACGCGGATATTAATATTAGTGCTAAGCAAAAAAAAAACTGAAATTATCATCAATAGCAACGTCTAAAGCAGGATCTGTTATAATAAAGAAGATAATATGATGCGTTTATTTTAATGCGATTGATAATCAAATGCGTTTATTTTTAATATCTTCACAGATGAATCAGAGCTGTGATGAATGTTTTTATTAAGAACGTGACGAGCGAAACCAAGAAGACGGCCTATTGAATCGCGAGGTCTAAGATCTATTTAATGACTGCAATAAATTTCACTTCTGAGAGTGTTAGCTTTTAAGGAAAACTCGATCCCTTTAGATTTCAAATCTTTATGCAGAAACTGTTCAATAGCATCAATTTCATAATTGCAAGTAGGAATTGTAATAATCTCTTCTCTATTCAAATAAAGTTTATCATCCGAATCATCAACATTGGAAATCAAGTTGAATGGTAAAAGTTTAACTAAACCCAAAACAAAATTCTTATGCTGTGGTAGTTTTTTTTAAGGAAAATATTGCGCTTTCAAGACAGTAGATTTGCCTGAAAGACTCAAAGTGAAACTATCTTCCATAAGTGTTTAAAAAAGAATGATCCTGCTTGTCTGAAAACTCTTCTTTTATAGTCTTTAAAACAAGAATTGAAGACAAAGATGTCCACAAATAAATGAGTTAAAATTCTGATACCTTTTATAGTTGTATTTCATTTCTTTCAAGTTAAAATATAACATGAGATTAACTATAGCAGATGCGTTATGCCATGGACCATCGAAAGGTAGATTATTTATCATAAAAACACCTAGAAAATATGGCATTTGAATCATACGAGCATACTTCATAAGATCATAGTCAGCCAGTGCACGATTTGGCAAAGTTAAATCGAAGTTTTTTTTTTAACTTGACCATGACCGATATGAGGTTTCATAAATAATCCCATTCCAGTTTTATATGATTTAAGATAGAGACCTTTTCTTAGATCAATAGCTTTCATAGTTTCATTATGCCTCTTGCTTTCTTCATAATTTTTCTGTGCAGCTTTAGCCTTATTTACTGCTTTCCAGCAGCTCCTCCAGCTAGAGCACCAGTTGCTCTTAGTGCTGTAAATAATGGTATGAGAAAAAGCAGAGCACCACCTATTTTTGATGGGATAGGTAGAATACGTGAAATGATAATTTTTTTCTTACCGCTAACGATCTTAAGAGCTTCACGTGCACCTTTTAAACCGGATTAAATAACTTTGCGAGAATGTTCACTTGGTTTTAATGATTTTTTACTTGCAGTTACAAATTTACTCAATTTTACACCCATTCCTGTCTTTCCTTTTAATTTCATAGCATTTACAACAACAAAAGCAGATGCTTTTCCAGTAAGACTTGCATCTTTGGCTCTAACACGCTGCCAAGCTTTATCAGCGAGCTTCATGTCAGCTACTTTTCGATCAGCATTTTTCAGTTTTGTTCCGGGATCACAATATTGATATCCAGGAATATGCATTTCAATAGGTAAGTTATTGATTACTTTATCAAGTAACCCTTTACCCTAAGGGTACTTTTGTGATTTGTGTACGAGCATCTCTCTTTGAGTGCTGATTTACAACTGATAATTAAAATTTAAAACAAGCATTTATGTTTTGAAAAGGGCAATCTTAGCTTTGACTTTGTTACGTAAACATGGATTTCACTGAGCAGAAAGTCAAAATTCCCATCGCTTACTTTGATTTTGAGAAAACGAAAAGAAAAAAGTGACACGATGAGTTACTTCCAGATAATATACGAGCAGTATCCTGTGGCCGATCGAACTGTGGAAAAACTAATAGTTTATTAGCTCTAATTACGCACCCTAATGGTCTTAGATTAGAAGCAATTGAAGATATATCATATCTACCGTTTAGTGAACATGAATCTGTAGTGTCTCCAGATGAAGCCCTAGCTAATTTAGTTATGATTTCTGTCTATGTGGCTTATGAGAAGCAGGATAACGTCAGAGCTTTATTCTGTATGGGGAGACACAAAAGTGTAAATAGCTTTTATCTATGTCAGTCATATGCTCATATGCCGAAACATCTAACCAGGGACAATATTAATTTGATGGAAATTTATCGTCAAGATGATGTGAAGGTAGTTGACACATTACATCATAAAAAAATTATTTATTGTAAAATGCATCAAAATTTCGTTTACAACTTCAATACAACTTTATAAATAAATAGTTAAATTTTTGGAACGAATAACGGTTTCATAATTATAATATAGTATTTTGAATTTGTAATTTTAATGATGTTTATTATATAAAATGAAAATTTCAAAGTTTTATATCTTACTTTCGAAACGGCTGGACGTTGTAAAATTTTAACTATTTATTTGTGAAATTATATTGAAGTTGTGAATTGAATTGTAAAGCGTGTTATAATAAACAGTTTCTTATGATGTAAGGGGTCGACAACTACCTTAATCTTGAGCATATCCATGAAGACCATGTGAATACTGACTTAACTTAAAATGAATTTCGAAATCTTTGATAAAGAAAAGGATTTGACTGTTTTGCTATTAAAAAGAAAGTATAAATGTTAATCTTTGCAGTTTGATTGTAGACAGCATCTTGTCAGCATGCCTGACTTTAAGAGAGAAAAAATGTTTTTAACGAGCTCTTACGAGCACGTGAGGGTATTAAAAAAAATGATCTTTGTTAGAAAAGGAGAGAGATGATTTTGAAAAGGTTATTGTTAATACTTTAAAACCAGTTATTACACCACTTAAAAAACTTGTCGATTTGACAACTGAAAGTGTGTCACATTCTAATCACATTTCGTCTATAGACAGTAACAGAAAATCGGCAAAAAAAGATTAAGATTCGATGAATCAAGTTATCAAGAGGCGTGGTAGCGCCTCGACGGCGAGTTAAGGTACGAATACGAAAACGTCGAGACGCTCCTCTTATACTTTGAATTAAAGTTTTCAAAATTTGAAAACTAAATCCTTTTAAAATAAAACCCAATATTTGAAAAATAGAAATTGATATTTAAAGATTTTTATATTATCTTTCATTTAAAAAAAGTTTTATTACGATCCATTTAATTAATCACGAGAAAATGTAATCTAAAATTTCAAAGTACCATATTCGCGTTATAAAAATTCTTCTTCGTCATCAGTCCTTCAATTTTCGTTTCCAGCCAGTGACATCACACTTTAATATTATGGGAGAGCTATGAGCATATTTTTGATGTTTTTCGGCTATAGTATAGTAGTTAGTATGGTGCATGCGGTTTGTATTCGAGTAAGTATATCATGCTATAGTATATATATCAACGGCGAGTCAGGGTACGAATACGGAAATTATTTATACTTATAATTAAAATAATATTTTCGTATAAACGTATTCTATAATTCTAACATAGTATGATTTTTTTATTATCAACTAAACACTTTCTTGTGAAAGATGTTTCGTCGACCTGGAGGTCCTCCAACTCACCTAAACATCATCTACAGGAAATGACAAAAATGTATATATTTCCAATGTATATAATACTAGATGTGTTATCTCGTGGATGATGTTTCGTGATCCTGGAGGCCATCCTGGCCACCTGGACATCATCTCCAGGAAGTGACAAAAATTTTAAATTATAATACTAGATTCACTTTCTCGAGAATGATGTTTCGTCGACCTGGAGGTCGTCCAGGTCATCTGGACATCATCTATAGGAAGTAAAAGAAATTCATATATTCCCAATGATAATACTAGATGTGTTTCCTCGTGAATGATGTTTCGTGATCCTGGAGGCCATCCTGGCCACCTGGACATCATCTCCAGGAAGTGACAAAAATTTTAAATTATAATACTAGATTCACTTTCTCGAGAATGATGTTTCGTCGACCTGGAGGTCGTCCAGGTCATCTGGACATCATCTATAGGAAGTAAAAGAAATTCATATATTCCCAATGATAATACTAGATGTGTTTCCTCGTGAATGATGTTTCGTGATCCTGGAGGCCATCCTGGCCACCTGAACATCATCTCCAGAAAGTGACAAAAATTTTAAATTATAATACTAGATTCACTTTCTCGAGAATGATGTTTCGTCGACCTGGAGGTCGTCCAGGTCATCTGGACATCATCTATAAGAAGTAAAAGAAATTCATATATTCCCAATGATAATACTAGATGTGTTTCCTCGTGAATGATGTTTCGTGATCCTGGAGGCCATCCTGGCCACCTGGACATCATCTCCAGGAAGTGACAAAAATTTTAAATTATAATACTAGATTCACTTTCTCGAGAATGATGTTTCGTCGACCTGGAGGTCGTCCAGGTCATCTGGACATCATCTATAGGAAGTAAAAGAAATTCATATATTCCCAATGATAATACTAGATGTGTTTCCTCGTGAATGATGTTTCGTGATCCTGGAGGCCATCCTGGCCACCTGGACATCATCTCCAGGAAGTGACAAAAATTTTTAATTATAATACTAGATTCACTTTCTCGAGAATGATGTTTCGTCGACCTGGAGGTCGTCCAGGTCATCTGGACATCATCTATAGGAAGTAAAAGAAATTCATATATTCCCAATGATAATACTAGATGTGTTTCCTCGTGAATGATGTTTCGTGATCCTGGAGGCCATCCTGGCCACCTGAGACATCATCTCCAGGAAGTGACAAAAATTTTAAATTATAATACTAGATTCACTTTCTCGAGAATGATGTTTCGTCGACCTGGAGGTCGTCCAGGTCATCTGGACATCATCTATAGGAAGTAAAAGAAATTCATATATTCCCAATGATAATACTAGATGTGTTTCCTCGTGAATGATGTTTCGTGATCCTGGAGGCCATCCTGGCCACCTGAACATCATCTCCAGGAAGTGACAAAAATTTTAAATTATAATACTAGATTCACTTTCTCGAGAATGATGTTTCGTCGACCTGGAGGTCGTCCAGGTCATCTGGACATCATCTATAGGAAGTAAAAGAAATTCATATATTCCCAATGATAATACTAGATGTGTTTCCTCGTGAATGATGTTTCGTGATCCTGGAGGCCATCCTGGCCACCTGGACATCATCTCCAGGAAGTGACAAAAATTTTAAATTATAATACTAGATTCACTTTCTCGAGAATGATGTTTCGTCGACCTGGAGGTCGTCCAGGTCATCTGGACATCATCTATAGGAAGTAAAAGAAATTCATATATTCCCAATGATAATACTAGATGTGTTTCCTCGTGAATGATGTTTCGTGATCCTGGAGGCCATCCTTGCCACCTGGACATCATCTCCAGGAAGTGACAGAAAATTTTTAATTATAATACTAGATTCACTTTCTTGAGAATGATGTTTCGTCGACCTGGAGGTCGTCTAGGTCACCTGGACATCATTTATAGAAAGTAAAAGAAATTCATATATTTCCAATGATAATACTAGATGTGTTTCCTCGTGGATGATGTTTCGTGATCCTGGAGGCCATCCTGGCCACCTGAACATCATCTCCAGGAAGTGACAAAAATTTTAAATTATAATACTAGATTCACTTTCTCGAGAATGATGTTTCGTCGACCTGGAGGTCGTCCAGGTCATCTGGACATCATCTATAGGAAGTAAAAGAAATTCATATATTCCCAATGATAATACTAGATGTGTTTCCTCGTGAATGATGTTTCGTGATCCTGGAGGCCATCCTGGCCACCTGGACATCATCTCCAGGAAGTGACAAAAATTTTAAATTATAATACTAGATTCACTTTCTCGAGAATGATGTTTCGTCGACCTGGAGGTCGTCCAGGTCATCTGGACATCATCTATAGGAAGTAAAAGAAATTCATATATTCCCAATGATAATACTAGATGTGTTTCCTCGTGAATGATGTTTCGTGATCCTGGAGGCCATCCTGGCCACCTGGACATCATCTCCAGGAAGTGACAAAAATTTTTAATTATAATACTAGATTCACTTTCTCGAGAATGATGTTTCGTCGACCTGGAGGTCGTCCAGGTCATCTGGACATCATCTATAGGAAGTAAAAGAAATTCATATATTCCCAATGATAATACTAGATGTGTTTCCTCGTGAATGATGTTTCGTGATCCTGGAGGCCATCCTGGCCACCTGGACATCATCTCCAGGAAGTGACAAAAATTTTAAATTATAATACTAGATTCACTTTCTCGAGAATGATGTTTCGTCGACCTGGAGGTCGTCCAGGTCATCTGGACATCATCTATAGGAAGTAAAAGAAATTCATATATTCCCAATGATAATACTAGATGTGTTTCCTCGTGAATGATGTTTCATGATCCTGGAGGCCATCCTGGCCACCTGAACATCATCTCCAGGAAGTGACAAAAATTTTAAATTATAATACTAGATTCACTTTCTCGAGAATGATGTTTCGTCGACCTGGAGGTCGTCCAGGTCATCTGGACATCATCTATAGGAAGTAAAAGAAATTCATATATTCCCAATGATAATACTAGATGTGTTT